>VWYP01016016.1:588184-595684 GCA_013400435.1 Pycnonotus jocosus | reverse complement strand
GATGTCCATGAATGCATCTACCCACACCTTACCTGCTCAGTACCTGCAGGTTCAGGTCCAGTGAAGTTCTTTATAATATTTAGTTCTTCATATCTTCCCCTCCCCAAATAACCCTACACACCTTGATCAATTTCTTTAAATAATTGATCTTTTTTTAACATATCCAAACCTCAAATTCCTCATGATCTGTGATTTCAAGCACCAACTAAAAGGGGAGGATAAGTGGGCAAAATCACATAGACCTGCAGGAGAGGGGAAAGTGGAGCTTTTGCTCTCAGAGAAACACCAGACAGGGAGACTCTTTTTTCTGCAGTACAACTGGCAGGGTTTCTCTTGATTTACGTAGGTGCAAAGTAGATGAAAATGAAGCCTTTCTCCTGGACTTCAGTTTATTTCATTTCATTTCATATAAACCTAGTATATTACAGCTATTTTATTATATCTCATAATTACTCCCTAGAACAGTGGAAGGAGGACTGGTCTTTTTAGGGAGGGATATTTGGAATGATTCATCAAGCTGCCTCTTCAAGTAATCTGAAACAGCTTTTCTGCTTATGGAAGAACTTTCAGATGCAGATGTCTTGCAGCAATTCAAAAGTGGGAGAAAAAGCTATTAGCCTCCCTGAAAATACTGTGATACTCCATTTTCTGGACATTAAAAGCTTTCATTACTGGCTCTGGGTAGCATGAAATGTATTTGCCTAGTTCTCATTTGCCAACAATGTTCAACAGGAAATCTAAGCATCCCAGTATGAAGTTTAAAACCCAGGGCTCCTTTCAGCTCATGCAGGTAAGACAGGTTAAGGGGTGAGCAATGTGTCTGTAAAGTGCAGGCACAGCACAGCTCTGTGTGCCAGCTCATTGCCCCCACTGCTACTTTTAAATTGTTTTTTCTCCCTTTCCTTAACTGGCACTGCAGTGGTTGCATTTAACAAAAGAGCTGCTGGGTTGGGGAAAATCAGCTTGAAAACAAGCATTTACTGCTCAGTGGATGAGTGTGAAGCCAAAATGCCAGAACAAAGCTGAGGTACCAAGAGCTTTTTATAAGCCTTATTGAGAGTCCTCCTGAGGTTTGAAAATGCATTTAAAAAGAATTAAATCTAACAACACATTTTAAAATAATCAAAGAAAATTGTATTGGAAATAGCCATCCCAAACACACAATAAATTGTCTAGCCACATTTTTAAATTAACCACACAGTGTGATATATAAAAATCAGCAATAACATTTTACAATTCTAATAATAACATGCAGTCTGCAGGCGTGTGATTCAGTACACATTCCTTGGGAATGTATTTGGCCTTTGGCCCTGTGTCTCACAGGGCTCCTGAGGAGAGAGCAGCATGCCTATAAATTTATGACTGGATTACCTGTCATGTGTTATTCCTTACCTAATTGTTTCTGTAACCTATCGTTATCCTTATTATTGTTCTTTCCCATTATCCACTTAGGACTGTTTAATGTATGTGTTGTAGGGGAAACAATGGAATTCCGGTCACTACTGCATTTTTCATGAAAAGGCTATTTTTATCTCAAAATACAAACAATATGGCTATAAATATTCCCTGTCCTCCACATATTGAATTTTGATTCATGTTTAAACATCGATTTCAAAAATATTTTTTTCCTTTTATGGTTAGCACAGAAACAAATGCTGTAAATTAGAGCTGGGGAGAAAAAAAAATTACCCTCTGCTCAGGACCTCCCAGCACTGGATGCACGGAAATGGTTGGACGTGATGGAGGAAAGGAGTGGAGGCAAGCAGAGCTGCTGGTAGGCAGAGATTAGACAGCAAGGGCTCAGGCAAAAGCAGCAGTAGCCTGGAATACAGAATGAGGGGGAAGGAGATGGGCACACAAAGAGAGCACCCACTCCTGTGCTTCAGAGTGACAAACCCCACCTCTCCCAGATGGCTCCTTTGGCTGTCCCCAAGCACCTGCTCCATACTGCAGGACTCTCTTGGCTCTGGATCTGCTTTTGCCCTTCACCAGGCTTGCAGAGTGCCCTTTACCCTCTCAGACAGCTTGGTATGATGGATCTTGATGACATTTAGCCAGAATTTTCTTAAACTTTATGTTTAATTTAAAATCATCCATGACTGCATTCAGATGACTACTTCCCTGGTCACAGATATAAATCTACTATCAATAGGAGTAGAAAAGGCAACTGTAAGTAAATTTCTTTGACTGTTAAGATTTATTCCTGGTATTTCCCACTAAATCTGTGGTAGTAAGATGAGAAAATCTTTCAAACTGGTAGGAAACATAGCATTAGGATATGCAATATTTTGCACAGCCGTAGTAATTTACAATTGAATGTTACAAATTTGACAAAGCCTCTCTCTGCTCTTTACAATTTTTAAATATCAAGTCCAGTTTTCATTGCATGAGGTAGAGAGGCATTATGCCATTGTGTATGGGGTGAAATAAGGATGTAGCAAGGGTAACCAACTTGTTCAAGGACATAAAAATACATAGGCTATAGCCACTTGCTCCTAGTGGCTACTTAGCAGACTTAAGGCAGACAGAAAGTAAAAGACACACAATTGAAAAGCTGTTATTTCTGGTTTAAAAATCATTATTTTGGAGTTTGGCAACTATGTGGACTTAAAAAAAATGGAGTCAGACTTCCTTGGTAGAAGATAGTCTATAGACACCTATAAAAGGCTTCTTCAACACTGTTTGGAAAACCCTGATACTTTAGTTGTGGCATTTCATGAGATAAACCAGCCTTTTTCAACATAGGAATTCATGTGGAGCATATTTTAGAAATAACTATTTTCTTTACTTATTTTAGGCCACTTGTCATAGTTTAGAATTTTAGTACTTTTTTTTTTTTTTTTAACAGCAAAAGGTATTAAACAATTTTATGTTTTGCCTTCAAAGGGCAGTAATGGAAAATCATATCACACAGCAGCTTCTGCCCACGCTCACTAGCTAAAACCATAATAGCATATGTTAATGTATACTATCTAATGGACTTTTAATCCCCTTATAATTTAGGGAGTTGTAAAGAGAAAGGAAAAATGTGGAGGAAGAATAAGAGGATATCAGTCTGCAGCAAGAATACATTTATAATTTTTGAAGCTTTAATTTGTAGGAAAGGGTAGATTTACATTACTGTCAGAATAGCATTACCATTACCTCTTTTACAGAAATTTTCACAATTCAAGTATACAGTTCAAAACTCTGTCAAAGATAATTTGCTCTTTTGAGTGTTTATCTAAAAAACCAAACCAACAAACCAGAGAAAACAGATCCTGCTTACTTTCCTGACCAATTCCTTCAGGTTGACAGGATGGCCAGTTTGGAGGGTAGATTATGTTCACATGAAAGTGGGAATATTGGAATTATTCAGTCACTGAGGCACAAGAAATGTCTCCTCTCTCTCCAGTTTTATAGCACTGTTACTCCACTGAGCTGAGTCTGGGAGGAAAGTTGAGCAATCAAGCAATTTACAGTAAGCTCTGTTTTACTGCATGCTTTGGAAAGTAGGCTTGTATGATATAATAGATATTCTGTCCAAAAAAATCCATTTTACTAAATTGCTACCAGGTTCAGTTTTAAATTGGTAAAGATATAGCTCTTATTTAAAATCATGTTTTAAAGTGACATGGAATAACTTTTGTGTTTAAACATACATCAGAGCTTTAACCTGCAATGGCTCTGGACATTCCTAAGTGAGGTGCAACTTCTGTTTGTCCCATTAGAAACCCAGAAATACAGTCTTCCCAGAGGTATAAATCACATGTTTTTCATTCTCAAGTATCAAAAATACCAGATCTTAAACCTGTCACTGGTGTTGGAAAGTATATTGGGAATAATGGAGCTCAAGACAGTGTAATTTTGGAGAGGAAATTCTACTTTTTACTGAAAGAAGATAATTCATTCTAGCCTCTTGTTTCTTTGAAACATGGCAGCTCAGGGCTTTGGCATGATAAATAAAGCATATGTTAAAGTAATGTCAGGCACCTTTGACTACAAGCACTGACCCCAGGCTATGAAGGCATTTAATCTTCCAGTTCTACTTAAAGGTGTGCTTTGAGATGACACCCCACGCTTGAAGTTAAGGAATTCCACCTCAATAGAAATGTCCTTTTCAGAAATTACCTGAAGTTACATAAAAGATAAAGTCTACATATTCAATATGAACAAGGTTCCATGTTTAATTCCATTACTGTCTCCAGTAGAGGAAGGATGAGGAACAAGGGAGCATCCTCCACCCTTTGAATACTTGTACACAGCACTGGAATTGCCCCAGTATGGACAACACAGCCTCAACTTTTCTGCAACATTTCTCAGGAAGCTGATGGATGCCCCAGAAGAGGAAACTATCCCATGGATCTAGAGGTGTAGCTGTCTGCAAAGGTGAGTACATAGAGAAAACCACAGAGAAAACCTCTTTTATTTCCCGAGTGAAAGCTGTAGTGTATTCTTGAAGATAAACAGTAAGAACCCCAACCAGGTCATCATAATGGATACATTTCACTGGAAATAATATTCCCATCTTAAAATAGCATTTGAACACATCTCTGATTTTCTTTAAGTCCTCAAATTCTTTGCTGGGATAAGGTTCAAACAGGTATTATATGCAACAGAATTAATTCTGGCTTATGTATATTTGTGTGTGCGTGGGTCACTCTGTTTAGACCAAGTAAAATAAATGCAAAGACAAGCATGTTAGCAGCAAAGTGACCCTTTAGAAGTCTTAAAAAATTACTCTTGCAGTCCATAGTCCAACATTTAATAATGCTGAACTTGATAAGGGATCTCAGAACCTGAAAAAGGAGATCTGAAAGGCACCTTTATAGAAAACAATTGATTTGCTTCATTTCATTGAAATGGCTAATGCTTTGATGGTTCATATTTACAATAGCTTGTCCTGTTCTTCAATGGAGTTGATATGTTGGAGTCTTTAACACCATAAACTTGATCAAAACTTCCTGGGTAATAAACAGAGCGCATTTAAGATGTGAGCCCCCCCCCCATCATACTACTGCAGCCCATCTGTGTGCCAATTTGTAACTAAAGACATCAAGAAATGTGTTCTTCATGCTTAGGTGCCCTTGGTAGTTGAAAATAGTTCTGAGAGCTCAATATGCAAACTGGGTTCAGAGTCTGAAAGACTTCAGAGCGAAAGATTTGACCTTCTGTAGTAAAAGCCTGTGTCTGGCTAAATCTATCACTGAAAGTGGAGATTTTACACAATTCACAATGAAACCTAGGTTTTAAATTTTACCTGCACTCAGAAAAAAACCTCAAACTGGAAACAAAACCAATCCCCAAATTTCTCCCTCTCTTTCAGCTAAGCATATCTGTCTTCCCAGCATCACAAAATTTCCATCAATGGGGAAAGTTTCCATGATCATACATAGCCATATTTGGGGGTGAGGGGTGGGGGGTGGTTGAAAGTTTTGGCAGCAGAAAAATGGAAACTTCGAACTCCTCTCCGTCACACATGAGAAGTATCACTCCTGCACATTGTCAGCTCTGTGTCATGACCACTGTGTGCCAGTGATGGGACATTTTGGCAGGACCTCTAGGAAGTTCATCTCATCATCTCATCTCATCTCATCTCATCTCATCTCATCTCTCTCTCCTCATCCTGTCTGCTCAGTTAATTATTTATTTGTCAACAAGAGTAAACAAAGGGACACATAATAATACATAATCCTTTGTTTTGCAATGCTGCAGTAACAGTGTGGCAACTGGATTTGAGAACCAGGCAGCCACACCAAGAGCTAGGTTACTTATCACACACTTTTATGCTGGCACATATCACTGATCATGTTTTTTGTCATGCTAAATTGTGAGTAACTCTGAAATTTTAAGTGTGTTTTAGCAACCTTATTTATGTCTGACACTTGAAGCTTCCTCCTTGGTTTCCATTCCAAGGGTATTTCAGAGACTTAGCAACTACAGACTATTAATACTAGAGAAATATATTCGCAGTACTTGCTGCTCCCACATTTCACTTTGTCACTTGTTTGCTTGCAAACACTGGAGGCACATCTCAAAGCCTATTTTCAAGTATGGAGATATGCAGACAAGTGTCCAGTGTGATTTTCATACAGGCTTGGTGTCTGACCCCCATAAAACCAGTAACTTTATGAGGCTGGCTCAGAATTAGAGCCTCCATCACAGACACTTCAACAACTACACTTCTTTGCGTGACTACAGACTTTTTAAATTCTTTGAGCAAAACTTGGACACATTCTATAGATTGCCATTTATACCTATAAACAAAGATTTCCCTTTATTCTTAACTACTATTGTTGCATTAAAAAAAAATTAAAATAAAGGGGGGAAAGAAAAAACAAAATTGCAAGAAACTTGACAAGCTCTGTCAACAACAGAAAAGACTTCTTGCAATAATTTCTGCCTGATATGCTGCACTGAAGCAGATATATGGACCAGTGTTCCTAAATATGAATCATCTTTTCCCTATTTGTGTGTCTAGCTGTCCTTTTGACACTCTAATTCCATGAATTCTTTGAGAGATATGGTTGATTGTATCAAAGTATAGCTTTATTATGCTGCTCTTTTTCTTAAAGCAAGTTATCTGCATTGCTGGAGATGAAAACAGATTTGTTTTCCAGCAAAAGTAAGTCTATGTGCCTGGTCTTCAAAAAGACCATACTCTCTATTTGTTATGTTGCTCAAGACAACACAATACATTGATGTTTAGTAGAGATTTCCATAGAACAAAAAAAAAAACCCTACTTCTAACTAATAAGAAAAGCACGCATAAATACCAGAAAAATTATAACAGTGAAATCACCTGAAAATTACAGAAAATATCTAATCTAGTGAGTAGAAAAAAGGGTTAAAAAATTGCAAGAATTCCAGAAGCTCAGATGACTTTGGAAACACAGATCAAAAACAAAGAGACTGGAAGTATAATTAACTCCATTACTGCTCAGTCAAATGAAAACAGCTGTGACACCCTGTCTTATTTATGACAGCAGCAAATAGCTCTATTCCCTTGCTGGTTATTGCTGTAGGACAGCAGTGGTTCTACAGCAGGTGAAATAGAAACAAGCTGCTAATATTTATGTCACTAGATCAGGTTATGGATACAAGATTTATGCAAAAGTTCTATAAAAATATCCAAGTAGCTTTTATATCTTCTGCAGCAATCCTTTTCCAATAGCAAACTAAATATCTCTTTATTAAATATGATCCTGTGCTCTAAGTCATGCTGAGGCAAAAAGGCAGCTCCCTCACTGTTGAACATGAGAATGTGTTTTCACCATAAACCCAGATTTGTTCACTCTAAAACATAAATAAAAAGCTTTTTAGCTCTCAAAACCACTCAGTTATTTGCAAAGCCAAGCTAGACTTTGTCAGTGTGGAGTGGGATATGTGGTAGCTTGGTAAGAGAACTGTCTGCTGTACTCTGAAAAGCCTGTGCTTTTAACAATATGAAAAGCAAAGAAGAAAAACAGCTTTCAGATTACAACCCTTACTTTACTAGAAAATGTCATTACCTCCTTTGAT
>VWYP01016016.1:527456-583962 GCA_013400435.1 Pycnonotus jocosus | reverse complement strand
AAAATTAAAAAAAAAAAAAAAAAAAAAAAAAGATTACACAGCTTTTAAAAAAATAAAATTTTTAAAAAATCAACACAGCAAAAACCCCCAACCTAAAACCAGATTCAAACAAAACACTATTCTGCATTAACAAAGAGATAGGTAGCTTATCCCACATATTGAAATTTTATGAGATATTGACGTTTTCAAACGAAGGCAAACAACACTGCCTTCCAAAAAGTGCCCCCAAACTTCATGCCAAAAATCAAAATAAGCCTTTTATGGAAGACTGGAAAATACTGGGCTAACTATAGGAGAAAAAAGAAATACTGACTCCATTTAAAGTAGGTCCAAACACAAGGCCAGTTATTTGTGGCATGTTTTGCTTGAATCCACGCTTGGTCTTCAGTGCTGGGTCAACACTTTTACTGGGTTCACCCAAAGACCCAAATAGCTGTAAACAGTGTAAAAGCTGGAAATAAACCTAACAGCTCCAGACCCTTTGTGACTGTACTTGTGTACTACCTAAGTTGATTCAGCAAAGAAAATAAGAAGGTTTCAGGACCCTCTGAGCATAGTTGATTTGGTTTAAAGAAAAAAAAAAAAGGAAATTCAGAAGTCTGGATGCTTTATATTCAATACTCAAATATCATAGTGGGGAAAGAAGTGTCCTTATTTCTGTCAAGCAGTGAAAGTGGCTATTTCCAGCATTCTGAAGAAAACCCCCATAACCCAGTAGCCAGGTGGCCCAGCCCACCTTTCAGCAACACCTCCAGGTGCTCTGTTCCCAGATGGACACCTCTAATGTGCAATGACAGCTCATCAAAAAGCTGCCTCTGTTGGGAACAGCAGATCTACACCTCGATCTCCAATATGGGCAGAGCTCCCACCAGGTGCAGTTGCCAGCTCGCAGCCCTTTCAGAAGCTCCCACGCTCTCACATTTGTGTGAACCCACCCTGGACCACCTCGGTAGTGAATTATGGCTGGGTTACAGTGTACACTCAGCCCAGACCACACATGCAAACCCATCCCTGCTTACTGACTTTAAAGCAGCATTTAGTCAGCTCTCAGCACTTAGAAGATCCTGTTCTTAGGTCATGGAGAAATTCAGATCTCTGCTATAATACTGGAAATAATCCATAATTAACTATGTGAATGGAAGAAATAAGCATATATAAATACATAAACTCTGTGTAAATGATTTTTCTTTATTGTTTTCTTCTCATAATAGAGGGGGAGTCAGTTAAATCTGGAAGTTTGGACTAGTGAGAACACTGAAAAACAAGCCTGTATTAAGAATGAATGGGCTTTGAAAATGAGATGCTGTGACAAAATCACTGTAATTACACTTTAAAAAATCACTTACATTTTAATATCATGATTTTCAGCATCCTGCTGATACTAAGTGACCTCCAGTCATATTATAAACATTAAATTACACCCTTTGCCTTTCCATTTTTCTTCAAAATTTTGTTTTTTAACAGGTCTGTCACTGTTCTTTTTCCATGAGCATTTTTTTCTAGTATTTAACTCATCAGCTGTGGCAGCTTGCATTGCTTATCAAATCCAATATCCCATTATTGAAATCATTATCTAGCCATAAAAACACATTGATTTGTGTTTACTGTTAATATTTTACAGCTTAAAGCACATTTTCCTCACCAGAAGCATGATTTGGTGGTCAATTCTGCCATCCTAACTCATCCTGAGCTGCTGCAATGAAGCCAAAGGAATGGCAAGACTTAGTGTAGCACAGGGGTGTGATTCTTAACCAAAGACAGAAACTTTTCAAGAACTTTGTTTGAATTATTGCTGTCATTCTTGAGCTCAACTGCTTCTGAAGGCAGTGGGAACTACTCTAGACAAAGTCTAGTGACTAGTTTTATACAGGCTCAAACTGTGCTTATCTTCTTTCATTTCCCTTCCTCACAAAGCAGCTGTGAACTGGAATGCTACAGGGAAAGAGATGCAGAGGTCTTGCAAAGGATATGGGAAAGCTCTTTGCAAAAAGTCTGACCTGGAAATAGTCTATCTCACTTGAAAATGAGCCTCCTGAACAGATATTCAGCTGTTCTCAAAGGCATGCTTCAGTAAAGGCATCTAAATTTCACCCTGGTACAACCAGTATCATTTTGGTATGCTGGAGCCCTGCCCCCACAAGGTGGGGACTTTAGGAAAGATTTAAAGGCAGGGACATAACATTTGGAAAATGTCAGCCAGCTACTAACAGAGAAAAATCACCTAAAATACATATTTCTGAACCAATTGCACTGCTAGAACTTTTTTACAGTGGTATTTTCTTCAGCTGGGGCCTGTGATATTCTTCAGAATCCTTGGCTTTTTTTTAATAGATTGCTTTTCTCCCATAGGAAAAGTACCTCTGTATCTTGATTACTGGTGTGTATTCCTCACCCTTTGTCTGGTGTCTTTAAGAAATTAATTTCTTGCATGGAAAAAACATCAGTCCTGAGTGGAGGGTGAAGAGCCCTGGGCAAGGCTCTTGTCTTTATTTACTCTGAGACACTGGAGCACCTCCCCTACAGAGACAGGCTGAGAATGTGGGGGCTGTTCAGCCTGGAGAAGAGAAGGTTGTGTGGAAACCTCATAGCAGACTTCCAGAAAGTGAAAGGGCTGCAGAGAAGCTGGAGAGGGAATCTTCAACCGTAGAGATAGAACAAGACGGAATGGCTTCAAACTGAGAGATGGGAAACTTAGTTTAGATTTACAGAAGAAATTCTTTTCTGTAAGGGCACTAAGATATTGGAACAAGTTGCCCAGGGAGGTTGTGGATGCCCCATCCCTGGGAGTGTTCAAGGCCAGGTTGGATGGGGCTCTGGGAAACCTGGTCTAGTGGGAGGTGTCCCTGTCCATGGCAGCAGGACTGGAACTAGATGTTGTTTTAGGTCCCTCCCAACCCAGACCATTCTATGATTGTATCTGTGTAGCCTGTGGTGCTTGGCTCTCCATTAAACAGTTTTGGTTAGAAATAACTCAGAATTTTAATATAAGGGTAATTTTTTCCATGCCTTAGACCACATATTAGGAATAATAGAAAAGGCACTAGAACAGGGGAAATATTTAAATTCTGCTAAGATTAGTGCTCCAATATTCCACAAACATGTTGGGCTCTCCAGACAAAAGACATCTTGTAATTGTAAAATTGCTATTTTATTATAGTTCTAGTTAGTGCTGTACAATAAATCTTCATCACAAAACCTCAGCTCTACCTAGACCTAGCACAGCTTGCTGCTGGTGTTTCAGGACACACATCCTGGAGCTACATCAGAGTGGTTCAATGGTTCTCACCTCCCTACACACCACAGAGCAATATTTATGCTAGTAGTTTATGCAGACGCCAATATCAGCATAAATCCACTGATCAGTATGGGGGAAAACCTCTAATTCACTTATCAAGCTTCTAAAAGCTCAAAACTGAAACTATTACTGGAATTGCTACCCTACCAGCTCTGGCTTCTCTAAGACCTAAAACATTACATGAGCACAACAAATCAGACAGGGGCAGCATCACTGCCAAATCCTAGCTATGTGAATTCCGTGTTTCCCACTTAAAAGCACTGCCTGAGTGCCTAGTCCAGCTAGTTTAGGATTAACAATCCACTAATCCACTGCACGTCTCTTCTCAACTTGCCCCAGGATGCTGCACCATGGAGCTGGGCATGACTGTGCTGACAAATACCTCCTTTTCTTGCTTGATGGAGAAGGGCTGCAAAGCACACAGGTATCATCATGAAATGAAAAGGCTTGTTAAAATCAGATGTTATTTAACACCCCTTTCAACATGTTGATTTTTAAATTTCTGTGAGGAGAGGTAACAACAGCTGTGCTGAGAAAGGAGGGGTTTGCTGCAACTACTGAAGGAGGATACGTGTCCTTGCTCAGAGCCAAACACTGAGGCCACACCAGTGGTGGCCCCAGAGATGTGAAGGAGGACTTTAGGGAGCTCCATTTCTCTGGTCGAGCTCACCCTTGCTTTGGTCACTGTTTAATCATCTCTATTATTTTTCTTTTACTTCAAGAGCTCCTGAAGATAATCCAAAGGGTATAGGTCATGTTGTTAACACTGAACACACACACATTGATACTCACATAAAAGAAACAACAAAATCAGTAACAGCAACGAACTTTTGGTGCAACACGAATGGAAACACAGGGTGACAATTTGACCTGGGGTAAAGATTCACTTTCTTCTACAAATCCACTCTCAGTCCTAGTATTCTCCTTATCCTATGCCTCTCTCTTCCAATAGTCATCCACACTTACTGTGAATGAGAGCTCCTGTAGCCTCCAAAACAACAGTGTTTGCATGGCAAGCCAAATTCACTTATGCAAAAAATACTTGGGGGCTGTTTGGGTTTGGTTTTGGGAGATAGATACAAAAAGACACTTTCTGTAAATACTGAAAGTGACTCTAGGTAGATTGTTTTTAACTGCCTACAGACCTAACATAATTCACACACCAAGAGTTCACATCCTGGCCAGACCAGACTGTAGAGTTCTTGCCCTCCAATGGTGAGAAGATAAGCCAGTGTCCCAAAACCAGTCTAGTCCCCTGGAAGTTCCCTAAACCTCAAGTTTAAATGTCAAATAAACCTAGTACTGGTATTTTGCACAACTATTAATATCATTAGCATCTAACAACTTGATTTATGTAATTTATCACAAAATCTTAACATTTCTGCTTTAAGTTATTGACACATCACTGGTAGAACTTGTTGCTTACACGGTAGAATTAAAAATGAAAGCTCCAGGAAAAAAAAGGCAAGCATTATTTAAAACTGCAAATATTTTTTAAAATATTGTGTTAATTTCTTTCTAATTGTTAAAAAAAATGAAATGCTAAATCATGTTTTATTATACCACAGCTACTATGATAAGTTCTCTTCCATGAGATTGTCTCATATTTTGTTTTACTAACTCTGAAAACACTGCTGGACTTAAATATAAAATAGGAAGCAGTTTGGGTTTTTAAATCATGCTTCACACTTAAATTTACTAATCCAGTTAAAACTGCATCACTTCAAAGTCTAATGTGTAAACCATTTTTATCTCACATGCTAAGAAAGACCAGGTTGAAGAACATGTTTGACTTAAAGAGCACACCGACCCGATCTACTAAACACACAGCTCCACTCAGTGACAGCCTGGTTTGGAACAGATTCCTTTATTTTTGGAAAGTTATAGTGTCACTCAAAAAACACTTTAAAAATGTGTACATATCAAGTCAAATGTGTATGCACAGCTCTGCTCGACTCAGTGGTATTCAATGCATTTAAACACTACCCTATTTTTCTGGATGGGTGCTGTTCAAAAATATCAACATCTGGATTAAGAAATAAGCATCCATAAAACTCATATCTAAATCAAAATTTTAGCCTGGTTCTTACTGCTTTAAGCACTTAGATAACATTATGTGCTTGGACAATCACGTATGAGGAAGACATACCTGGAATTTAACAGTAAATGTCATTGGAATCTGCCTGACTGGGAGGGGGACACAGAAATCTGATGGACAAGAAGCAATGCTAGTTTTGGAGACAGGGACGAAAAGGAAATGTGAGTGCCTCCAGCTTCACTGAACATCATGTGCAGAATCTGAACACCACGAGCAGAATTCTCCTCTCTCTGCAAGCAGACTATCAAGACAAGGAAAATATCCTTACTGGAGTCTTAAAAGTCACTCTGCTACAGCTGAAAGCTGGGTGGCAGAGCAAGTATCTTGCCTTCTGCTCTTTACCTGTCATTTCACACATTTCACTCTGTGCCCATCAAGGCCTCCTCTTGTCATGGAGACAAAGCCCAGTGCTGGAGGGCTCCAACCTGAAGAGACAGAAGCATCATGATTTCTGTGGGACTTGCTCCTGAACACTCCACATCCTCCCTTGCTGCTCTCCAGCAGGTCAGGCTTCAGGAGAAGTCAACACAACACACAGAAGTGTTTGCACATTTGAGAGGGACTTTTTAAAAATAGTAAAATAAACAAGGAAGGTGGGGGAAAGCAGAGGAAAAGCTTCCTCTCTGATCATTAGTGTAAACCCAGTTCTTGGCACACTCTGGGAAATTAGTAGCTTTTAAGAAAGGGCTTTTAATTGCTTAATCTAAGTAATGTGGACAATGGCATACGTGTTTTATTTTAGGGTCTATCTAGCCCACTCAGAAAATGTAATGGACCTAATTTTCATTTAATATAGGTCTGTGCAGTTCCTAAAACATCTAAATGGCTATTAATTTAATCAGGTAATTTAACTATAGCTCTAGAAAAGGCCACCAGCTAGTTGTCACGCAATGATTATGAGGATGACATTTCTATCCCATGATGCCAGAGGCAGACTTTGATACATCATTTTCTTTTTGAAGGTTAAACTCAGATAACCTGCCTTTGGCATTTAATTAGCTACATATTAAACACTCTTTTAATAATAAAATGATTAAAAATTTTATTGCTTCTCAAATGAGGCCCTTTTAGATAGATTTAATGACTTGGTTAGAGCACTGTAGTTTGTGAACCAAACCTTAGTTAGACCAGTATATAGTATAATGATATGCTTTACAGCTTGCAAAATCTGTATTTTATTCAAATGACTGCCATAATCATTTTGGGTAAAACTTATAATGCATTCTTCTGTATTTTTAAGTCTAACTGTTAAATGTCATTGAAAAGTAACTGAGAACCAACTGATTTCAGGATTTAAAGAAATGATTAAATTCAGGTAGTTACGTTAAGCTGCAGCAGGATTAATGTACTGTATTTTATACAGAAATTGTTTATCCTTTTAAAAATCATTTTTTCACAGCTCAGTATCTGTAAAAAAAACCCCTCGTGTTCACCTAGCAATGATAAAAAAGCATAAAGGGGCTGACAGTCTCCACTCTTTATTTGGTATAAAAATGTTAGCAATTTAATGAAAACTGACACAAAAAAAAGGTAATATTTTTCCCATTCCTGCATGGTAATAACAGTGTCATGACTGCAAAATAGCTGTAAAGATAATAATTCCATGGGCTGTGCCCACAGAGCAAATAGTACTATAAGGCAAAGCAAGTACGTGGCATTTAAGAATATATATATATATATATATATATATGTGTGTGTTTTATGTCTGTGTGAATGTAGATTTCTCTCTATACTTAAACCAAAGAAGCACCTTATCTACAGATTAAGGTAATTATTAAAGATCAAATCTTTGTGGCCAGAAGTTTGGCCTGCCAAAATCTCATCACCTTCACAGCCAGAACTAGGTCATCTCCTCACAGGCAGTTAGTTACTGGCAGGGAGGCATAATGTAGGAATCAACCTACCATCCAGTCCCCTGAAAAGTGGTCCCTCAGGGAAGAAGAACATTGTCAGGACAGCTGGATAAAGAGGGAAGTTCATCTCCAAGTCTGTCAACCTAGCACTTTTCATGGGCATAAAAATGAAGGAGAAAAAACAAGAGCAAACCCAATGAAGAACTGAAAAGTGATTGATATCTCTTAAGCTGTATTGCCTTGTTTCCAAGTCTTTGAAAGATTTCTCCTGGCTAAGACTCTGCTGGAAAAAGCAGTCTGTTCTCAACATCTACTCAACCCAGTCGTGACAAAGCCTTTTTAAACCTGCCCTTCAGAAGTAGGAAGGACAGATTATTTCCTTCACCAAGATCTATTTGAGAAAGAAAAAGTGGGAGGCCATCAGGATCGTGGTTTTCAATTTTTAATTTTCAAACTGCCTTCATCCCTATCCAGATGTAAATTAGGAAGACCTACAAGTTACTCTGCTCACAGACTCAGCTGAGATGCCACTGGGAGTAGAGATCTACTTCTCCATGTCTCCTGTGCCAGAGCAGGCATGCACCAGTGTCCTTCTCACCACTGACAGCCACACAATTTAACACCTTGGACTGACACAAGACACCACAATCTACAGATCAGGGCAGGTGTTTGTGCCAGGGCCACGAGCATGTCACCAGTGCCCTGAGCAGCCTCTCAGCTACCTGCCTTTCTGCCTTGGTGGCACATTGGCCTGGTGTGTCCCTGGAATTTGTAACCCCCAGCCTGCCTGGGCTGTTGGTTGACCCTGGTTGCTGTTGTTGGACTCAATCTGCTCCTCTTGTTCAGGTACTGAGGGACTGAGAAATTTCTGCCCAAGCTTTTTTCTTTCTGTCACCATTGCCTCTGGTGTCGTCAGCCCGTGGGAAGCTGCCTGCTCCTGCTGCCTCCAGGCAGCTTGCAAAATGTTGGTCAGTATAAAATATTGGCCTCTGGTTGTGTGGTTTGTAGGGGTTTTTTGGTAGGTTTTGGTGTTGGGTTTTGTTTTGGTTTGTTTTCCTTAGGCCTGGCCAGTCTGACTCCTGGTAACTGTCGAGAGTTCCTGTCGATGGTTTCACGCTGATGTATGGACAGTTCCTCTTGATGGTTTCATGCTGATGTATGGACATCCACAGCATGCACCCTTTACAGCTTTTGTAGGCCAGACCTCATTTCAATGTTTAAGATGTCTGCATGCCTAAGCATATGAAATCTGTAAAACTGTAAGAGGTGCTCTGCATCTCACCTGATGCTTGCAACACCTAACCTATGAGATGAGATAAAACTTTAGAAGTGTTGTCCTGACAACCCAAAAGTGGTACCATATGGTGCATTCACATTTTATAACCTAGACAAGCATTGCCACAGAGGACCACCACAGAAATGTTCCTGGTAGAAATTGTAGTAGACCAAAGAAAAACAACCAGATCATCTGCTCTTGGGCATCCTTAAAAAGGCAAAGGGAGAACGTGTAAAATATCACCATTTCACTTCACCCACAAGCTAGTAAAATGCTGTTAACCCACTGGGATGCAGAGAAGTACCAAGAAGTAAAGGTTTTGGAAGCTTTTTCTCTCATACGTAGCAGACATGTTGCTTCAAGAGACAGTTTACCACTGGGGAGGTGACACTCACATTGTTCCCTTTGCACCATCCTTTTGTGAAGGGTGGGAGAAAAAAATCTCTCCATTTGTCTTCAAGCAGGAACAGATTTCCACTCCAGAAGAATGATGGTGGAGAAGAAGACAGGCTAAGGATTTTTTGAAATACTAGATCTACAAGCGTGTCAGGACAAAAACAAAAACAAAAACAACAACAACAAAAAAGTAATCTTTCTAGACTTTTTTTTCAGCATAATCCCTTTTAAGCATGTCTTCCAACACCACTACTCTTTCCAAGATGACTTTAGTTTTCTTTAGTTTTTGTTGTGGAAGTTGAACCTTCCTTTTCAAACCACCTAACTCTGCAAGCTATTGTTACCTGAAGGCAGAGCAATAAAAAAAGCAGCGAATCTGCCTTAAAATGCAAATTTCCTCTTCCAGTCATGCATGTGCCTGGTCTGGGATCATGCCCACCTTCTGCAAAAATTCCTAGGCGTATCAGCTTCCACATTCTCATTTTTCTTTGTGAATAATGGCTATCCCTTTCCTTATGTTACACTTCTGTGCCCAGCTATTCAGTTTCTGCTTTTTCACAAGGGAAAATGATACAATCTTAACATCATGGGATGACACTCCGGTGTATTATTTTGCTATGCATCCATGCTGCAGGTGAACCAGTGAGGGAAGAAGATTCAGGCAACACTCTCCCTTTTTACTCCTGTTTTGAAACTGTGCAGAATTTTCACTCTTTCAGTTCTACAAAAGGACTTTCTAATGTGGTGGAGTACATGGGCAAGGACTAAATCTGTGCTGAAATAAAAATGTTTAGCCCTTCTGTGCCTCTTGCAGTGTCCATCAGGACTAGTCAATGTGAAACCAGGTCAGAAGCTGTCCTCCAGCAATGCCACCAAGCAGGTACTTGGGTAAGAGCCTGAGTGCAGGAAACTGCCTCCCTGCAGCGATGGTCATGTTTCACCCTATTTATTCAAATACATCAGTTATAGCTACGCCAAAGGATTGTATAAGGATGCCATATTAATGGTTAAACCAAGGTAGTCACTTGTTGCAACAAAATAAAACTTTCTACTTTCTCCTGGGCATGTGATCCCACTCTCTCCTGTACCCTACAGAGCCCGTTCATAACACCAATAAACATCTAACCTAGCAAGGAGGAAGTTTTCTGATTGCACAATCAGCAGAGCTGGCTCACTCAGGGATCTGACAAACCCCAGAGCTGGCCTAAGTGAACAAGAACGTGACTGGCACCAGGATGGTCTCCTTCAACAACAGTGAGCCTTTTGCTGTCATCTAATTATGTCCTAAATAGGAAATGAAACATAAAAGCACTTCTTTAGCACTCCTTCAATAGAAAGATAAAACACAGATGTAATTTGTTGAAAAAAGACAGTGATCCAACTTTGTAAAAATTGTAGGGTAATCACATAACAAGACTATACACATTCCAGCATCATCACATGATATTTGATGACACAAAGAGATTTGGACCTGCACCTTATATTTTAACTCCAAGCTACCTGCAAAGTTGTAGCAAATACAAAGTAGATCTAGAAGCAAAGTATGATGCACTCAGAAACTGGAAGAATTTCAAATATTCAAAACCACATTTCTAATTATTATTTAAAACCATCCACAAAAACAAAATCCAAAGCTCTGCATGTGGAGTTATAAGCTCATCCCATGATTAAGAACTGGCAAACTAACTATTTATAACAGAAAGGACACTGATAGCACTGTGCCAGCAATGATTAGAAGTACAATGCTGAAAAAAAGGAGTGATGAGATGCTTCCATACAAAAGCTAGATATCATGGGGTAAATGAATTTTTCCTTTGACTTCAATGGCCTTTTTGTGAGGAGTGAAGTGTCTGAATTTAAGAGGTGTTTTTTTTGCTAAGATATTTAGAAACAGAAAATAAAGCTATTATGATTCCAAGTTTACTTCCAAAAACCATATGAATTTAAAATAAAAAGAAAATTTAAAAATTGGAAGGAGGTGAAAGTCACTATGAACTTGATACACTTACTTATGAAGGAGAAGTCTAGTGAAACTATACATATAGTTTTACTCTTCATTTGGAACCTAAATAAATAGAAACCACACAACTATAAAGAAAATCAGACAATTAAGAAGACTTTTATTTTCAGAAAGATGCATGGTTTGACCAATAAAAGTTTGAAATAATTGTTTTAAAAATATTTACTGTTTAAAAAGTTAGTCAAACTATTAGTTTAGCATCACTATTTGTGGTTTGAAATATCAGAAGTCAAGAAAAGATAGTACAAATAGGCAGCATTTTTGCATTTCAATATTCTTTAGCTCTGAAACTAACAGTGAAGTTTAATGGTGTTCAATGCCTGGGCTTTTTTAGGTACATTTTGGCAAGTTGTTATGCAATTTGTATTGCTTTTCTTTTAGAGAATGGTTTTGTGGCCAAAGCTAGAAAGCAGCTGACTGATAGTTCTGAGCTCAGAGGACAAATACTGGTTTGGAGTTCCACAGATTTATAGCATGGAAAGCTTCTGGCAGAATGAAAACAAACCCAAGCAAGCATAAAGTTGTTAAGTTTTGGTCATGTTTTAACCCCAGCCAGCACTTATGTCCCACACACCTGCTCACTCACTCCCCCACCAGTGGGATCAGAGAGAAAATCAGAAGGGCAAAAGCTGGAAAATCCATGGGTTGAGAAAAAGACAGATTAAGAGGGAAAGCACACAAGCAAAGAAAAAGCAAGGAATGAATTCACTCCTTCCCACAGGCAGGAAGGTGTTCAGCCACATCCAGGAAAGCAGGGCACACCACATCACACTCCAAAGTCACCTGAAAAACAGAGCACCACTTTTATATGAAGTTCTGGTTCAGCCCCTGGTGGCCATAAGAGCTTCTATGAGTTAAAGGATCACCATGAAAATAGGAATCAGGATGTGCTTTCTTGGCATGAGTCTATTTAACCCCAAAATTACCTTTTCTCTTCAAACTGGGTGGATAAATTCTACAGAATACTACTTTATTTCCAAACTAAAAACAGTTTATCCATAAGGATTCATACTGAAATTGATGTTACTTTTCCCACTGTTCTGTGTATGACCTCAGAATTATGTGTAAAATTTGTTTCTGAACCCAAAGCCTCGTGACCAGAGACAATGGAGCAATATACTCTTCCACCACATGCTTTGGCCTGTGCCAGAAAACACCTGAACCTTTTGTTTTATGCCTGGCTTAGTGTTCAAAATAGTAAAGAACACTTTACTACTTGTAAGTGTTTTAAATTATTAGGCATATTTTGATCAGACATTTGTCTCAGCAGAGTGATGAAAGATCAAAGTTGACTGCCTTTGTGGCAATAATGACTCAGGAGCATCAAGGAAGTGATTCTCTTTCTGCTGATAACCCCATGACCAGTCTTAACATGTCTTTACCTCCAGTAGTAAGTCCAAAAAGGAAAGTTTTCCATACAGGTTACACATTCTCAGTAGGAGTCTCCTGAGCTCAGTTGCTGTGCTCAGCCACACATACAAGATGCAACATTGCACTCTCATTACTGAAAATTCCTTGCCTGTAGGAGTCCCTGTTGCAGAAGAAAAGTTCAATGTGCCCAGTGGAAGGGAGCATTTGCTCCACTGAGGAATAAATTACTGGTGCAGAAGGCCAAAACAGAAATTGCTTCATATACATATATATATATATATATATATATATACAAACTTCCCAGACATGTACAGCTCTTCTTGTGTAGGGTAACATCAAGGATTCTTGCTTTTACAAACCAAAAGAATCCAGCTCTGCCTGACAACTACTACCTGCAAAGCACAGGAGCTTTCCTTTCCTTATGTGAAGTACATGACATGTTACTCCCTGCCCACACAACCCCAAAACCCAAAGATGTTTTTTCTCTTGCTACTTTGCTGTCTCCCCTCAAGGGCAGAATCTTGGGGGTTTCATGTAATTTGTAGGAAAATGTAATGCTTTCTGGCTCTTTCATTTATGTTATGCAAAGTCAGTATTCTCCTCTCCAGAATTTAAAGCATACCCAGTGAAACTTGACAGGTAAGGGAGGGTAGGTGGGGGAAGGTCTTAGAGGTCTGAGAAAGCGAATATAATTTACAACGCCTAAACCCATAAAACCTCATTAAATATGTAAAGGCAGCATACCTACCAGGAGAGGAAGCTGGGTAGGGCTGGCCCCAAGCACAGAGGAGGTGCTCCACAGAGACTCCCTGGTGACCTTCAGTGGGGAGAGCAGTGTGCGTCAGGGAGCTTTCCTGCACTGTGGCTCAGGTCTGGTGGGATGTTCTCCAGCAAGGAGAGCTGCTGGGAAAACTCTCCATTCATTCTCCTCCTGCATCAGCAGTGGATGAAGAGTGGGGTCTGTGTGTCTATTTGTCCATTGTGCCACTCCTTTGCTGGCAGGGATTGCTGGAGTGAATGAGAAATCATCACCCTGTTGCCCTACATTTAAAAACCATTGCTGTGAAGTGTGCATCTTTTTTTTTTTTTTTTCAGTTTCTGCTATGGATCTGGTTATCTAATATTTTGAGCATAGATGTAGGGTGTAGGAAACGTAGCTGTCCTGTGAACTATGATCCACCACAGCCATTGGGCAGAACTCACCCTTGTCTCTCCCCAAGAAAGATATTAAATTCTTCCCCAAGTCCTCTCAAACCAATTATAAGGAGAGCATTATTAGAATGATAAGTCTAGGAAATGCTCCATATTAAGAAATATTTTTTTCAGACAAATGCTGGTTTGGGACTTTCCCAAGCATGTCACACTCAGTCTGCAGATGGGGCTCATTTCTATGATCTCAGTAGGAACAGTGTCCTTAAAGATTCAGATGGGTACAGAGCCAGATCCTATACTTCATGTGTTAAATCATATGTCCATTGGTTAGAAAACAAGAAGCATTTCCAAAGATTTTTAAATGCCCAGTGTTCTCTAAAAGGAGGGCTAAACACATATATAATTTACTATTACACCAACTGAAAGCCATCCCTCTCCTTCTAGCTCCTCACCCTCTTTTTCCCCTCTCTTTCCTTTCTATTTCAGTGAAAAAAAAAAAAAAGAAATATTCCTTTTTAAGCATGCCACTCAGCCTCTCAGGTTTACTATGAATATGAAAAACAAATGCTCAAAAGAAATGTACCTGGCTCTGTGCAGGTCTCTAAAACACAAGATGCAGTCAAAGAGCTGTCACAAATCTTACTGCGAGTATAAAAAACTCCGGGGTTTTTCCTTTGCATGCTTCACATCTAATCAATTTACGGCCTGACAGTGTTCCTAGAAAACCTTCTTTCTCACTGTATAAAGGGTTGGTATTCAAGCATTTTTGAGTGATAATTCAATAGGATTAAATTACACTCATGTGACAGCTCAACCTCACTAATGAGGTACATTTCAGTAAACTGTTGACAGGACTGTCTGGAAGGCTTCTTTAATTTACCAACATGTAACAACATGGGAAAAGCATTAGTCAACTAGATGAAGATGAATAAGCACTGGGGTCTGGGGGCATTTTGCATTAACACATGACAACCTAAAAGTGTTTTTGTCATTTGCTCTTTTTAGCCCAAGGCAGTCACTGAATAACTGGTACCTGTTAGTGTGATTGACTTACCAAAGCAACAGAAGGGCTTATATTTACAAATGTCTGTATGGAAAACAAGCCAGAGAAATGTCTTTCTTTTTTTCTTAAAAGATAACAGTTGTTCTGTGGGAAGATGTCTTACAGCTACAGCCAGGCTGAAGAAACATTTAAATCTCCTCAGCCTGCCAGCATGCTACATCCATTATTTCATTTCAGAGGTTCTTTTACGACTAGAATTTCTTTAAGCTTGTTTAAAATATATAATTCTGTAGAGCTGTTGAATAGCAATAGTTAATACAACTTTTACTAAGTAAAAAGAAGAGTAAGGGATGCAGAGACAAACTCTATGGCTTCAGGTGACACAAAACTCTTTGTGTGCATCAGTTCCTGCACATGTAGTGCTATTAGCAGGCTTAAATAGAAACTGGGGTGTATTTAACAGACTGATAACATAATTTAACTAAGGAGAGACATAGGAAGACTAAAGTGCATATGAAAGTGAAGATAAAACAGTGCCAGTATTTTCAAATGTGCAGCTTCCTGCAGGTAAATCAATGCAGGGGATTTAAAAGGTGTGATGAAAAGTCTCTTGCCCAATGCATTCAAGTAATGTATCTGCTGCATTTTTAAATCTAAGAAGGTTAAATACTTGCAAATAGCATTAGATTTAAGCAAAACAGGTTGCACCATGGCTGATGGGAGGTGGTTCACTGAAGGAAAAGTCTGCCTTTCTATTTAATCATACTGCAAATTCTCTCTCTCTCTCTCTCTCTCTCTCTTTCTCTGTGTGTGTGTGTATTTTTTTCTGTTCTTCCTTGGTATCACCTGGTGCAATGTTCACAGTTCTGTGAGTTTACATCCTCAACAGGGACTGTCTGTTTCAGAAGAATTAAAACTTTTCTTGATGGAGGGGGGAAAAAAGACAAGTGAACCAGAACACAAGTTTTCCAGTGTAGTGGAGACAAGATAAGCATCCTAAAATGAGACTGTGGTAGAGGACAGAGGGGCAGCAGGAGATTTTGTAGGCTTAAGAAAAGAGAAAAATTCAAAGGCTGAATTCACTTGAAGGGGAATCAGACCCCAAAACCACATAGCTGTCTGATTATATTGAACTTGAACAATATGAAAAGAAGAGAAACAAAAGAGGCATAAATGAATCTTGCCATGAGTAAAGTTGATGAGGTTAAGTGATAGATAACCACTGAGCCTTCGAAAAGATTCATCTTTTCCCATTTGGATTTGTGCTAGTCTGCAAGCTGAGGGCTCCAATTGCCTTAATTTTTTCCATCTGTACTGGCTGTACTACCTGAAGTCACCACTTCTTTCATCTGTTCCTTATTAAAACTAGACTTTATCTCACCAAGGTAACCCTATTGTCTGCGAGCACAAAATTAAAAATCCCAGGTTTTAACACCAGTGAATAGCCCTCCCCAGTCTCTTCAGCATTTCAAAATGGTAAATATGACTGATAAGAACAAAAAGGGCTATGTGGGTAACACCTGGGGAGAAGCATAACTGCTGTGGTCTCATGCTGAGTGTCCCTGTCACTGACACACCAACACCCCTGGATCTATACAGCAGCAGGTAAACAGAAAAACTCAGGCACAATATTAAGGACAACCTTAAAAGTATAGAGCAACCCACATTTTGGTCCCTTCACACAAGTTACTCCCTACAAGAATAAAAATACTGGAGGTCTGGTGCTGGCAAGTGCTTCTGTCCTCTGCCAGCAATCCTCTCTACTCCTTCCCCTGTGACCCCCTCTCTTTCCAGCTGTGGTGCTGGTGTTTTGTATGGGCTGTGCTCTCCTTCACAGCAAGTAATGGGGAGCCAAGAACTTTTAACTGCATTTGCAAGACTGTTTTGAAAATGTATGGAGAAATGTCTCAAATGACAAATATCCAGAAGAAGGAAGAGAGGAGAGGGGACAGGTGATTCTCATACATATGAGAAACTCAGTTAAATTTGTTTCTGAAGAAGCTTGCACCTTGCAATCCCAGTGATGGCTGATTGAAAGCATTGATGCCACAAAAGTAGAGTGGGAAAACAGATGCGTGCTGTGCCGATAATGTATCTTTTTTAACAGTCTGAGTCTCTGGGGCTACAAAGGGCTGGTGCGTGACTTTATCGCTTCCTTTTTTTCCCTCAACTCAGATGCTAGTGTATTTATTACGCAGCAAGCTGAAACCTTTTTGTCACAAAAAGTTAACTTTTTTCCATTGAGTTTTACTATTTACTGGAAAGTGGAAATGCTTGCACTGTTTTCATGACTGCAGTGCCAGCGTTTGTCAGAGTCCTGGTGCATTCACCGTCACAGAATTACTTGAAGGACACTATTACCTGCTCTTTGTGTATGGCAGAACTTGAGCTCAGAAGCTGGTGCATTCAAGCTCAGTGACTTGCCCAACATTACAAAAAATTCTCTGCCACCACAAGGCCCTGAACTTGGGCCTCCCAGGGTTGTCTATATGGAAAAATCTGCAATTCAAAGAGTTTTCTTTTAAGACAAACCAGCTTCTGAAAACGCCCTTAAAATTCCCTTCTTAGTTGCTTCTTAGATCTACCAAATGTCTACAGCTACCACATGACAGCTTGAATAAACCTCAGGATGATATGATCAGGCATATTAATGTCTACTGATGGCTTTAAGTAAGTAACACTGAAAAGGTTGTTATGTATTGGTGAGCCAGGGAAAGGCTAAGAGCCTTAGCATCCAAAATACCAAGAGAAGTAATTGTCTAGCTTGTTGAAAAAACAGGAATTCTTTTTTTTTTTTTCTTTTTTTTTTAGCACAAAACTTTCCTAGCTAGTCACCATTATCCTTAGGAATAATTTCAACTGATTTCCAGGGGAAACAGGCAGGAATCTTGTAAATTTGTTCCTGCCCATGAATACCTGACCCCTTACGGAACTCCAATTATAAGGAGAGGTGCTCTTTCAGAGAGCAGAGGTCATAGGTTTCCTCCCTTTTCCCTTCTAGGAAAAATACTTGGAATTAGTAGGACTTCAGAAACTAGTCTCATCCTCTGTAATGAAAAAGCAGCTTTTTTCAAGTCCATCTCATGTGTTGCCAAAAATCCATAAAAAGGAGGGGAAGTTAAAGCATTCACTACACTCTCATCTACTTTTTGGATGAGAGAAGGCAGCTTCAGAGCATAAATGAACCCAAACCACTTCTCCTTGAGGAGGCAGTATTTAGGGAAATCCACGGATTATGAACTATGTTGTGTTTTCTCTCACACCCTATGACTTTCTCAGGCACAACAGATGATGCTAGAGAAGTGGGTGTAGCTGAATGAGCACAAAGATCTAAATCCATGTAGGCACAGAATAATCTGAGCCGGAAGAGATCCACAAGAACCATCAAGTCCAACTCTTAAGTGAATGGCCCATACTAGGATCAAACCCACAACCTCAGCATTATTAGCTCTGAGCAAGCACATCGCAGACATGCAGCAGAGAATCACAGAGAATTCACCAGTGGGTCAGATGGACACTCCTCTGGCACATGAACAGCATGACTAAGCTCGCACTCAATACAGGGGAAAAAACCGGTCAGTGCAGAACTTGAAATAGGACACTGGGGTGCCAGAAAACCTGGTTTTGAGTGCTTCTTCCCCACCAGCACTGACACACACAGCCTGAGCTTGCTGGCACTGCTCAGCCTCTCCAGCACCCTCAGCAAACTCCACAGATACACAGGGCAGAGCTCAGCAGCCTCCCTTGCTCCATCCCACAAGGGAAGGACAGCAAGGCCATGACATCCTCCTGACAGTTTTATCGTGCAGTTCCAGAGCTGCATCTTGGGGCTATTTTCTCTCTGTGTTGAAACATCCATGAGTTATGAATTTACCGTACACCCATCACTGTCTTGATTCTTTTGTTCAGTCTAGAGTGCCATAAGTCAGTGTCCTTTTTCAGGACTGTAACACAACATTTACTGGTGACAATGCCTTTGGACAGTGATATCTGCAAATCCTGCACTCTCCAGTCCACAGCAGTGCAGGCAACTGTCAGAAATGGCAGTCAGCTCCATCCTGTCCTCCTTGGCTCCAGTTCCTGGAACACAAGTCCCATTCCTATCTCTGCTGACCAAGGGTAACCTCTGGGGCAGAGGTAATGGGCTGGGCTGGAGATGCAGCACCTGCATATGAATCAGCAGCCCAGGGTGGCTCCTGCCTGCAGGTGTGGGCCTGAACAGCAGTGGAGCAATGAGCTCCATCAACACCCACCTGGAGGCACCTCACAGCCAAAAAAACCACTCAGCAAATAGCTCAGGTCCCATCTTGTCCTTCAAAACATGTTCTTATTCATGTTTGTGCAGCACCACCTAGCACAAGACAAAGAGGTACCATCCCCAAAAACTGTAATTGTTCTAACAAGTACAGTACCTGTCCCAAAAAAGTCCACATTGCTTGTTTACAATCCATGGCCTTTCATTGCCCCAAGAGAGGAGGTGGGTGAGCAGAGTGTGGATATCCTGCTCCATCTCTCAGCTCAGGGAGAAAAGTACACCCTAAGCTGCTCCTACTGCTATCACTCTGCTCCTGCAGCTCAGAGCATCGACAATTCCAGGTCTGCTGCCCTTATCTGCTACAAGATCTGCCAGCCAAAAGATGAGACACACGTCTTCTTATGACAAATTGCTTAATTACAAGTTTGGCAATATGTAATACTTTGTATTTGCTGCTATCGTTAAAGCTGGAGAAAATGAAAAAAACATCCATTACCCTGAGAAAAAAAGTCTACTCTTACCATAAATTTCTGATAAAGAAATGAAGTAGGTTCAAGTTTAATCACACCAGCAGTAAATCAAATATCAAATTTAAAACAACGAATTACAAAGAGCCTCCTCGCAGTCACTTAGCATTGATAAATTAGTAATGTAATATTAAATTATTCATATCTTTTTTTTCCTTAGGACTATAATGATATACTGTACACAGCACTGATAATTTACTTAGGCTGAGTCCATTCATTTAATTATGCTGCTAAACTTGGTAGGCCAATTGGTCATCATGAGAGTTTCCAGGCAAGCTAATCACAAATATATAGAACATGTCCCTTATTGTCCCCAGCGGCTAAGTGCTAAAATGCTATTTAGTGCTCAGAAGGTTAATGTCCTGCTTATGTAAATTGTCCAATTTAACATTCAGCAGCAGTATCATAAATTCTGGCTCCAGGATTTCATTAAACGTATGTTCAAACTAGTTGACCTTAAAGGTTAACAAGCACAAGTTAAACAGGACAATTATTTAACTCGCTTCTTATCAAGAGACTGAAGCGCTCTAGCCATTTAATAGTCATGCATACTTCACAATTAGAATTCTTAAAAGGTCTCTGATAAAGCGGCAGGTCATGAATTTTCATAAGGATGTCAGATAATAACTATTTATCTGCACTTGTTTTTCTTTCTTATAAACTTAAACTTTGATCTTAACATTCAATTAGAAATGATTCCGCAGAGAAAGACTAGGTGACTCAAGGAGCTTGTCTCCACATTAATTTGAATCTAAATTAAGCTTTCAAAACATTGCATCCATATTGTCTCCTACAGAAATTAATTCAGAAGTTAGCGACCTATTCTTCATGCAAGAACCACCTCAGCCTTTCAGCGCCAGGCGATCGAAAACCACTGAATGCCAAATTATTACATCAGGTTAACAACCGCATTTTAATGCAAATCATAGGAAGAAAACTCTCCCTATACATCATGAAATAATCTGTATCATACACAATCAGCTTGCCTCGTACCATGTTAACCAAAGATGAAGACGGATTAGCCGAGATCATTCCTCTTTCACGCTGCCCTATTTCTCACACAGCCTCTTTTCCGGAGGCTTTGGTGAAATATGAACAGCAGCAGCTCCTGGAAGTGGCTGCCACAGCCACTGCTACCTGTGGCAGTGGTGATGCATTGAGAGCAGCTCCTCTGCTGGCATTTCAAATCCCAAACACAACTTCTAAATGCAACAGGATCAAGTCATAGCTTCAGGGATACATTAAAACAGTAAACATTCAGGAGAAATCTCTGCAGCTGACAGTAACTATATTCCAATGAAGTCATAAGAAACCTTTTTTATTTTTTCCAAGCTTAAAGGTACAAGGTGATTTCACTTTCAGATAAAATTGCAACTACAGTTTTATATTTATAAATCATGTCATCGCCACGCTATTTTAGAAAGAAAAGAAATGCGAGAGAAATTGAATGGCTATTTGAGGGAGAGGAAGTCTTTTCCTTTTTCAATATGATTATGCTTTCCCCCAGCTCATGAGGACTTTTTTTAAAACAAAATTTTGTTCCTGAGGATGTCTGCTGAAAATAGGAACAAAGGACATTTTAGAGCTAGGGCCCAACTTTTTTCAGTGATACATATAAAAAATGCAGGTCAGTTGGAGTAAGTCTGTGAAGACGGGATGTTGGCTACTCATTTTTCCAGTACTCTATTTTAAAAGTTTTCTATCCTAAAAGAGATCAGAAAGCTACACACTTTGGCAGTCAGGACAAATAGTCAGGAACAAAGTTACGTCATCTAAGCCTTGAGGGGAAGGGACTAAGACTCTGAGAGAGCTGCTACCTTCAGTACATTTAAACAGCCCAAGGAAGTGTGATATATTCTAATTTTGTGAAATTAGCAGATTACTTTGGCTTGCTTCACCAGAGTTTTGTTTCCTAAAAGCACTGTAATTTAATGATGGCAAAGCAGTACATGATGAATACTCATTTGTCTTTCTAAAGGTTATTGAAAACCTTGCAGAAAGAAAAGAATTTTCTAGCATCCTGAAAGTGACAGCTTTTTATGACCTCATGTGTGGCTCCTTTTCCAAACTTCATCTTTTGAATTCTGGCTTCAAATTCTTCCTGAAAGAGGACATAAATAAAACTGAATGGCTAATGGACTAAAAACACTTATGATCAGGTTTTCATAACGAACATTATTAATGGCTTCCTTTGCACATGCACTGACATATAGTGCAATACTCATTTCTAAAGTAAGATTTAGAGCCCTATTTGCAATAAAAAGCTAACAGATGCAAATAAAAAATGAGAGATTCCATTACAGAGTTACACACAATGGATTTCTATTAAAGATAAACAGAAACATTTTCTTCTAAAGGCGGAAAGACCTTCATTAGAAACTCACACATGTATATAGGATTCACATTTATCTTCTCAGACATGGGTATGTTTCTTTTATTGCTATCAAGAGTGCTAAAACCTTGGGTCTGGTTTTGAGTAGCTATGGACACACACATCCTATTTTGGCTTTTCCTAGAGATGTGAATCTTCACACCTGAAAAATCAGGTTGACAGAGCCCAGATTATCTCCAAAGAGTGCAAAAATTCTACACCAAACTAAACAAAACAAAAAGCCCAAATCAACCCACCCAAGTCCCCACAAAAATAACCCCAGATAAATGTATATACTTCTACCAGACTTCTAGTCTTTCTCCCACATCACACCACGTGATTTCTTTTTAAAGGGCAATAATGAGACAGAAATGAAATCCAGAAATGAAGATGGGCAACTTGAAGAGTCACTATTATAAAAAAAACTCTGCAGTCTGTCCAATTATTAGTTAAGATCACCACAAATCCTCTGCTCTGGCTCTTCACAAATCCAAGATGTAGGTAAATCTTTTTGTCCCTATTTAGAAAGGCAAGTAGTTTTCCTGCTGCCAGCATGGGATGCCAGGCAGCCCCATTCCTGCAGAACAAATGAAGATCCTGCCACCATGGGGAGGTTCACTCAGGCAAGGAGGCTGAGCAGCCCTGTGAGCCTGATTTACTCCACAGGACTTACTGTCACAACAAACCCAAGAGCATTTACAGAACTAAATGCTTTTGAATTTAAAAGTAAAGCTTATTTCTCTGACTTCGAGTTCTTTCAATAATTTCCATAGATCCATTCCAAACACCCAAACTCATTGCATCAAAAGAAATTCAGGGATTTCACTTGCAATAATTATTTCTGTTGGAGCTGAAGTAAAAAAAAAAAAAAGCAATTTGAGTTTAGCTAATGTCAGCATTCAGATGAAAGCTGAAAGAGTACTTCTCTAACAGGTTTGTCCATTAGCAATTCCATCATTAAGGTACATCACTAGAAGTGTATAGGCAAGAAAATTAACTTAACAAACCATGAGTAGTAATTATGGTTTTGCACAGGCAACAAAAATACAGCAATTCTGTTTTGCCTGAGCACAGCGAGGGGTCTCACAGGTCTGCTACTGAATTTGGGGGAGCCAGGAATTTATTCACTTGTCTTTTACTAAAGATTAAAGACTCCTAAAACACTTTGAACAATAATCCCAGTGTCAATTGGGAGGGTGCCTGCTGTTAGAACACAGGAAAACTTGATGAAGACACATTGGATGATGAATCTCTCCAGCAAGTTTCTTAACAGAATGGGCTTCTGGCTTGATAGAGCCACCACGTGATTTAACTTTAATTCAACATGTCTAAGCATACTTTCACTGAAGGGTTTAGGTCCTTCTAAATATGGTCCAGGCCTGGTAAGACTCTTGATAGACCTCACCTCATTTAAATGAGTCTTAGATACTACTGTTGGCCAAGTTCTCATTCAGCTGAAGGAGCATTAACTGAATTCACTGATTTGTAGATGATGTTCACTGTGAGGAGAAGGGAGTGGAGAAGGGATAGGAATTGATTTTTAGGAATAAATTGCTTTGCAGCAATACATCTGAATGCAAAGTTTAGCTTCATACCTCTACAGAGTTCTTGTGACCTTACCTCTAGGAAAGTTCAGGTCCCTAAAAGCATATCTTTAATTGAAAACTTGAGAATATGACAGGAGACCAGTTGTGAATTAGTGCTTGGGTTGTCAGGAGGAAACAAAAATAAAACTTAATCATTTTACAGAATATTTGCTGATATGAGAATTATGGCTTTTCAATCATCATTTGGGTGCAAGTAGAGCACCCAGTAACAGCTCTTGTGCCTGCAACCTCGTGTATTCAGGCTTCATCAAGGTGATTACACACAGGCTTAGTAAGCATGTTTTAGGAACTCATGGAGAGATTTTATATGCTGAGAGGTAAAGAAGGTAAAGAAGTCTTGCTGAAGAGGGGTTTAGAAGCTTTTTGAAGCTGGATTTTATTTGGTTGTTTGGGCTTTATTTTACTGATTGGTGTAGGGTAACTTATGTGTCAGGTGGTATTGAAGGGAGGTGTATCAAAATCTGGTGTTAAATGAAGTGCAAGAATTCATGCACTTGCTGATCTCTTGCAAACAAGTTTGAAGTAAAGGTCAAGTCCAGCTAAACCCCAGAATTTTCCTGTCTTAGGGTTTTTTAAAAAAATCATTAAAATTATAAGGTAGTTTAACATGATTTTTCTTTGGCTCTTACACCATTGCACAAGGGTATTATCTCATCCTCTCCACTTATCTCATTACAGATTTTGCTTTGTAGTTACAATACTGTTTTTGGCTAACCCTTCTGCATCTCTATTTTATAATGACTTTTATGGCCAATGTGAAATCACTGCAGGGAGACTTCAAGTAGTTTTGTGAATATTGTTATAATAACAAACAAAGTAGATCTGGAAAATTTTACTATTTGAGGTAATAACTAAGCATAATATAAAATATTTAGGTGAGAAATATATAAACCTTTCAACTAAAAAGATATATAAACTTCCCTGAGAGTATTCTGTAGTAGGACATTATTTATAATTAGTCACCTCACAGAATTATCTTTCTCTGCATTTTGTTGCTTTATAACTTGTGTTCCTTCCCAACCCTCAGTGCATGCAAGCTGTGTCACTATTCCTGCATCCTTGTCCCACTTCTAGGTTTAATTACAACTTGGGCATCAGGGATTTGGATTTTCTTCTATTACAGACAGGCTCAAGCCACAATCTCTTCTGTGATTGCCAGAGAGCAGGAGCCAACTTTCTGAGCTTATCTAAGCTTTTCTGATTTTTCACATATGCAAGTTTGTTCTTCTCTTTATTAATGATTATTGAGAAAGCTTAAAAATTATCAGCTGTGATGAGCATTGCTGACAACAATTTAAATGTAAAAAACTCCATCTCTAAAGCCTTAAAGATTTGGATACAATATTCATTGATCACCTTGTTCTCCCATCTGCCCTCCTTGACAAGTCCTTAAACATTTAAAATCTACTCAGGACATAAACCCACACTTTTGGGGACAAGCTCTTTTTCTCAGTTCTCATTGTAGCTCCAGCCAACTCCTGTGATGCAGGTATTGATAAAATGGAAAAAATCTGACATGAGTTCCTAAGATTCCAGTTGGTTCATGCTCTGAACTTGATTATGTCAGGTAATACATCACTCCCATAATTCCTTCCTGTGAATTATAGGAATAAAAATGATTATTGAGTGTGAATAAATGAATGAATGGAGTTAGGGAAGAAGAAACACAGAAAAATTTAAGATTTAGGTTCATATTAGGTAAATTAAGTAATTTTATCTCTTTTTTCATTTTCTCATATTGATGAGGCAGAAAATAATAATTGCTCCTCAACATGGCACATAAACTTACGTATGTCTTAAACTAGGAAGCTGTTTTTCAAATGTCACCACAGTATTGGTTGAAAGCTGATACATAGTAATCAACAACCCCATGCAGAATAAATTGCGTCAAATAATAGAGATAGTTTCGAATTCAAGCACTTTAAGTCCAGAAATCACAGACTTAAGATTATTCAGCATCAGTTCATGCATACACAGGGTGGAAACCCTGTTGCATTCAGTGGGCAAAATTTCACAATTTCTTTTTAGAATCATTTTTCAGTCCATGATTCTGAGCTTGGGTTTTTTTATGTACACAAGAGGTCTTGTCTTTTCTATGTTTTTCATTGCTGAGGTAGCTAACAGTTGCACAAGCATTCTGCTAAGTTCACAAACATGTTTCTGTTTAAAACTACAGGCATAAAGGTTTGCAAATGTTGTATTTACCACTCTGTGTCTCCCTCCTGAAAACATTAAGATTTACTGCACTGGTGTTTGTGAAGTTCAGGGATCAAATGACTTCACATGGAAAGAAACAGAAAGTTTCCACCTGACCTTGCTGGGAACTGGACTAGAACTTTCATGAGGTAAAACATTTGCAAAGGACCAGGTTGTATTTTATTATGATTTATTAAATGTCAGTTTATATGAGTTTTATTGAATATGAGATTAGAGCAGTAGTTATTATATGACAGCACAGTATTCTGTGATTTACTCACTAAGTGCTCTTTTTTTTCTTCATCTGCAAATACCCTGCAGAGCTAAGGGGGAAACATGGCATCAGCTAAACCAAAGAAATGGAAATGAGAATAAACATTTTTAAATCTTGGGGCACAGGAGAGTTTTATCATGCTGATCTCCTATCTGGTGTTATTGATCTCTCTAAGTGCAGGAATCAGGCTATGAATATGACCTACAAAAGTGGCAAAGATTTTAAACTTCATTATACAGTCTTCATCGGAACAGAAAGGGCAATTATTCAGGTATATGTGCAAATCAAGGCAATTTGTTCAGAAAAGGAAAAGGAAGAGAGTGGTAGCAGCCATAGGAGAAAGCTGAAAAAGAAAAAACAGCTGGAAAGATCCAAAACACTCAGTGTTCTGCTGGGATAATATGGGCTCAGATCTTGGGAAGCTGAGGATAATGGCACATGAACACGTGAGGGTTGCTACAATTCTCCATTCTCACAGTAAGAATTTCTAGCACAGAACAAGGGGCTACATTTGTAATTGTCATATTATTTTTTAATTTCTATTCTATTGAAATTTAAGCATGAGGAATTTGATCCAAAGGCTACTGGAGGCAGCAGGCATCAACATTTACTTCCACACCCACCCAGTTAAGCCAAAACTGGAGTCATATCTTAAAGGCTTTTGGTGGCCTGCACCCAGGGTATCGAGAGGCTCCACTCTGGGATGAGGATCACAGCTGAGAACTACAGCATGATTGAACTTTTTAGGAAGGGTAATCCCGTCTGCCTAGGCAAGAGCTCCTTTGTAAAGAATGAGACAAGTCTGTGGAGACTTTCCCACAAGAACTAAGGGTAGTGCAAAACTTCTACTGCTTCGTTTAAGCACAAGGCACCTTACTCTGACCTTGTTCTCCTTTATATAAACTCACTGCACATTTCTCTGTGAGTCTGTGCCTTTGTGCTGAAGAACATCCTGAAAAATTCTTTCCTAGAGACAAACTGACAACAGACTTATGGAGACATTGGTCACTTTGTAGCTGGTATCTACAAATTCATTGTAACTCTAGAACACACGAGGACACAGAACTGTACAACTCCAAAGAGAAACCAAAGGGAAGTTTTGTCTTTATTTGTTCTCTCTTAAAAGAACAGACCAAAAGAGCTGGGGTTATTCAGCTTGGAACAGAGAAGGCTCTGGGGAGACCTTATAGGACCTCTCAGTACCTAAAACAGCTGAGAAGAAAGCTGGAGAGGGTCTTTTCACATGGGTGTGTAGTGATAGTGTAGGGATAGTGGCTCCAAACAGACACAGGGCAGGTTTAGATGAGATATCAGGAAAACATTTTCCACTTTGAGGTTGATGAGGCACTGGCACAGGTTGCACAGAGCAGCTGTGGATGCCCCATCCCTGGAAGTGTTCAAGGCCAGGTTGGATGGAGCTCTCAGCAACCTCATCAAGTGAAAGGTGTCCCTGTCCATGGCAGGGATCTGGAACTGGATGACCTTTAAGGTGCTTTCTGAACCAAACCATTCTATGATTTACTGCTGCTGTTTTTGTAATGAGAAATACACAGTAACTGCTTCAACTGAGCTTTATCCCAATACTGTTGATATTCAAACTTTCAGCCAAAAAAAAAAAATTACCATATGTAAAATCTTAGGGAAAAAAAAGTTAATATTGCAAATTCCTGCACCATCCTTTCTATGCTTTTGGGTTGGATTTTTTCCTGATGTTGGCTCTGGTGCATCCACTGATCAAAGTTTTGGGCACTGTTTCATTAGCCAAGTTTTAACTACAGACCTGTACACACAAAATGCCAGCTTGTGCCTCTGCTGCTCTTCAGCCACAGTTCATCATGATAAAGTGGGATGTAACTGCTGCTTTGTCTGGTTTGGAAAGATTCTGTAGCCTGGTTATATCTCCAGCATTCCTCAGACCACAATTTCAGCACAGAAAACATTCAGACCAGAGTGATGGGAGACAATGAGAGTCATTTGAAATGAGGTTTGGCAACAAATTTCCTGACAAACGCTCTGGGATAACGCTCGCGGAGAGAATTGCGCTCTCGGAGATGTGACTTGTTAATTCAGTCTGAGGGAAGAAGATTCAGAGCAGTCATTTGTTGGAACCTATTACAGGGCTTAATCTGAAGATTTTGACATACTTCCAAGACAAATAGGCTACCACGAGTGAGACACGTTCAATAAGGTGTGTACTGTAGGAAATGAGGGCTGTAATTGCCATGCTGAGAGAGCTTGTTGCCTATGCAATTTAATGACCTTCTCCTCGCAGTGTCCCTCCTGACACAATGTGATTCAGACATGAATCATGCCAAGCACATGGAAAGGGTCTTTATCATCACACAGCAGACTTGACCAAATGGTTACTGCTTATTATTGGTGGATTGACTGTAGGATTTGAGCCCTACAGAGTAAAACATTAGGAATTACATCTCCTGTAATGCTTAGGCCTACTCCTGGAGCTTCTGCCCCCAGCACATTTTATTGCTACAAGAACAGCAGTTCTTGACAACTAATTTTTGTTTGTGTAGTTTAGAGTGCTTTTATGTAAGAAGTTGCCTAAGAGTTGCTTCTTTTACAGTTCTGGTGTTCTAGGTGGTGCTGTTTTCAGGATGTGCTTCTTACAGATGCATCAAACTGAGCAATTGGATGACTGGCAGTGTTACAATCTGGCCTTAAAATCTGGGTGCCTGTTTCGTAGTTGTGAAGTGACAGAAAATCAGCGTTATCAAGATTTTTCTCACCTAACATAGAAGAAATATTGTTTTCCTACGCGTGGTGGATGGTCTGCTCTCCCGACCAGTGCTAACAACAAATACCAGCAGTAAGAGAAAGCAATTCCAGCCCATCCTTTTGGACCTTAAAGCAATGTCTGAGAGCCTGGCTAAGTTTTCTCAGGGACACCAGCACCGCGGTGGAGCCCTCAAATACTTCTTGGCACCAGGCACCCCACATATATACAGCATGAACTGATTTTGTCGTTGCCATGTCCGTGCACAGCGGCTCCCCAGGGTGGAAGGGAACATTCCCCCTGAGCTTTGCGGTGCTGCAGCGTTTCCCAGGGCGCTTCCCATGCTCCAGGCGGGCGCGGCTTTCCCGGCACAGGGAAGCCAGATCGGGGCCGGGGAGGGGGTGACCCCCTGACGGCGAAGGCTCTGCCCAGGGCTGGAGGGAGCAGCAGCCGGGGCCTGGGGGGCAGAGGGGCCCGGGCAGCCCTCTGTGCTTTATTCTCGGGCCCGTTTCTGCCCGGCCGGGGCCCCCGGCCCGGAAGCGCCGCCCGCCTGCCCGGAACCTGTGGAGCCGGAACGCATGTTGGCGGCGCGGGGGCCGGGCCGGAGCGCGGCACTGGGTGGACCGTGGGGAAGATGGCGGCGGCCGTGGCGGGCCCATGTGGGCGCGGGGCCGCGGACACAGACACGGACACGGACAGTGGTAACGGGAGCGGGAACGGGGTGGGCCCCTCTCTTCTTCTGGAGCATCGCCGGCCGCCGCTGTGGGCCGTCTCTGATCTTGGAGGCCTTTCCTCTCTGTCCCGCCCGGGCCCGCCTGTGGGTCCGTGGCCCTTCATTTCCCCCGCTCCGGACCCTGGGCCGAGGCCCGGCGTGGGGAGTGGGAGCTGAGGCCCGGCTCGGCCGCCTGCTGAGGCCGTTTCCCAGCGGCGTGTCCCGTGGGTGGCCTTCCCGCGGTGCCTGTGCTGTGGCTGCCCCTGCCCGCCCTGCGCTGGCCCTTTGGGCTTTTCCCATTCAGCCCGTGGGGTACCGCCAGCAGCTCCTTAATTCCCTAAGCCCACCAAAATAACTTTGGCTGCGCTCTTTCTTGGGAGAGGGAGGAACGACTGTGCAGAGCCGCACGAGGTCCGTGTCTGTGCGAGACCGGGACCTGCTTCTCACCGAAGAAAGCTCTGCTCTCCTTCCAGTGATTTACCCTTAAGGTTCTCCACTCGTTCTCGCCTCCTTGCGCGTTGTGAGGGTGTACCCAGCTAGTTGTGATCACTTCGTAATTCTGTCCTGTAACTGGATTGCTTTTTTCCTTTATTCTGGGAGGAGTCAGGGTTTTGTTTTTTGGGGGGTTTTTTTGGGTTTTTTTTTTGGCCGTTTGGAGCTGCGGCTCGCGTTGGTTCTGCTTGGTTTGAGCGTCAGAATGGATCCCAAAGGGCAGCGCTGTGTGGGAGCTTCTGTCAGAGCTCACTGTTGAATGTTTGCTGTGCTGAATATTTTAACTGTGTGCCTACCCCAGATCACTGAGCGAGTTTAAAAGAGTTAAGTAGAGAGATGTGTATGTGTATTTCACAACACACACACAGAGAAACAATTAGAACTTTTACTATTAAATCTATGCCAAATATCCCTCTTTTCAATTCAGAATAGGGCCCCCTACTTCTGATTGAGTTAATCTGGTTTAAATTATTTTGAAGTACCTCTTCTTTATCTCATGCTGTTGACTGATACTCTGATGCATTAAAGAATAAATTATGGCTGGTAGTGGAAACCTTGTTAATTTTTCTGTAAAATGTTGATGTCACTCTCCTATTTTTTGGCAGAAGATGTTATGTAAAGGAAATTATTCGTGCTTTTGCAAGATTTCTTTTTATATGTCTGATGTGCTGTTTATGGCAAACTGCAAAAGTTGGTCCTAAGCAATGTGGGGGATTCAGGTTTGGACTTTTGGTAGTTGTCAGCTTTTGTGTGTGTAAAAAAAGTCACAAGCAGGGGTTGATTCCTTGTGTAAAAGCTAAGTAGCAACATCCTAGCATGGACAAGGCCTGGGGGTGAAAACTTGATGTTGTTTTACGTGTAGGAACCAGGGGGTGGTGATGCACTTAATTCTTCACAGGCAATAGTTTGAATTTTTGTTTGTTTGTTTGATTGTGACTCTGGATGGGGAGACATACTGCTATAGAAAAGGATTTTTAAAAAAGCCTTTAAGTCATTACTGAATGTGTTGAGAAAATTTGCCTTATCTAAACTTCTAACTTATAGTAAGGCCTGTCGGAAAACACCCCCATAATTTATTTTGAGTGGACCATGAGATACCACTGCATTTGCCTTGGTGGTAGAAAAAGTCATACTGGTAGAGATGATGACCACGTTTTCAGTACTTATTTCTCTCTCGTGTTTGTTTTGTAACCACAGACTCTTACTTCTTTCCATCAGGATAACTAAATGCTCCCCAAGCCTCTAAACGTGCCTGGGCAGTAGAGGTTTTGTTTTAAATTGGTCATTGCCACTGTTTTGCTGATATCTTGTTTGTTAGGTTTTAATCTGGCTTAAATAGGCACGTGGAGGAGGCAGAATAATGAATTAGTGTGACAACAGAGTGTATGTTTATGTTTGCTCAGTAATTAAATAGACAGTTGATTAATGGGGAATGCCATTAATAGCTGCCTGCATGGTTTTATGGAGAACAGATCTTGTGAAGCACTCCTGGCTTCATTCTCTTAATGGTTTGGTTGATAAAGGTACTTCATGGGATATAGGAGTGTCTTACTCCAAGTAAAGCACTTGGCTCAGTAGTGCTGTGATTTAAAATTTAAATTTTCTTTTTTTCAGGAGTTTGAGAGTGGTAGATGGATGAAAGTGAGTCAGCTGGGGAATTGGTCCCTTCCTGGTGGGACTGGGTGGGATCAGAAATCAGCCTCCTTCTGTTCAGCCCTTGATTTTGCAGACTTGAAAGTTGTATATAAGATAACTAATTTAAAATTTAATGTGGCAGAAGTATTAGTGGAACATGTATTAGTTTATGGTGGCAGGAGCCTGTGTATGCTCTGCTCTTGATTACGTGGTGAAGTGAAATAGCCAAGCATATTTTAGCACACCCTAAACGTGCAGCCCATTTCATTCTAGTTAATCATCTGCACTGTTAAAGACTTCTAGTTTTGCAGTTTGAGGACTAATTCTTCATGTATTTGCTGTGCCATCAATTTGGCTGTTTTCAGCTGTCTTAATGTTGCTTAGTTCCAAACTTTGGTATTGTAACTTCATTTTCTTCTTTTATTTTGGAGGGCTCATATGACAAAGGAAATTTGACTTTGGGGGTGTTTAATTTGTGTAACTTGAGCAGTTGCTTATCCCAGAAAAACTCAGTGCCTCTGGTTTCTTTTGAGCTGCCTGACGACTGTCTTGGTGCTGCATTTCAAAAGAGCCTCCCCTGGGTTCATTATGCTTAGGTAATTGTGCTTTTGCTGGCGGTGTTCTCTCTGAGCAGATTTTGCTGTCTTGTAAGAAATGCCCCCCCAGCTTCAATTTCATTCCTGTGGCTGTTTGCACTCAAACACCAGATGTCACTGTTGCAGTTTCTCTTTGAGTGTGTACATGTATACACACATATTTGTGTGGATAGGCATCTATAAGTTACACTTTTTAAACTGGAAAATAGACAGGTTTTCCCCCCACAATTACCAGCCCTAAACATAAAACTATTCAATAATCTAATAATAAATATCCAAGGCTGCCCTTTTACCTGGCCTCTTTCAATCACTTTAAATCATCACTGAGGTGAGCAAGCACTTACACTGCATAGTTTATAATAAATTCAGTATAATGGTGTGTGCCTGCTTGAGGAATTAACTATAACAGCACATGTACATTAATAACTCACTTTGAACATGTGAAGCATGTGGCACTAATGAATGATTCTTACTAGAAGCAATTCCTGACATTTTTTCTTGCTTCTTTTCTCTCTCTCTCTTTTTTTTTTTTTTTTTCCTCCAAATCCCTAGGTTCTGAGTTAAGCTCAGATCTTCCAGAAGACAGCTACTCTTCGGGAGGTGAAGCCCTGGATGGTGATGATGAAGATGAAGCAGCAGCCCCTGGCAACGTGGCTGAAGAGGCAACAAGCTCCAAAGATGGCCCAAGTTCAGGATGGGCAGATGCCATGGCAAAAGTGCTCAACAAAAAGATTCCACAGAATAAGTCCACCATCTTGGCCAAGAATAAAACCCTGGAGAAGGAGAGAGAGAGAAAAAAACAAGAGAGGCAAGAAAGGAAAATGAGGGTGAGAAAAAGATCCAGTATTCCATGGGCAGTGACTGTCAGATGGGCTATACTGCAAGATGGTGTCAGAGCACTGTCCCAAATCTCTCCTGAGGCTCTGTCAGTTTTGGAGTCTCTCCTTCACAGTGATCTTGAGTAGCTTATTTTTTTTTACAACTTTCCAGTCATGCTGTGTAAGGTTTTTTCCTCTTACTGCTTCTTCTGGGTCATCAGGCAGGCTGAACTTGGGCAGCAGGAGTGTTCCAGTTCCTCTTACTGCTTTGTTTGTTTGTTGTGTTTTTTTTTCTTTTTTTTTTGAGGGGGTGAAAGCAGCTGCTTTAAGCTTGATTTTCTAATTGGCATTGTTAATTTGGGGTGAAATTCACTTTGTTGGCATTACAAATTGAAATAGTTCTCTACCACAGAAAGTGAGAGGGAGAAAGAGAAGAAAACTTCCTCCGTTTAAATTGTGCTGTGACTTCCAAAATCCAGGGCTCTAGGTTGAGATTGCAGTAATCCTTGATGTGGCTGTGCATTGTTGTTTGGCTCCCTCAATCATTTTCCTGATTGGAGTTGTCTATTACCACGTCAGGGCCCTAAAATTTTCTGGTTCTGAAACTGGTATGAAGAAAACAAAACCATGTTGCCAAGTAAGTCCTCTGTTTGTGCCTTCAGTGGAACTTTTAATTCCAGTTTAATTCCAGGCTCTGATTGATTTGCCTTCAGGCTAGAAATACATTAATAATTCTAATGTCTCATCCTACCAGTTCTGTTTCAGTGGGATAACCAGGGATAACCTGACAGCTTGGGACATGCTGCAGTTGGGCCATGGCTTGCCTTTTAAATACAGAGAGCTTCAGTGCAGCATCTGCACAGTCATGGTTGTCCTAAATACCTGCTCTCATCCAGTAAATATGTGAGAACACTGCAAAACAGAGATGGGCCACAGGTCCCCAAAGCGACTTGTTTACTTTAAAAAAACTTGAAAGCAATTTGACTTTCATTGATTTCTTGCTGATGAAAGGTAGGATAGGGCAGTTCTTTTGATCGAAGGCCAAAACATGGTCATAAACTCAGAAATTCATAGTAGTCTGCCTGGAATTATAAAGATAAGGACTCTGAAATTCCATTAGAGACTTCTTGCATAAAACAAATTTAATGGAACATCACCAGGCCTAAAACACTGTTAAATTGTTCAGAGGGGAAGAAAAAATATCACTACCCTACTCGTAAAGCAGAGCTCATGAAATACAGTGGTCTCCTATTGCAGCAGAAACAAAGCTGGGGGTATTGTGTCTGCTGGTAGTGGAAAAGTGGATCAATTTGGTTTTGAAACAGAGAGCCTCCCAAAAAAATAGACAAAACCTAATATTGTACATGACTTCTTGTCTGGTGGACACTTGGTGCTCTTCCTGTGCTAGAGTTCTGCCTGTTGCATTCTTTGCTGAGTGTCACTTTGGTCACAAAGCCATACCAGGATTAGTTCTGAGAGGGGAAGTCAGATTCCCAAGGATCAAAGTGTGACATGCCTGTCTTGATGGACCCAGGATTTTATTCTGTATAAAGTTTTCTGTGATCAGCTTGTGAAATCTGGGATTTGAAGACTGTCTTTCAATAATTTTCTTGCTCATGGCAGTCAGTATGAAAACATCTTTCTCCTAGGCTTTTGTTACTGGAAGCAGATGACTCTCTGAGATTTGAGCATGGCCCCTGTTGTGTCAATGCAAGAGATTTGCTCAGACCTGGTGTCCAGCCCTATATTGGAGCTCCTTTTACTTTCAACCAAACTAAACTTTGCAGATTCTTTTTCCCTCCTGCTACATACTCTGTCAGATCATGCTGCATTCTCAGATGTCCACGTTGTTTCACATAACAATATTTATAATGCAGCTCGATAAAAAGCGGGAGTGGGAAATGATGTGCCGAGTGAAGCCAGATGTTGTCAAAGACCGAGAGAAGGAAAGAAATCTTCAGAGAATTGCCACAAGGTAAAAGTTTTTCTGAATGCTTTCCTTAAATATATGTATATCAAAAAGAGGAGGAAAAGGCCTGTGCAGGTAATCTGTTTCCAATCAGGTTGAACTCTTAAGAAGTGACTAGCAGGAGCCGAGAGATTTATAGACAGGTCTGCATTGTACAGTATCAAGTTCAACAAAAGATTTCAGAACCTTTACGAAAGAGTAAAAATTTAGATGGGAATCTAATGTTTGCTTAACAGAAGTGCTTTGTTGGATCCCCTCATTTTGTTAATTTAATGCCTTAAAAATGCAGAACAGTTGTTTCTACTGTTCTGGTTTTTTGCTTCTCCGCAGAGGATTCACCAGTTCCACGACTGTGAAGTTCAGCTGCCTGTTCACATTGTGGTAGTTTGGTGTCACAGAACTGGTTGAACATTTTGATGTGCTGCCTGTATGTGTCTCCTTACTCATTCCTCTGCCTTATCCCCCAGCTTCAGCTGCTATTAAGAAATTTGCCTGAGTAAGTTAATAACTGATTTTAGGATAAATAACATGCTCCCAACGATGAAACATGCTCAAGGATGAAACTGATCTCAGTGCCGTGTTACCAGGCTTACTTCAGAGTCTGAATAGTTATTTGTACATTTGTTTGTTACTGGTTCCTAGCAATAAGTATGAGGGAGGAGTAAAAATTGAAAGTCTTTTATGTTGCAGTAAATGTTACTTAACTGAATTGAGGTTCCAGGTGACCATTCTGGGGAGCTAGAAGCCACCCGGCATCTGCACTAATTAGCTTTGGTAGGGGGTTCACTTCTATGAAAGGAACTCGAGTTAAAGAACTTGCTTTGTTGTCTTTTTCCCTGTCCCAGAGGTGTTGTACAATTATTCAACGCTGTCAGGACGCACCAGAAGAAAATGGAAGAGGAGGTGAAGAAAGCCGGGAGCTCTGAGAGGAAGCGTGCTAAGCTGATGTCTTCTGTTTCGAAGAGAGATTTCATCGATGTTCTAAGAAACGTGGAGGGGGCTAAAGGAGGCAAGAATCCTGCTGGAAAGGCCACAAAAAAACAGGTAAGCTTCACCTGTGAGAAAAAAATGCTTACAAGGTACCTGCTCAATGTAATGAGTCTCTGTTAATGTGCCTGCTGTTCATAAACCTGTGACCCAAATGGCTGGAATGTTTTGACATTTCTGGAAGGGAACAAGGAGCTCTTAGCCTGTTTTCCCTGGATTTTGGCTGTCAAAGTACAAAACACTGGAAGCTCTTCTGGTAAGACATCAAGCCTTTTATGCAAATAACTTGGTTTAGCTATGTGTTTAAGAAAACACTATGAAATACAGGATTTTATCTTGGGTTTTGTGCTAGACATGGAACAAACTGCTAGATTATAGTGGGTTGTGACATTTGGAATTTGGCTATAAATACTCAGCTCCTTGAAATTGTTAAAAACCTGGAGGCTGTTCATCTTACGTGGTGTATTAGACTGTACTACTTGTGTGTCCCCATGGTTTGGTCATGTCAAACTCACTTCCTTTGGGTGATTATGGTGTCTGAAACGCAAGGATTTGCCATACAAAATGAATACCACAACAGAATTATTAAACCTTATATGTAGGCTTTTCTTTCCCTGATTCTCTGTGTGCCTTGGGCTGGTGTGGCTTCCTTGCTCTTGTGATGTTTTGGAAAGAAATACATTCCGCTTTTTCCAAATGTTTTTGAGACACAGTGTAGTTGGACTCATCCAACTCTTCATCAGATCTTTCAACTCACCAAGTAGCTCAAGGTTGAAAACAAGTTGCTCAGGCTCACTCTTTCTCGTGTTTCAGAAGCTGCACGTTTTCTGAAGTGTATTTGTGTTCAGGTTTGAGCTCTGTGCTTGGTGGTGGGTGGAATACTGCAGCTGGCGCAGACACTGCAGTTAACTAAGTGCTTTTCCGTGCCAGGGAGAAATACTTTAATCAGTTGGGAGACAACAGTTTGTCATGTGTTTTTTGTTTGTGTGCACTTGGGGAACATGCTGAAACACTGCCTGGCATGGAGTGCTCATACAGTTTTCATGCAAGTGCAATATTAAAGTATTTTTTAAATTCTTTGGATAATGAGAAGAATTTAGCTTGGTGCTGACACTTTATTTCTCCTTAAATAATTCCAGCTTGCTTGGTTGGGTGGAGGGGCATGTGCATGTGTGTGGTTCTCTTTTTTTTGGTTTGTTTGTTTGTTTTTCCTCCCTTGGAATAGCAGAATATTGGAACAATGGCAGTGCCAACTACTGTTGTAGTCAGCATTGAATCAATAGCTGAGCAAGAACTTGGACCTTTTTTGTGACACATTGTAACAGGGCAATTTTTAAATTACTGTGTCAGGAAACACAGATTGCAAATGTTTCTATAGTTAAAAAAAAAAGAAAAATATTTTATTTTGGCAGCATCAGTGACAGTGTATTTCCATTCAAGACCTCTGAAGATGCTTTAGATGCTGGCTGGTTACTGTAGGGTTTGACTATTAATGTAGGTGCTGCTTTCACAAATTGCTTGTGCACAAAAGCTGGGGTGGGGATTGGGGTTTTTGGTTGGGTTTTTAATTGAATGTCTTTCTAGACAGACCAACCCCCTTCCTCTCTCCCTTGCTGCCTTTGCTTCAGTGACTCTCCATTCAATTTAATACTGAACCAAACTCTTCAATAACTCCTTTTCAAGCTGTTCCTAATCTGCCTTATTTTCTCCTGAGAACATCTCTTACTCATTTAGCAAGCTCCCCTTCTGGTAGTTGTTGAGGCTTGAGGTTAGGCCAGAACCTGCTGTTCATTCTCCTTCTCAGAATTACACAAATATTTAGCCACTGAACAGTTCTGCTGGCCTCCACTGTCGTATCTCTGCCTCTTGGTCTCTGAGGATGTTTCAGAGGGTAGGAAGCCTGGATGAGGGTTTTCAGTAGTAAATTCCTTGCAGCAGGATTTCAGCAGATTGTTTGTGCCATCTGAAAGCTTTTGTTTGTTTGTTTTGTGGGTTTGTTTGTAGCAGTCAAGAATATAGAGTGTATTTATTCTTTAAAAAAAGAGGGGGGCGAGATACATTTATTTATCTCAGCAAAAACAATGGAAGAGATGCCAATCCCAAAATCCAGGCACTCTGCCATCAATTAAAAGGCAGTCCAGAACAATAAAAACACTACCCCACCCACATAAAACAAGCAGTCAGCAGGAAAAATAGCAGAAAAAAGTTTTACCAGTGAAAGCAAACCCTTTTTGACTCAAGCCTCGTTCTGTGGCATGAGACTTGACAGTATTTTGAGAATGGGCAAAAGCATTTCCTTGCTCTGCAGGCATTTTTGAATGCAAAATTTGCTTTGTATTTTTGAAAGTGTGGCAATTTCTTTCAAATGTCAGGGGTTGTTGAAGAAACCCCTTAAAAAGTTCTGTTGATTGACTATTTAGCCAAGTATATTTATGTGTGAAAAAAAGGAATTAAATGCTCTGTAAAAGCCCATCTGCAGCAGTATGATTTCAAAGTAGCATGACCACTTCTTAAATTTTGTTCTCTTATTTCCATCAGCTTCATGTGTTCCTGGGAAGGACAGGTAACCTGTGCCCCACTAGAACATTGTTCATAGTCTTGTTTACTTTTAGCCATTGGCCCGAATGTTACTTGGCATATAGCTACCCACATAACCATGAAGAAAAGACTGTAAGGCTGTGTAGGTTTTCCTGTGCCCTTCTTGTGAAACTGTAGCCCTTCTTGGAGTTCTGTGTGCCCAGCTGGGAGTAATTACTTTTCTGAGCTGGAGCCAAAAGCTTTGCCTTTCGTATCATTTGCTGTTTATCAAGGTATTTCTTAATCCTTGCTGAGCCAGCTGACTTGTGTAATATTTTTTCCTGTTTTTTTTCCAAGTTACTGTGCATGATGCTTGCCTCTGGGTAAGATCATCTAATTTCCCTCCCCTCACCACCTTTAAAGCTTTGCAATGTGGGAGAAAAATGTAGTGATTAAAAAAAAAGTTAAAATCCCACTCATTTGTGTTTGTAGGGGCCTTTTTTTAAGTTTTGGAGTGGGTTTATCTAGGAATCTTTTACTGTCAGATATGAGAGCTTTCAATTTTGTTCAACACAATCTTTGCGCACCAACTTTTCATTTCAGGATGTGTTGGTCATATCTGCCTGTAAGACACTACAAGAAACATTATTAAACTATAGGTTTAGAAAGGCTACTTATCAGAAACACTGTTTCTTCAGGCCTGGAGGCTGAAGTCATTTTTATGTCTATAGAATGAGTACAAAGATAGGTGGTGGCAGTAAAGGATTACTTGTAGAAGCCTTTTGTTTTCTTTGGGTCATTAATAAATTTCAGGGTGCTCTTAGGAGGTACCTTTGCTTCCAGGGTTGAGTGAAGTTTCTGTTCTCTTAGAGTTGCACGGATTTGTTGGCTAGTGTAGTGAACTACATGAGGTCTTGAAATCTTAATTGTAAGAAAAGAAAAAAATTCAGAGGAAATTTGGAGTTACTCTCTTCACTTGCTGCGTGTCAGTGACAATTCCATTTTGACTTTTCTCTTGTTATTTGTGCTGCTCCCTGTAAAGCATTTTACTGTGTGGTAAAACATTTTTTAGTGATACATAAACAACTGGCATGAAAATTACAGATACTCTTTATGACAAGCATGACCTGCACTGAAATTAACCTTTCATTTTTAATTAGGGCTTTGTAGCATGATTTTGCTTTAACTTGGCAGCTTTCTTACACCAGATCTGTTGCAGAACATTTCAGTGGTGAAAATAAGAGCAGGATTTCCTGGTCTACTTCAGCAACCATGACCCAAATTCTGCAAGGTAATCTTTCTGTAAGCTAGGCTGACTACATGACCCAGAGGTACAATTTGCTTCCTGTGTTGTGATGGCATCTGGAAAAAATTGGTGTGTTGGTCTCAAAATAGTACCTATTCTAAAATAATTTATTGATGGGAAGGAGGATGAGTGCAGAAGAATACAAGTGCTATTTCGTAGCAGCTATTGCTCATATGGGACTTAAAGTGCTTTTCCAGAAATATTCCTTCTACCTCAAGCATGTTTTATAAATGCTCCAAGTACCTGGTAAGTAATTTGTAAAGACAATGATTAGAGTCAGGCTTACTCTAGATTTTTCTTCTGTTCATAAGGCTTCACTTTAAGCTGTAGTTTGAAGATTGTTCAAGGGCAGGGTGAATACTATGCTTCCGGCTTTGACTGCTGTTCTTGCTGAGATACAAGGAGTGCCATGGAGGCTTTCATTGTTTAACCTAAATGGGGGTATTATTTGTGCTTTCCAGCTTAAAAGTCACATCAGTTTAAAAACTGAGAGTGACTGTCATCCTTTCCTTGCAGCTTCTTGAGTACTGGCCATCAGCGTGGTCTGTTTCTTTCCACTGCTTCCACAGTGTAGAGATGGGGAGGGTGAAAAAAAAATTGTTTTCGTTCATGTACCTCTTTGGAGTGACAGTAATCTGAACAGTTGCTTCAGCCTGTGTTAGGAAGTTGTTTCTGAAATGTAGATGAAAGCAGAGATGACTTTTGGAAATTTGGTAAGGTGTATCAACACCTCTTTTAATCTTACCAGTAAACTTCCTTAGGTGATTATGGCATTGCAGAGTAGCAGAAGTTTATTACTACAGCTGTTATGTGCTGGTTTTACAGACCTAATTGAAGGAGTAACCAGGCATGCATGTATTTCAGCGGATTTGAGGGGGCAGCCAAGTATTAATTTAGTTCAGCTGTAGCCAGAGTAGATGTATTCTCCCAGTTTTAATAAATGTCTTCCCATCACATGCACAAAAACTTTTAATTTGGATTCCTTTGGATCCTGCATTTGTACCTGTTTTTTCCAACTGTGTACGTTCTCTTGAAGGTTGCCCTGTATATGTTTGGAGCCGATGCTTTTAATGAAATTTTTTTGTTTTGTACCAGAAAGTTGCTGACAACTAATTGTATGCTGTATTCTTAAGAATATCCTTAGGGATAGATGCAGTGCAGCCTGCCAACAGTTTGCTATATCCTATATTCCTTATGTTCTTTGAGGTAAAGGGTCGCTGTGCAGTATTAGAGGTAGTTTGATGGTGACATTTTTACTTGAAATCTGTTTAGAGGTTGTATTACCTTACAGAGTTTGGGCCATCAACAAGATTGGGTTTTTAAGATGTGCAGGCTCAGTTCCCTGATTGTTGTCATAGCAGACATTAACACATTAATATGTGTTAACATGAGAATGTAGGACTTTGACAATACTTAAATATCAATTTAAATTTGTCAGTGTTTCAATATTTATATTTGATTGGTTAGATGTCAAGGACTTAACACTAAATTCACCTCCACATAAGACAATTAAGGGTCATGTGAAAGGCAGTATTTTATTAGGTTTACCCTTTTTCCTGTGGTTTTATACTCAGGTATCGCTTTCTGTTGTTTTTTTCAGATATTTCATCAGAAATCAGGAAGGGAAAAGTCTGTGATTTTGCACTTTGTTCCCATCTACCTTTTTTTATCCTCTTCCTGTTCTGTGTTCCTGACAGGTTCTTTTCCCCTGCATCTGAGGGCCAAGCAAGTATCCTGTGCCTAATGCAAGAGCAGCCCTGACAGCTGTTCCCACAGAAAGGCCAGTTCCCTGTATGTCATCATGAGTCACTCACAGTTCAGCTGGATGCTGCCTGCTAAGATGCAGAGAGTGTGTGATCAGTGAGGACAGATATCTTAAGAGAATTTGGATGCTAAATGCCTGTTGCATCTACTGAGGTGATGACCTGAGGTCTGGGGAGGGCGATCTTCCAGATGTTTAGAGCTTGTCCAGATCCAGGCAAATGTTCATGGAGATAGCAAAAGATACGTTGCCAGCTCCAAAACACATCCTTAACTGATTTTGAAGTTTAAAAAGAATGAATGATGCAAGGTTTTAATGTGTTCCTGTAGAAAATGTATCTTTCTTCCTTAGAGCTGAAGACAAAATATTGTTAGTTTGTCTTTCTGTGAAAAGGAATGAAGTGGTTATATGTGAAACATTGCAAAATCCTTCAGCATGAAGCAGTCGAAGTTTGGCAAATTTTTAAGTGAATATAAACAGGGACTTGTGATTGAAATGTCAGGCAATGCTGAGACAGCTCCATCTGTCATGTTTGAGAGTAACTCGCCTTGCTATTTGTTTATTAGTGTACAGGATACTATGATGGTGTTCTGTTTTCCCAGAAGATGTTGCAAGGCTTTTTTTCAGTAAAACTGTCTAAAACAACCACATTTGAAAAACTTGTGGCATACATCTTCTTTTGATCTTCCTGTGAGTATACAAAGCACAAAGAGTCAAATCCTATTAGACTTTTATCTGTTAAATCAAGTTGGAAGCCTTATAAAAGCAGCTCTCCACTTTTGGCATTGTTCATAACTCTTATAGGCAGGGCAGTGTACTTAGAGAAAAATACATCTAAACATTTCATAAAGTTTTATAGAAAAATGCTCTCTGGAAGTAAGAAGGTTTGGGTGGAGCTTGTCTATCTGCATAAGTTTGTTTCCCCCATCTGAGCATTTGCTATTGGAAATTATCATGAAAAGTGATTCCTTTACTTTGAAGTTTTATTAAGGTTTAAAACATTGTGATTTCCAGAGTGTATGTGTTATAAATTACCTCTGTGGGTACCTGCTCATCTGTTTATCTTGGTAGATAGACTTCAAGAGTGGTGGGTCAAACTACTTCCAGCTTGCAATGGTTAGAGGATTGCTGAGCTCAATAAATTTTTTTTCAGTACTATGGGAAATCCCAGCCAGTTTTTAGTGAGTGTTTCTGAAATTTACTGAAATATTAGAAAATGTACTTTTTAAAACCTTGGTAGTATTACAAATTATACTAAAACTGCCTCTTGGAAAGGTCTGACCTCTTTCTGGTTTGCTGCTGAACTTTGGACAGTGTTCTGCAGGTGGTCTGTGTCATTTCTTCTCCACCTGCAGCTGTTGGGAAAGCCCATACAGAAATATGGAAAGAGATGGAAAGGTCAGAAATGCAGAGAAAGGGTAGCCAGATGTTAAAGATAAGGAATTGGGATCCTGGGCAGTTTACATCTTCCTTCATCAGGTTCAAACTGCTTTTAGAAAGCAGCCTGGGAGTATTGAGGGGTATGTTCTGTTCCTTGATGAGCTTGCCAGTCACACATGGCAGCATGAGGGGAAATTACAGGAATATAAAATCAGAGAAATTTGGATTTGGAGACCTCTGGGATATGTCCCCAAAAACATTTAGGTAAAAGCCAGGGCAGTGACTGTAGGGAGGTGAAATCAGACAAGCTGCTTAGCAGACATGAAAACGTCATTATTTCATATTTAGTAACAAAATTGAACAAAGTTTAGTTCCTTTTAGGAGCTTATAGGCTCTGTTTTGGTTTTTTTTTTTTCCTCCTCACCCTCCTATCTCAAAGTTTGTTATCCTTATACTTCTTCTGGGACTCAAATTGGAAATCCTGAATCAGGAAGAGGAGACTTTTTACTTGCCTCATTTCCTTCTCATCAGCTGTCCTGTGAGATGATTTCTTAAGTGCTGGAAGCGGTGGGCATGATCATTACTGCAGCCTTTATTGTTTGAGACAACCTTTTGGGTCTCCCTCCATTATGCCTCTTGCTGAATCTTAATGAAAAACAGTGGATGATTTTAGCATCATTTGTTGGAAATAATTTGAGTGATATTCATATTATTCAAAAATTTGCAAGCTGCTAATTTATTGTAAAAAGAAAAGAAAAATCAGAAGTACTTTATACAGCTGCAGGTCTGCATGTTTCCGTACTGGCCAACAGGCAACCTTTTATAACAACTTGCAGAAGATTTTAGGTGCCCAGCTGAGATAGTGCGTAAGTGTCTTTCATAAATGGGTGACATCTGAGAAAAATCTGTAGTGACTGGAAAATGTTTGTCTAAAGTAGACTGTTGAAAGACATGAGGATGTGACTTCTGAGGGATAGCACAGTGGAGGCCCTAATTTTGACTGCATGCTTTTTTACTAGGCACTCCTGCTATATCTGTGTATTTTCCAGGTACATTTGGTGGTTCAGGAACTGTTCAGCTTGTAACAATCATGTTTTGGATCTGAGGTGATGTTTAGGTTCATCTTTGAACTCTGTCATGTCCTCATTACCATGGGAAATACACATTAGGAAGTGAAGAACCAGCTGATGGAGAGTATTTTTATTACTTTTGAGAAGTTGTGTGGCATTTATTTCTGAGTTGAAATGATGCACATCTAGAAAAGTTCTTTATTCCTTCATTTTGTTAGTCATCCAGACAGAAGAATTCTCAGTTCATTATCGTCCTTTTGGTAATAATGATGGAAACGGGTAGGGAACTGTCCATATAAGACTGTTCTTAGTAATTAACCAATATTCTTTTAATATAAAATGAACAATATTTTGCCTCAGACCTGAAGCTCATGACTAGCTAGCAAAAATTGTTTTTTTCTCATGGACAGCACCATCTTTTCCATGTCAGAACTATGATTCAACCAGTTGGGTTACCATAACTGGCCATAGAGATTCTTATCTGATAAGCAGTGAAAGAGTAACACATTGTTTTCAGTACAAAGGTCTTGATCATGTGTTGTTTCCAATCACAGTACTCAGGGAGTCTTTATATCAAGTATTAATTGATGCTGTGCAGTGCCAAGTACATGAAGCATGAAATCTGAGTGGAGATTTACAGGTGAATAAAGGGTAGGAGCAACAGGTGAGTACAGGCATGGGAATGGCCAGACTGGGAGGCAGGAATTTCACTGTCAGTAGTATGACTGCTGATAAGCAGATATTCAGATGTGAAGGTATAGACATAGAGATGAGAGTCATGAAGAGTTTTGTTCTTACAAAATTTTTGTTTTGGAGACAAAAACCAGCAGGACTGAAAATGAGTAGCAATGGCACATAGAAAGAGTCTATAAACTTTCTGCTCTGATGTGTTGCATGACAGTCTCATACAGGGAATGTATGAACCTATTCCTGTCTTTCCAGATACCTTTTCTGTAATAACTTGCAATCTACTCTGAACTAATCTTTACTTGATACCTACTTAAAAATACTCATTTGTGGACCTTTTCTTCTTTGTGTCAGTGGAGTGTTTTGGCCTGGCAGTTGGAAAAACAGAGTCATTACTTCATATTTGCAACATTGCCATTTTGCCTTGTATTTTAAAGAACACGAGGTACAAATTGCAGAGTTTATTCCACAAGGGGAACTGCCAGTATGGGTAAAGGTAACAGTTCATGCCTGTGTTGTAACTCAGCTATAAGATTGTTTCGTTGGGTGAGTCTTGTTTTCAGGTGAGTTTTTATTGTCTGTGAGCAGCTCCTGGTGTGGCATGCCCACGTTATACATCATGCTCATTAAAACCTGGGCAGGGAGTCTTGATGCCAGTATGGCCAAACATGTCTTGCAGCAACATGTGGTGGAATTCCTTGTGCAGCACGGGGGTTTCTGAGATGGCTGCTGTCGATGGCTGGAGTACAAGCGCAGGCTGAGGAGTTCCAGAGCGTCCTGTGTGCAGAAGGGCCCTGCGTTAAGCTTGAATTCTTAAAATATTTTTGCTTTTCCTGACAGAAATAATAATTTATGGGGTTTCTGGTGAGGCAAGCCTGAGGAAATCTGTTCTCTCATAAGCGTTTTGTAAGATTGTTCTTTGCAACTAAGCATTTAATAACTATGCTTATGAATTTTCTTCTTTGCTTAGGCCCAGAGTAATGCTTGTTTTTAGAAATTCTGTAATTGAGTTCTGACCCTTCTAAAGTTGGGCCATGTTTAAGCCTCTGTGTGCCAACCCAAAGCATTCCTTCTCATTCACACATCCCCAGTTGTAGTAAACCCTAGAGGAGGATGTGAGGATGGGGAGATTCCTCGTGCAGGTCGTTAAGCTCTGGGTGGTCTTCTGGCTGTGCTCAGAAGAAAAATCACTATTTGTTGTGCTTGTAGTAATAATTCCAGTGTGTTACTTTGAGAGAAGTTTGAGCAGGAACAGCAGGTCTCAAAACACACTGTAAAAAAAAATAAATTCATTCTTATTTACTAGAATTGCCAGAGCAGATTCTGGTGTGTATGAGAGAGTTTGTGATCTGAGTAAATCCCCTGTGCCAGTGTTGATACCCACAGTGTGGTGTCACTTCAAGTAAACCAGGGCAGTTTAGTTCAGCTGCTCTAATTTCTCATTCAGAGGGAGAATGCAAATGGGTATTGAATAACTCTCACCCTAATGAATAAATGATTGTGCAGAATTATACTGCAGCTGAATAGATTTCTGTTGTGCAGCTCACATGTCCTGCAAGCTTGAAAATGCTTCCCAGAGTGAGTTGCTGTGAGAATTCAGTTCAGAAGTTCAAGATAATAGCAGTGCAGGTTGTATTCTGAGTTTGCAGATTTGTAGGGTTTTGGCTGTTTGGGATCAGGCTTACATAGGAACCTTTCATAGGGTCAAGATCTTGTTGCAATTGAAGTCAGATGAAGTTGCAGGCAGCACTAATGATCAAACCCAAATATCATTTTCCTGTTAAAAATCATTACAGTTTGTTTTCTGCTTATATTTCTGCTTTAGATACTTTGGCTGCAGTTTTTTTTTTTTCATTTCTTCTCAGCCTGAAGGAAATTTATTTTCTTAGCCTGTGAGTTGGCATATTGCTGAAAATTAACTTAGGAGAAAGGATTCTGCTGGTGTTCTTTGTTTTTCATTCCTTCCCCTCTTCTGCCAAGTCAGGGTGGTATTATTATTATTGTTATTTTAAATTGATATTTAACACATCTCAGTATATACCTGAGCTGTTTGTTTGGAGTTTTTTGAGCTCAGTGTACATTGACTTGCTGGGGAATGAGGACCAGAATAGCAGCAGTCATTCAGAGCAAGATGCAGGCTGACAGGGAAGGTAATTGTCAGAGGTGTGTGAGAATGTGTTCTGGCAGTTACGCTTTTTAACTTCTTCGTCATGACAAAAGCTTCGCTGTGTCTCAAGGTCTTGAATGTTTGTATTGAGCAAAACAGAGGAACCTGGGGAGGCAGTTCAGATTAATTAGACACGTTAGAATTGTTTTCTCAGGGCTTAAAGTTGTTGCTTGAGAGATATTTATGTTAGAAATTCCTTCCCTGACAGATACAAATAAACATTTATTGTAGGTGATGGTAAAGAGAGATGCCCCTGCAAGCTCTGGCATTTCATCCTATACACAGAGCAAAGGCATGGGGGTGCAGTGTGCTGATTGTAATCCCTAGGTCTGAAAAACATTCCTTTGTTAAAACCCTGGAGTTGGAGTTCCTGTCTTCTGGACACAGCTCTTGGGGAATCTCCACAGTGCTGTAGGTGTGTTTGCTGCTTTGCAGATGCAGAAGCTGGAGTGTGCTCAAGTGACACAAGCTGGTGGACAGTGGAGTGAAATGCTGTCTTTTGTCTGATTTCAAGGCATATATTTTAATGCCATTATTTACCAAAAAGCACTATGGACTTTGGTCTGCTTTAAAAGCTCTGGCAGGTATCCTGCTTCAGAAGGGACACAGAAGATTGATGCCACACCTTGGTGTCGGTGCTGTCTGCCACAGCTCCAGTGTTGAGTTGGGCAGGTCTCAGTTGAAGATACTGTCTTGCCATTTACCAAGAGCAAATTTTGTAGCTCCAATTTTTTGTGGTGGTAAAGAAAAAATGAAACCGGGGAGATTTCTAACTTGATCATATAGCTGCTGCTGCTACCACAAGGCTTTCATAGACCAATTCCTTTAAAAGCATCCAGGAGGCAGTTCCAGCCTGAATCCCACAAGGGTCAGCTGCTTGTTCTAAGTGACAGAACTAAGCTTTGTTGGAGATTAGTTTGGAGCTTTGTTTGGTTGTTTTATTAGGACTTGGCCAAGAATTTCAGTTCATCTTGTCCTGGTGTAGATTTTAGAGAGTATGTCTTCAAAGCAGAATTACAGGAAGTATGTCCCCTCTACTTGGGTGAGACTTTAGCTAATGCTGAGATAGCCTAGCAAGTAGGTTTTTTGTTGTTGTTGTTGGGTTTTTTTTAATTTATATGAACTCTTTTCAACTGGACTATGAGTCCATCAGAGCAAGTGTCAGCACTAGAGTAACCACAGTGCGTGCTTTGGTCTGCCTTATTTCTGCTCATGATAACAAGTTCATCACCAGCAATTAGTAAAACACCAGTGACTCTTGAGGTGTTTTACTAATTGCTGCCTCTCAGACCTTTTGAAATAGATTGCCACACCCTTCTGGCAAGGAAAACCCAATTCCAGTGTATAAAAGAGAAGAAGAAAAAAGCAACACGAGAATTTTTCACTCCTTGCCTCACTGAAGGATCTACATTATGTAGCATTACACTCTATTGTTTATATAGTGTGCTTTGTTTTCATTTGGGGATGTTCAAAGGGGACTTCAGTGTTGTAGTGAGATGTGCATGAACAGCTGACTGGGAGTTCAAAAGCATTTGTGTAGATTGAAAACTGGTTTATTTTCCACGTGCCAAGAATCAGTTTTGTTTTATTTAGATGAAACTAGATTATGGCATTGAAAACCCAATGGTATTAACATTCTTACATAAAACAAGTTGGGAAGAGATGTTACAGTTCAACTAATTATTAATTATACAAATACTCTTGCTGCATATTTTCTTAAGACTTTGGGAATGTTGTGTGATGCAGTAGGTTTGGAGAGTTTTTATTCTGAGGGGAAAAGAGAATAGTAAATGAGTTAGGAATGAAGATACTAAACAAGGCATTTTCTTCACTTGGAAGCATGCTTAAAATTGATTAAATATTTGCTTTCAAGCATTAAATCTTCATCTTTGAGGCATGAACATGCTACCTCTGTCTTTCTCCTTCGGGCTTGTTGTAAAACTCTATTCAGGCCTTTGTGGTGCCTTACATAATGGGTAATGCTATGGAGGATCAGCATCCCTCTTTTGTTAAAGTCCTGCTTTTGTCCTGTTGTTCACTTGACATAGCCAGAAAGAAGGGCTAATGGTTGCTGAATAGTACTTGTGATGAATTTGAGGATTGAGCTTTTCAAACCCTGAGCCTGCAACTGGCATTGCTGATAATAATATGCTCCTTCTGTGTTGTTTAAAAACCAAAACAAAATGAGAAAAAAGAAAAAAATCCCTGTTCTGCACATCTGGGAAAAAATGGAATTCTGTTGGGTTTATTTATTGAAAACAAAAAATATAGGCTGTTTTGTAAAAAATATGGGACGTTTCCATTTAAGTATTTCAGATTCAACTCTCTTAAATTTCACTGTTCGAATACTGGCTTATCAAAGATCTGGGATTAAAAAAGAAAAAACTTGGTGATTTTTGCAATATTTTTAACTATTCTCTACTCTGCAAAGGCAAACATGTACAACTGCAATACAGTTAAAAAGGAGGAAAAAACCCAATAGTTACCCTCTCCTTGCATCCCAGAACAGACTACCCATGTTTGCACTATCATAATAATACAGATGATTCCCATGGGAAAATTTTAAGGTCTGCTTAGGGACCTACCTTATCTGTAGTTCTTTAATTTCAGGTAATCAATTGCCTTTTCTAAGATGATTTTAGGTTTACCAGGTGCAGCACTTGAAGCAAATTGCTGCAAGAGTGGAAAGTGGTTAGGAGGTACTACCCTTGGGAAAAGGAATTGTTGGATGGGAGTAGCCATGAATGAGAGCATCTGTGAAAGCACAAAAGCAAACCCTAAACCCAAACCCAGTGCAAACATCTTGAGGAACAGCTGTAGAGTTTCTCTTTTTTGAGCCGGGCCCTGGGAAATTCCTTTTGGGAGAGAAAGTGTTAAGACTTGTTATCCTGTTCTTGTGAGGGCAGTGTTTCATAAATAAGTGCAGAAGTCACATGTAGCATTTCTGCTTTGATTACCTCTTAAAAACACATATCTTGTTTGGCAGACTTTTTGCTCTCAGATAACTTCTGATGGTGTGATAGGGCGTGTTTTATTTACAGTAATGGATCCACATTCTTCATTTCTTTTTTCTCCTGCTATCAAATTCTATATGCTGCTCTATCCCAAAGATTGATTCCCATAGGCTTCAGCTTAAATATGCAGTGGTAGATGCATTCCTAGATGCATGACAGAGAAGAGGCATGGACAGATGTCTACAGTGATCATATATTTACTGCAGGTTTTGCAGCCAGTAGGCAAATCTTGTCTGCAGAGGACGCTGAAGTCCCTTCTTTGAAGCAGGGGAGCGAGGAAAGCCTACCTGGGGTGCCAGTGTGAACTTTATTTTCAAAGACCCTGCAGAACTAAATGAAGTGTTTTCCGTGCTCCCAATTCCACTCTGGTAGGACAAGTTTTCGCTTGCCTGCTGGACCCTGAGCTGTGCTGTTCCTCAGAAGTGTTTTGCCGCTAAGGCAGAAACACTGAAGTGAATCGTTCCTCAGCACGTTGAGCAGCTTTCGGTGTTTTCCTCCGGTGAGGATGGATGCACAGCTTCCAGCTGTTGTTGGGAAGCGTTGCCACAGGATGGGGCTGTTGCACTGCCCAAACGTGATCTGTCACCTCGGGGAACCGCGACCAGGAGCTGTTTCCAGTGCTAACCTGAAACTGCACTCCCGGCCCTTCTCTTTATTAGTCGCCAGCTCATGTAGTGGGCCTCGAGTTTATCCACTTCCAAGAGGTAGGAAATTTGGAGTAAGGTGTTGTTGGCTTGCTAAGAGTAGATCAACTTTGTTTCTTTTAGAGGCAGCTTTGTACCATATGACAAGCCCAGGTAGTGAGGTAATAATTCACATAAAGGGGATTTGGTTCACGTATCACCGAATATGTTAAATATTAAATTGGGGGGGGGGTTAAGCCTTTATTAAATCCATATTTGTGTTTTAGAAATGTGCCAAGAAGTGTTCTAATGAAGCAGCATCTGGGGGTTAATAAATGATATCATGAATCCATTCTGATTGCCAAAAAAGATTTTAATAAAGGAAGCCATGCCCAGGGTTGACTTTCATCCATGAGGAATAATTGGTTTGTTTCCATATTTCTTTTACTGGTTGGTTAAAACAAGTTTGCATTTTAGCATCAAGTCACTTTTGGTTGTTCTGCATGTTTCTGTACCATTTGCACAGAGCTGCTCCTTGGGCTACTGATTGTAGGAGGTGTTATTTTGATTGCATGGAGACCTTGCATCTTTTACTGCCTTTCACATTTATCTCATGTTCCTCTGTTCTTTCTTCTCTCCCCCTCAAACATTCAGGGTGAAGTAAAGTCTGAAGAGGGGCCAGAATGGAATATACTGCGTGATGACTTCATGATGGGAGCATCTATGAAGGACTGGGACAAGGAAAGCGATGGAGAGGGCAACAGTGAAGAAGGAGGTGGTCTAAAACAAGAAGATGACAGTGACTGAATGAAACTGAAAACCATTCAAGATCGTGTTTTATCTTCTTAAGTTTGTTAGGATAAAAAGTCAGCATTCTATGAATGTACAACACTTGGAGGATACCTCTTTTAAAAGAAAAAAAAAGGACTTACACAACCTTGGAGTGTTTTCTCCTCCATGTCAAACTTTTATTTAATATAGCTCCATTTGCTATACTGAAATCCTGAAATATTTTCCAAAACAAGTATAATTTTCAACATATTTCCAAAACATTTTGTACAGTCAAAATAGTGGCACTTGCCCAATGAAAGATGGATTTTGCCAAGGTCATTAAAAGTTTATACATTAGTCATGGCAATTGATGTATTAGTGTGCCTGCATTTCCAGATCACTGCTGCACTTTGAAGAGTTGTTGCAATTTGCAATAGAAATGGCTTACAATAAACACAGAAATGCTGTCACCTTGTAAAGTTATCGGACTCCTATAGAGTCTTCACTACTTTGGCCAGAAAAGGTTCTGTAGATAATAAAGGAAAGTAATCATTAATGTGGTAGTTCTGGTCTTGGAGCATTAATTTGATTGGAGACAACTCTGGAAACAGAATTGTAGAGAGACTTGACCCTGCTGATAGGGTTTAGTATTTATATATGTATGTATATATGGTTTTTCCTTTGCAAGTCTGAGATTGTATAAGCTAAGAGTCTGGTAGGAGAGGAAAGGACAGTCACTGGTTTTGCTGGGGAGGGACAGCTTTCCTAGCAATTGCACAGAAAATTGTGTTCCCTGTTGCTTCATTTGCAGTTGTGGTGCTCTGGCTTTTTCAGTGAGGAGCCGGAGCTCTGAGCTTCATCCTGTGGGTTTAGTCAGCTCTAATGCTAAATCAGATCTAATTCCTCAGGTCTGCAAAGGGTCAGACCAGATCCCTTCCTCTTAGGTGTGGGCCATAACTGTAACAAATTTGGAAGCCATCTGTCAGGATAACACGACTGCCTTTGTTTAAGCTCCAGCAATTTCTCCTCAGTAGTTGTTGGTTGCAGAGGTGCAGAAGGTAACACACATAATAAGAATGTATTTTATGTAAGCATATGCATACAGAAAGAATTGTGTAGTGGTAAAGGTGTTCTAAATGAGAGGCTGGGGTTGAATTCTGCTGTTCCAGACTGACTGACTGATGCTGTGTCATTTGTTTAACTTTGCTATCACATTTCCTCATTTGCTATGTGAAGAAAAAGCCTTGGGGCCTATTAATTGATAATTAAAATACATGGTACTGTTCAGGCCTTTTCTACAGATGGCTTACAGACAAGCCTGTCTTTGTACCTGCTTATAGGCAAGATATGATTAGGAGCAACTTTGAAATTTTCAGTCTTCAGCATTGAAATGTGCAGTAGGATTTAGATTTTCCTAACAAAAGCATTGTTTGAACTTTGTGTGTACTGCGGGATAAAAAATATGGGTACAAAATGGCAGAGGAACCCATCCCAACAACTGGCAATCATTGTCTTATCCCTAGCCTATTCATCTGGTATATATTGTAGCATAATTCTTCCAGGAGAACTCAAAGCTAACAGGAGAAATGTTTCGATTTTCAAGCTGTTTAGAATGTTAAACATATTAGAAATCTGAGGAGACATTAGTTTGTGGCCTGATATTTATTATCACAAATGAAGGCATATACCCAAAATACCAAGTGGCAAAACCACAGAAGTTTGATATATGGTTATCCTGGCTTCTGAAGGCTCAGCATCTGTATAGCTGTGCAGTGAGAGTCACCATCTCATTAGTGCACTGTAAAAACGTGCTGCAATGGGGTTTGACTCCATGAAGCAGCATAACATTCTAACCTGACACTGCTTTCTCTCTACAGAGTTCAGCTGTTTTCTGTGGAAAAATTACATCAGCACCCTTAAATCTACAGTTGTTCTCTAGTTTCATATCAGCAGTTTCTTTCCATAATCAAACTTCTGGAAAATAATCTTAAGTTTTCCTTAGGAACTGCAACATCCTGAGGTGATTATTAAAAATTTCAGAATGCTGTCCAAATACTTTTGGAATACTTGGGTGTTTATTTGTGCATTTTTGGAGTAATGTTTTGATTAAAGCACTGAAGTGTCTCTTGTGTGTTTAAGAAAAATGTGGACTCTATCAATATTGCTAAAGGTATTTTGAGCTTCCATTTCATTTAGAATGCATAGCCTATATGTGGAAAGCATTTCTTGCCTTTTAAGAAGCATAATACTTATATTTTAATGTATATTGGGTTGTTATTTAAATTTTATACTGTACTTTGTCTTTCTCTTGTCTTTTTTTTTGTGCCATATACCAAGAAGCTCTGAGAATTGCTAATATTGCTAGCTACATATTTTGATTTTAGGCTGCTTTATTTCACAAGTTTTGTTTTTGTTGACTAGCATTTCAAAAGATCTTGTTTGGCTCAGGCACCTTCCAGTGTCTTCTCTGGGCTGCCCTACCCCCTTTTTCAGTAATGTTCTTCCTCTTCAGCAGCTACCAAGAACAACCTTCAGCAGCTTTTCCCAGCAGTCAGAGTGCTCGCTCTGTTTTTTATGCTCCCATGAATATCTCTGCTCAAGCAAAGCTGTGCTGCTGCCCTTCATTCCAGAGAGCATGAATCATCTCAACTTTGTATATTTCTGTACCTATCTATATAAAGCCAATAAGGATGGGGTGGTTCCAGTTTTGTTAGGCTTCAAGCCAATTCCAGAGTATGTACAGTTTAATATTCTATGGATTGCATGCAAAGCAAGGGTTTTGTTTAATAAGAGAAGGCACAGGGTCAGCTCTTCCCCATCTCTCTTGTCCCCTGGTCTAATTTCATGTTAATTGTGCTAACTTTTTTTCAGCAAGGAAAGCATGAGTTGGCCTATGGAAAAAATTAACTGTCTTGTCCTTGCTTTTCTTCAGCCTCCTGTTAGGGAAACACTTGGGGAGTGGTGATGGAATATCCTTGTTGTGCCTGATGCCACTGTACCACAGCATCTTCTCTGCTAAAACCTGGAGGGAAGAGTTCCCACTTCAGCAGCTGCGAGGCAGATCCTCCTGAGTTCACAAGCTGAGCAGAGCAAAAGAGCTGGAAGCTGCTTCCTGGTGAAGATAGGGCTTTTTTGTCCGATTTGTTTTAAAGAGAGAAGTGAATTGTTAGGAGGCCATAAAAGTTTTTTGACTATCTGATGCTTCCAGAAGAAGGTGGTCTGTAGAGCTGCATCTGTTCGGAGCTGGCTCAGTAGTGGTCTCCAGGGAGGAAGGCAGAAGTCATCTGGCACAAAACACTCTGCACAACTGAAAATGACAAACTTCTCATTCTTATGAAATGAGTCCTGGCACAGTTAATATACACACAGAGCAGTCATCAGTGTTGTTCACTTCCAATCCCTGCAAATTGCTCAATGATTTCTTCAAGACTTGCTGAGGTAAGGAGTGAGAGGGCCAGGAGAAGGCTTGAGGTAGTGGAGACTCAGGATCATGTTACACAGATTGGGTCCTTGTGCTAAATAAGATGTTAAACTCGGGAGTCTAAGACCTCAGGCACTGGAGACTGAACAAGTTCTTGATTAACAGATGGTGGAAGACTGTACATCTCATTTTCTGCTGTTCTAAAGCTGTGGCTCTAACCTCTTGCAGCATGTAAACCTCCAGTGTTTCACCTCTGTAAGTGATCTAGCAGATGAGGGCTTTTTCTTTATCATTCTCCAGACTTCTAGCAATGGCTGATAGTTCTTAGATAAAGCATTGTTTTTCAAATGCATCTTTTCAATTCTTTTTCTGTCTTAAGGGAAATGTTAAAAATGAAACTCCAGTCAAACTGAATACCTTCAACATGAAAGATCCTTGTGTTTGTGTAATGCTCCATCCCTTGAAACTACTTATTTTTGTTTAAATCCATGTGTTTAACCGGTTGGATACAAAATTGTTAAATTAATTAGGGCACTTTGATCAAGCTTTTTGGATGTGAACTCATGAGCACAAGCAGTTTCTAACAGGCACTTTGGAAGGTTATTTTAGGAATACTCATAAAAAGCATTATTTCTTCACAGTGCCACAGTTGGTTCAATAGCCCATTCTGTCATGCCAGTGCATGAACTTATGGAGCATCATTTTACAACATTTTCTTAGTGTTTCTTTGTTTTCAGTAAATGTGGTGGTGTTAATTGTGAACTGCTAACCAGGATCAGACTTGCACTGAGGTTTTCATACCACTAGGATTTCTTAGACATAGTGTTCTCAGAAGTAGCTGAATAATTAATAGAAAGTGTTCACTTACCAGATAAACTGGTTACACTTCTTATCAGAAACCTAAAGGCCTAATTAAGAAATGGTTAAATATAAAACTTGCTGATGTTATGTTAGTTGTCCTTTAAGTCATGTGCTGTAGGTGTGTGTGTGATCGTAAGTAGAAGGTAACGGGGTTGTTTGCCATAGTTCTAAAATCTGCTGTACTTAAAGATTCCACAAGCCATTTATGAGCACTCTATAAAGTGCATTATGAATATAATCATGGTGATTGTGACTTAAGGCACAAAGCTATTTAGTCACTGTTGCTTTGAACTTTGCTTTTCTATCGTGATAAAAGAGGACATTCTCAATTGTTCAGAATAGAGAAGCTTAAAAGTGTTGCTTGATTCAAGCAACAAGATAGTGAAAAGCTTTCCTGATTATGTGGATTTTGCATTGACTTTCAGATTGAGTACAGTTTATCTCAAGAGGATTTTCTTTGGTTTTTAAGTGATCCATAAATTGCAAGTTTTGTGGTCAGTGAAGCAGCCTTTTTCTTAGGGTACCCTATGTCCAGGGACAAGAACTGGCCTGTGTCCATTTCAGGAAGGGTGCCTGAGGTCAGGCACTGAATGAAAACTGACTGGAGAGCTGAGTCCCTGAGCTGATGGTAATTGAGCCTTTGACATACCTGCCCATGGCACCTTCCCAGTCACACCTCACAGGGCTGCTGGGAGGCAAAGGGCAATCAAACACACATTGTCAGTCTTTCCACCACGGGGTACACTGCATCCTCACTTATAACTCCGATGAGCTTCAAAAGAGGTTCACACTGCACAGTAGTGCAATGTTGCTGCAATTGTGGAGTTTTGTACAAAAGGTAACAACAGTGTGGTTTTATATATGGCGCTTTTTTAGAGGAGTGAAGTATTTGACAGTACCTGCTGAAATGTGGTACGTCCTTATGAAAGAAATGCTCACTAATTAAGAAAAGACTTCATAAAATTTGGAAGTGTCTCTTCATGATTAACAGAAAAAGACTGAAGATTTTTCAGAACTTTCAGACAAGATCCTCAATTTAAGGATGCATTACTCAGCCACAACAATGTATTAGACCCAAGTATAAATATAGTTCCAGTGTGAACATTGATCAAATTGGGAGGATGATATATTGATATCCTTTCTTGTGGATTGTGTTAGAAAGGGACTGGTCAGACCTTGCAAGATTCTGGACATCTTTCTGATGTTGTAGCACTGCAACCAGCAGGTCAGACCAGGATTGCCAGTGCCACTGCTGTTCTCTCCATCTGCTATGTTTTGCCTTTTTTTTTTTTT
>VWYP01016016.1:340577-518238 GCA_013400435.1 Pycnonotus jocosus | reverse complement strand
GAAAGAGAGGGTACAAATGCTCTGGGCTGAGCAAATCCACTTAGAGTGATTAATAATCATAACGACGTGCCTTTTTGTTTTGGTAGTGAAGCTTAAGTGCATAGAAAAAAAACAGAAAGAAAAAGCACCGCACTGCCTTAAAAGAATCTAGATCATCATCATACTGAGGAAAGTGAAATACCAGAAGCAGAAAATAACTTCACCGTTCACATAACCAAACCCTAGTCCCTAGTCATTTCATTTAGCTCACTTCCCTCCCCCACCACTTGATGCCCTATATACTTGCTGTCTGTTTCTCAAAAGCACATAGCTCTTGCTTAAATAGATAATTCAGCCATCTTGGTAACTTTATCCTAGAGCTTCTAATTGCATTTTTCCCTTATTTATTTTTAGTTTAGCAAGTTGTAGCTTTGGGGCTTGCTCCGTCTTGCATGGGATAGTCCTAGGATGCCAGCCAAGGTATCTGAACCCCACGCTCCGTGCAGCTGCCTCCCTTTCTTCCTTTAGTCTTAAATGACAACATCAGGTACAGGACATCCTGGCAGTCAGAGCCATTTTATTATTGTAATTATGGCACCATCCTTAATAGCCATGATAAATACACTCCACCCTTATTACCCTTGGGGAAGAAATACCTTCTTTTTTAAAAAAATCCCGCATATTTGGAGCCAAGTGGGTATGAGCAGAGTGGTTCAGTATAATTCATAGCCGTAGCAAGAACACAGAAGTCATGCTTGTTTTCTATGTTGGTGTACTGTGTTATTTTGCTGGTGGTTTAGGTATAAGTCAGCACTTCCTTTTGAGACCTATTAGATGATATCCAGGGCAGGGGAGCACTTATGGGCAAAGGTTGGGAAGACCTAGAGCAGTGCCTTGGCTTGGGGAGTTGACCCTGTAGCAGACAGTCTCTGAGAATTGCAAAGTGCATCTCTCCTGAGCACATCTGTCATCTCGCCTTGCTTCAGCAAATTACAAAGAACCAATAGTCCAAAGTGCAGCTGCGTACTTCACAGAAAATTAAAATATCTGTGGTGTGTGACTTGGATGGTATTGACAACAGAGGATCTATTTTTAAAACGCTGTCAGGGGCCAGGTTTGGTCTGAAGTATCGATAGAGGCTCGGAGGAGCAAAGGAGATTGCAGGTATCTACCAACAGAGTGCATCAGATGTTTGGGATCCGAGGGCCAGCCAGCAGCAGATCCAGCACTACTGTGCGAGGGCTGTCCTAACATCAGAGTAAGTAGGTTAACTGTTTTTCCACTGCTCTCTAGTTATGCTGGATGGAGCGAACCTTTCCAAAAAAGACAGTAAGGAAGAAATCACTCCACCATATTTTAAAGGAAGAAATTGAAAGCGCAGCTCTGGCGGTCACAGGCACTTTCTCCTAGGCATTTCAGAGTGGATTTTTTTAACTCTACAGTGTCTGCAGTGTTGGAGAGAGGCAGGAGGGAGAAAGGGATCAGTGTGAATGCACTGGAGGTCAAAAGCTGCTGGAAGGCAGGCATGGGAAAGATCAGTGGTTCAGTTTTTACCACAAGTTGTTAGCGTTCAGTAACTGACTACAACCCAAGTATTACAAATATGCTCTAATTATACTCATAGTCAGCAATATATCACTACAGATTGCTGATAGGTCTTGGTGGGGCATTTTGTAAAGTTCAGACTAAATATTTTTAGCAATGAGGAGATTTAAAAGGAAAACTTATAAGAGATATTGTATATACCCTAAGGCATATTTTGTCTTAAATATTATCCTTGGCCAACTGTACTGTATAAATACAGTAAATATGAATAGAACTGGCAAGATGCCAATCTCCTGGGATGAATTTTAGTCAAGAAGGTATTTATGGGATATAAATAATACTATGTCAACATTTAAAGAAGGGATCTGATTAGTTTTGAAATTATTCATATTAATCTTTTCACATGCTGTTAATTTAAGGCTCAAACTAAAGTTGTGGTAGGGTTTACTGATAGTTTGCTCTGAGGAAGCAAGGGGGCACCTGGCTTGAGAGTCCACTTGAGGTTAAGGACACATTGGGATTTAGGTGAAAACTCAGAGAGTCAGGGACTGCCTGGCCCAAAAGCAACAGATGCAAAAGAAGTGTCAGAAAAAAATACTACAAAGACGTTTTGGAAAAAACAGAAAGCTTTTGTCTGTCAAGCATGCCTTGCGTGCTCAGGACAGTATGCATCTGTATGAGTCTGAATCTCTCCTAAGTCCAGATGGCAGTCAGAATTTGAGGTTTTTCAGAGCAGCTTAAAGAGGAAGGTTGGATGTGATCTTGTCTGAGCACAGCATCAGAGAGCTCTTGGGAATTTTGTGCCTAGGCAAAGTTACTTGAGTAAATGCTTAAAACTGGTTGCTATGAATGCTGGATCACATTAGAAGCTCATTACTTACTCGTTCTTCATTGAATATCTAGGGCCTGATAATTAAGCTATGTGATGATTGCACTGAGAGTAAACAGAAATTTAATGCCAACACAATTAAGGATTGTGAATTGTAATGCTAATGAATAATGGGAATACTTGAGAAAAACAGGCAACACGTGTGTCTGGAGGCAAAGGCCTGTTCTGTCACCTCCATTCAAAGAAATTTTTACTCCAGCCAGTGAACTTTTGTAGTGATAGCTTAAGGCCAATGCAGGTAAATTTTTAAGTTTTTTGCATTCTTGAAGATAGGCTTATAAGTACTCAGTAGCCTAAGAAAGCACAGTTCGTCTTGGTTTGGACCTGGTTTTTCATGAGTTTAAGTTACCTGAGTGTGAAGGAGCCTCCATGGGTTCCATTCTGCACTGGTGGTTAGGCTTAGTCTTATTAGGAGCTCTGTCCCATGAATATTGCTTTACATAGGCCATCGTTCTGCTGAATATTTGCCCTATGAAAGACAACATTATAAGCTGGCAGAGCACATTTTTCTGCTTTATCAACAAGGACTCAATATACCAGCAATTACACGTATGTGCGCTCCTTGTGGTCAGGGTACCGGAGCTGCTCCTGCAGACAGCACCCAGCACTGACTGCATCAGTACCACAATGTTAACAGCTCACTTGTGTTTGCATTTAGCACAACACAGAGCCTAATCTGTCAGGTTTTCCTGTATTGTTAATGATATGGAAATAGACTCAGGAGGAACAACTTACTTTAAAACTTCCTAGCTATGCTGGACCTATGGTTGTGCTCTGGAGCGCCTCTTGTAGGAGGAGGTGTTTGCCAGGCATACTCTCTGCATTACAGGGAGCACCTGAAGCAATGTGAAGGCTTTCCCAAGGAGAGTCATGGGGAGAACAGTTCCTTGTTCCTTGAGGAATGACACTTAATGCAATCATCGTAGGTGGAAAACCCCAGGAAATTGCAAATGGCTTTAGAAAGGCACAGGGTAATTTTCTAGACAGTAGTCCTCTACATACTGAGAGGGATAATAAAATAACATGCTCTGGTGCACTAATGAAGGGCAGCACCACATGTGCTTCCTGCCTGGCTTCTGAATCACCAGCCACTTTTACTGTAAGCAGGGTGCCAAGCTGGGAAGCAGCAGGGAAGGTCCAAGAGGCACTCTGGAATGACACATGGTCCTTGAGTTGCTTCCAGAGGGTGAAGCCTACAGAAAAGCTAAATACCCTGCCTCTTTAACACTGCATGGTCAGATGAGCTACAAGACAGGGCTATATTGTCAAGTCCTTTCCATAACCCTCCTGGAATTTCTCTCTTGTGTCTGTTTTAAAGAGGTAATTTTCACTGTAGTTTGGTGAGTGAGAAGGTTTGACAGAATCATGAAATCATTTAGGTTGGAAAAGAGTTTTAATGTCATCTGAGTACAACTGTTAACCTATCACTGTGAAGTTCACCACTAGGCCTTGTCCCTGTGTGCCACATCTATACTTTTAAATACCGTCAGGGATGGTGACTCAACCACTTCCCTGGGCAGCCTGTTCCAGTGTTTAAAAAGCTCCTTTGGTGACTATGCAGCTGTGCCCCTGCTGCTCCCCACCCTCCAGACATTGACAGTGTGGATGTTTTCTAGTCCCAGAGACCTTTCTGGAAATGTGCCTTTGTCTTCTGCTCCTGGCTGGAGATGTGCGGGGAATGCCCAGAGCTTGTGCTGGCTCTGCTTACAGGACTAGTGTGTGTAGGTGGTTGAGTGAGGAAAGCAGAGCATCATCTTCATTAGATGCTGGTTTCAATCTTGCTCCTCTTTGGTACCCTGCATGAGAACTGTAGTGGCCATCAGGATGGCTGGGTTATTTCAAAGTTACTGCTTCCAGCAGCTTGCTGTCAGCTTGGGGTTCCTGTCTGCACCAGCTCTGAGCAAAAGGATGAATGAGAGAACTGGCTGTCATTCTCAGTGAGCTTCTTCAGCACAGCCCTGAAACATGCACAGAGCTGCTTCACACACATGAACAGACTCATTAGCATTAAGGCTCTGTGTATGCCTAATTAGCTTCCTGAGTTGGGGCCCAGTTTATGGCGAGTTTGCAGGGATGAACAAAGCCAGACAGTTCAAATCCCTCTCGCTGTGTTGAAATCTGTCATTTAGGCATGGGAGCCCAGTGAGAAGGAAATGCTTTACAACATGTTTTAGAGAGGAAAGAAGAAACTCTTCAGTGATCCTGAGGAAGGCTGACCCTGTTGGGCAGCTGGCTTCCTTTGCCTTTGCACTGATGTGCTAGACTGCTCCTGTATTACAGATAAAGAGAGGAACCCCAGGGTATGGTGACAAAACAAGTCATGAGTGGAGACACACAAATGTTTTCGTTCCTGTTGTGAAACCACATGCAGCACATCTTCAAGCAGGCAGTTTTTAGCTTGAGGACGTACGCTCCCCAGGTATTGTTTAATGTAATAATGTGTTACGGATGTTTCTGCTGGTTTGTTTAGATTAAAAGGATTGGTTTGGGTTGTTTAGGGGAGGCTTGCACCCTGCCTTCCACCACAGGCTGTTGCTTGCTTCCCCTTCAGTCCGTGCTGTGGATAGTCGGTGCCTAGCTCCAGCATCACTGTCAGTTGGCTTCCTGTAGTAGTCAGTCTGCAGCAGCAATGTTTCTTCTTAAAACATCTCCCCCGTGCATGTCCTTGCTGTCTGTGCTAAGTGATTACAGCTGGGCACCCGACTGTACAGGCCATACAGCTGCAAGGTATAGAGGAGAAGCTCAAAGATTTGCCTGTAACAAGACAGTAAAATGTTGGGAAAAAATCCCTAGTGTCAAGTGTTGTGTTTAATCTCCTTCCAATGTGGAAGGACCAGTTGCATTTGGATTTATGAATTACTCATGAGGCTGTTCACTGCTGTGGTTCTCTTAGCTCGAATGGCACAGGACTGGCTTTGCAGAAATGAAGTGCTAGACCTGGCTTTGTTAGACCTGTCTGGTCTTTTTCGTTTTTTATGTGTGTTTGGTGCTCTGCAAGTTGGTCCACAGTAGAGAAGTTGCTTCTTTGGATAAAATAGAATTCTTTAAAACAACCAGGTTTTCCAAAGGGAACACGGCAGGTCATGCCACTGGGAAAGCTTCTGGCTCCTTGTATTGGAGGTTTTGTTGAATGAGTTAAGGCAGCTGTGCAGAGAGACTGCTTGCTCACTGTGAAGAAACAGGGTCTGCTGAAATATGTCTTGTGTTGTTGTTTGGGCCCTCTGGCATCCCTGTTTGGTTTCCAGGAGATGCTGGACCTCAAAGGCATCCCTGCAGCAGATTTGTGGCAGAGAGTGTGGAGAGGATCTTCAGAACATCTCTCTCTTGTTCAGGTTTTAATTTGGACAGTGAGTGAGGAGTGCTTCTTGTTTCAGGTGTGATGCTCACTGACATATTCAGGCTCTTCATTGTAGACCTGAGCTTTTCCCCTCTGAATCCCCCTCACTGAGGGAGAGCCTCTTTTTGTTATTATATAATACTTAGTACGGTGCTGACTTCAGGTCATTAGGAACAACTGTATAAATTATAAAACATACAGCTCATAGCTGACCCTGCTTTGAGCTGGAGGTTGGACTTCCAACACAAATTAACCTGTAATCCTTGTAATACTACATTTTAATACAAGGAAAACAATGCATTGTATTTCAGCTTCCACAGGGTGGTCTTGTTCCGAATATCACCATGTTTCTAGAGATGTTTTCTGCCAGTCTTGGATTTGTCCCTCTGCTGTAGCTTTCTTGCACCAAAATGTTCCTGTTCTTCTCTTGCTCTGCACATGGTTTTATTTTGCTTTTCTTACTTGAATGTTGCTTTTCAAATAAGCATGGTAAGTTGCATGAAAATAGGCTACTGTACTGGGCTTCAGCAAAAGCTGTGGCATAGTTGTAGGCAAAGTGAGGAGGGGCGGGGAAGGAAAATGTTGTGATAGTGACCTTTCACTTTGCTTGTTTGGCTCCCTCCCATCGTATCTAACCCACACTGCGCCGACAAATACCGCATGTGTCTTGACAGGCAAGTTCACAAATAACCATTCATTCATAACTTGGAGCTGCTGTAAGACTCCTTATGGATTGCTTAATCTGACAGTTGTGCATTTGAGCAGAGGCTTTGAAGCAAGGACTTTGCAGGATGGCCGTGGGTTCAGCCTGACTTTGTGAAAGCGAGGAGGGAGGTCCTGCGTGAAAGAGGATCCTGTACTCGGGGGCGCGTTCGTGTGTGCATGCGTGCGCACACGCGGGCATACATTGCAGAGCATTAAAACATCTGCTGCTGCCAAAGCCCCAGTTGGAATGTTCTGGGAAAGATAATTTAATTTTTAGCTTCTGGATTCATTTCAGTGATGGTAATTTCGACACTTCCTGGGGAGAGTCTATCGGTGGTTATGTGCATCAAATGCAGCAGTAAATCTGTCATTCTTTCCATTTCAGTTTTTCAGGCTTACAACTTCGTTATTTTTCCCTGTTTGGCTGGTGTTAGTATCCAATGTTTTCCCTGGCTTCATCTCTTTTAAACCCCTGCTTTGAATTTTAAAAGGCAAGCTAAGCCTGTTGAAGTTCTTTCTCTTACTTGTTTTTGTTTACTTATAGCATTTGCAATTCAGCAGCTAGCTCAGCTGAAATAGTGATGGTAATATATCTTTACCATAGCGATGATTGAAAGATAGGAATCAGAACATGTTGGTTTTCATTCCTTGGGGTGGAAAAAAAAAGCAATCCACAAAATCCCCCAACTCTGTGGGTGAACTTTGTACTCACAAGGCTGAAAAATTAATAGGTGTTAGCAGCACTGACTCTTTTGAAGTGGTCAGAGAGCACCTCACAATCACATATTTGATGCAGACTTCTGCACAATAATACTTATTAACTCTGAGCCCGCAGTTGTGTTTACAGCTGTTTTCCAGTACCCCAGATTGAGAGAGTGGTCCTTGCTTATTTGAGTGGGCATTGTCCAGTATGTATAAAATTAGTTCTTTTGGGTTTTGGGCAAACAGTTGTAAAGATCTCTAGGACTGCCAAGACGTACACTTGGAAGAACATCTGCAAAACTTTACATCTTCCAAAGAGCATGTGAAAACAATGCTGCAAATTTAGCCTCTTCTGATGCAGCAGTGGGTTGAAACAATGGCACAAGTGTTGATCAGGGCCTGGTGTTCACCAGAGCCTGGGACAGGCTGCTGCTCCTTGAACCATCTCTGCTTGGTCTCATGAGTGGCTCAGACTAGCAAAGCTGAGAGATGTCTCTGCTCTCCCTGACTGTGGAGGGGCAGCTCTGCCCTTTGCATCACAGTTCCTGGCCTTGGTGCTTTGAGGCTTTGGTGTGCAGGGATTGATCCAGCTGACAGGAGAATAGTTAAATAGAGCACTTAATGAATGCCTAGTAAGCAAGATTTATGGATGCCAAGGTTCAGGTCCACTGGCAGTTCATTTCTGCCTTCAAGTGCCTGCAGGGGATATAAGGGATATTTGCCTTCAGGGAAGGATAAATGATATATATTGTATTATCCAACATGCTAGGACATTGTAAACTGTCAGGAGATGTGTTGGATCTATGCAGATCACTGATGTTCTCATTCTCACCCAATCTCCAAGAGATCCAACCCAGTTTTCTTGGCTGTTGCAGTTGGCTCTGGGCCTCCCTGGCAGAGCAAGGGCTTGTATGTCTTGTGCCAATCACTGCTTTATGCTCAGATTTTTCTTGGTGCACGCTTTGGAAGTGAAGTAGCCACATTTCAACATTGAGGTTTGCTGAAAGATGTCTGTGCGTTTCGCCTGTTGTGCTCGCTGCGTGTTTATCCAGCCTGCGATGGCAGGCTATTGCAGCAGACACACATCTCCAGGTCTGAGGGGGAAACAAGTTCCAGCTTTCTTGAAAATCAATCTGCTGTTCTGATCTGGTGGTGTGATAGGAACTGGGAGGCTCCCTGCCAGGATACACAGTTTGCAAGGCAAGGGAGCTAAATGAGCAGCATTGGCCCAGTTTGGGTGGACTCAGAACAGATTGTTGGGGACCTGACCTTTCTCTCCTTCTTTGAATCTGGATTCCTCCCTTCCAGCTTGCATTTCTCCCTGATGCTAGGAGCCATGTATTTGGAAGTTTCACATTCCCCTTGCTAATCAGGGAAAAAAAGAGCCCCAAAAGAATCTAGAAAAAGAGATCTTTATGAAGGTGGCCATAGTCTGAATTACAACAGTATCATATGTCTGAAGGAACTTGACTTCTTCCAAGCTGCAGTCCCATTATTTACCATACTCTGCTGGGAAACCTAACTTTCTCTGGCTGGAAGTGTATTTGTTGAGGTAGACTCTGGAAAGGAATTTGCCTCATGCACACTTGCCACCACTGGGCCAGCTGTACATGTGATACAGTCAGACCTTTTCATTTCACTGCCCTTTGAGAGTATGTTCCCCAGATTAAGCATCCTGGTCCAAAGCCTGCTGAAAATGCTGGAAGTCTTTCCACTGGCTGCAGAAGTCTTTGGCCAGATAATAAGTGTCATTCCTTTGTTTCAGGGAGTGGCCACATCTCCAATATATATTGGGGTGTATTACTGTAATGCACCTCATAAGGGTGTATTCTGCATAAGGCCCTGAAAAACAAAGACCACGTTTGAAAATAAACACCTTAGTTAGCTTTATTGATGGATTCATTTGTTGGCAGATGTCATCTGGGATCAGCATATGGTGGCAATATGGCAAGAACTGCAGAATGCAGAGAAGGAGGAATGAGTTAAAGCCCTGTACTTAGGTATTCCACATCTTCCCTGGTCTAAAATAAATGACCATCTGACTGCAAAGGTCTTGGCAAATAAACATGCCATAATATATCTTTATCATCGTCCCTACAGTGAGTTTTTGTCTAGAAGTTCATCACTCCACATCCAAAGGCTTCTTAGAAACACGTGCAAAATCAGACCTCAGCGCCCAGAGCAGGGAAGACTCTAAAGGCTTTGACTAAGAATGTGGCAGATCTCTGTGCAGTGGACTGTAAAGAAAGGTCAGGGCTAAGCCAACAAGGTGTTTTTATGTTATCAATAAAATCTTAAAAGTCAGTTCTGCATAGAGCTGGAGCCAGGAGGACCATTTCTGAAAGTCAGTTTGCTACATGATATATGCTGAGTTTACAAGCTGGAAAGCGGAGGAGTTTGGGAACAGAAGCTGTGCTTATAGCATGAAGGTGCATGTGGTTTTACATAAAACCTTTCTGACTTGATGTGTCTCTAAGCTCACAGAATAATGAGTTGAGATACCTTTTTTTGCATGAATGAAGAGCTGGAGCAATTTAATTTGAGTCAGTAAAGTCACTCCAGATTTTTTCCTGCGATGTTGAAACTGGATTCTGTGCAGCGATTTTTAAGGCAGGCAGAACAGTCATTGTGGCCAGGGCTTGAAGCAGAACCTAAAGGAGTGGTTTCTTTGAGTGGTAGCCTTTGAGGAGTCCAGCCTTTTGTTCAGATGAGGACTGAGGCAGTTAAATATGCTTTGCTGATAAGAAATGTCCTAATGCTGTTTTGTATTGTGTTTGTACTACTACTGTATACTTCTCAAAGCCTGAAAGGACTCAACATTCACCACAGGTTGTTGGGGTTTTGTGTGTTTGCTTTTTTTATTAAAAAGTAAAGCAAAAAGCTTGGTTTGTATTCTATCTGTGTGGTACTTCCTGTGTCCTGGTGGGATGAGATTTCATCTGATTCAGGATATGAAACCAAGTGGTTTGGTTCTTGTTTAATATAAAGCACTATTTTAATGTCATGGCATATAGAGTGCCTTAATGTAAGGACAGCCAGACCTTCATGCAGCTTTCTGATTGAGCCTGTATGTTGCCTGGCAGCTGAAGGAGATGCTCATCTCAGCAAGGATGAGATGTTCTTCTCAGGGTGTAATGTTTCCAGGTCTGTTCACACCCGTAGCTAATGAACAGTTGGTATCATACTTTAGAAAGGATGAGCTCTAGGAAGCTGTGAGTTATGGTAGAATGGACAGGTTAAAAAAAGCTGGAAGCCCTCATTATGATCTTCTGATCTCTCTACCTGCATATTCCAGGCCATTGAGTTTTGAATTAATTCCTTTTTGAAAGGGAGTTCACAGCACACTTGGTAAGTTGCTCCAGTGATTAATTAATCCAGGGACTCAAAATGGGTCTTCATGTTGTTTGTCTTCAAGTTCTGGTGTTTGAATCAGGTTTAAACCTTCAGTTGCTGTTTTGAAGACCCAGTGTCAGATCTGTGGGCTTTCTGCAGGTACCCAGAGGAGATGGAAGTTTTGGAGAGGGGAACAGATTTGGCTGAGCATAAGCTGGTATAGCTGCTGGAAGACCCTCCAACAAGCAGCCAGGAGCTTGGCATGGGCTGCTTTATCCAATTTCAAGTGTCTTTTAGACCTGTGGACTGTGATCAAGCCATGTCTCTTTAAAGTTAAGAGTGCTGTAATCCATGAGATAGTTCCTAGCCTTTTCAGTTATTCTCATGGTTCCCCTCTGAAACTCCTCTGCTTTGTTCATGTTCTGCTGAGACTGTGGACAATAGTGTTGGACACCATATTTCAAGAGTGGCTGTGCCATTATCAAGTTACATGCATATTGCAAACTCCTTTAATTCTACACAGTTAATGCAGCTAACTTTGCCAGGAGCTCTACAATGAGAACTCAGAATTCATGCTTGGGTAATTGTCCACCAGGGTCTCTCTCAAGTTCTTTTCAGAGGTGCTGACTATCAGATGGAGGCTCCTGCTTTGTAAGTATGGTCCAGTTTCTCTGTCCTACAGCTGTATTTGCATACTGAAAAACGTCACTCTGTTCAACTCACTCTATTTTTCATGCATCTTCTTCATTATTTAACACATCCATATCATTATTGAATCTGCAGTTGATTAGTAATGGTTTGATTTCCTTCCAGATGATGGATAAAAACATACTAGATAGTAGAGTACAGTAAAATGGGACCTTTGTAGATGCTTTCCTCTCAATAATGGTTTGCTGTCTACCATTGTATTTTAAGTCTCATAAAAACTCAGGGCTTTGATTCATTTACTGCCTGGCCCTGTTTGTGTTCCCATTTCCTAATGAAGCCATTATGTAGCACCAGCTTAAATGTCTTGCAGCTACCCAAGTACATTAAATTAAAACAGTTGTCACTCACTAAGGTACAGACCAGTGGGATCTCTTTTCCTGGAGCTGCTGTGGATTATACTCCCTTAGTTCCTCTGAGCTCATTCTCATTCCCACACTTCCAGGATCTTTTCTGGGATCAGCATAAGGCTGGCTGTGTAGGTGTGATGTCATGGAGTGCCTGTTTAGGATTGTGTATAAACAGTTATGTTCTGCCTCATATCATTAAGGTATTTTTCAGTGTTTGGGACCTGCTGAAAGCTAGTTTTAATAATTTACATTTTTCCCTGGACAGTTGTTTAAAAAGTCCTTATGCAAGTTACCCGGTCTTACTTGTTTTACAATGTTGTTTTAAGACCTTCTGAGTTGCTGCTGAAATAAAAAAAATCTGTTCATCTTGTCTGGCTTTTTTATCTACAGAACTGTATTTCTTATTTCTGTAAGACTACTACTTCAACAGTTTTTATGCAATGGAGGAGTATCACTGTTAAGCTTCCTTAGTATTTGAGTAAATCTCATCTCTAAGTTTCTTGGCCATGGGGCTGGTCTGTCCATTTGTTTTTTTCTCATCTGTTATCTGCAGTTCTTATTTTCTGATGTTACAGTAGTTCTCAGCAGCTATTAGTTTTAGTTTTAGGGTTTTTTTGTAATATATAGTTGCATTTTTAAACTTTATCTTCTTGGAGTGGCATTCTTATAGTTTCATTATGGTTCACAGACAGTTTTCTAACCTGAGTGGTCTGATTGTGTATCATTTCTACTTGTCCAGCAAGCTAAGTGTCAGTCCATTATCCTGTCCAGTTTTCTCTGTAAATACTTCTGTCCAGCTGATTCCGTTCATCATTGTATCATCTTTATATGACTGTGTCCTTCATAATACTAAACCCATGTGTTCAGTTCTTTGGGACTCCCTGATTTTGTGCAGAACACAAGGTAATATCTTCTACCTGAGCTTTGAATCCTGCCTGTCAAGACCTCACTTCCATCTTAAAAATAAGTCAGTACTTAGTTCTGGCTCTTTGAAGTTGCTTAGTTGTTGAAATGCCAACAACTTAAAATCAGGGTTCTGTGGAGGCCATCTCATCAGAGGGTCACTGTATTTCCTCAGGAACCAGGTTAAAGACATGGCCTGGCAGGGTTTGGTGGCCCTGGTGCTGGTGGATGTGGTGCCACCGGCGCTCCAGGCTGCAGGGTGGGCGGTGATGGGTTATCTGGGGCTCGAACCATTGGCAGCTCTTCCCTCAGAGAAGCATGGGGCCAGACACTCCAGCTGTGAGGTTAGTTCTCTTGCCAGAAACCATAATTCTGGAAGGCAAATAATATTTTTGGGTTTCTTTTCTGTGTTCAATAGCACAAGACATGGGAGACCTCCAAGTCCCTGACTCAGTTGGTGACTCCATGTGCAAAGTAGTTGGTGGATGTGTTCTTCCTACCCCACCCTGAGGTCTGAGCCCTTAACCTATAAAGAAATTACACTTGTGCTAAAAATATTGTAGAGGGCATAATGGATCATAAGTCAGCCTAGTAATTGTGACTTAGTAAAAGGACCTTGGCATTAGGCTTGTGGGTTCTTCAATAAGGGGAGTTGATACACTCATTAGCACTAAATTGGAGCTAACTCTAGCAAGTATCTTCATGGAGGAATCTGAGGGGTTTTTTTTCACAAGTTACTGTGTCAAAGAGAGTGACCAGTTACTCTGCATTAATCCTCTGTGTGTTAGCCATGATTCCGTGGTAGCAGGATTTGCGGCTGGCTGAACATGAAGCTCTGCAGATGAGTTTCTCCAGGTTTTGTTGTACTGTTCTGTCCTATCTGTGCTGCAACTTCTGATCCTTCCATGTCCATCTCTATAGCCATTCCTGGGCTCAGTGAGCAGACACATTTCCCATGCAGTACATGAAGCATTTTAGGGATCTGCAGAAGTGGCCTGGGAGCTTCCAGGGCCAGCTGCAGTGGAGAAGCAGAGGAAGGAGTTGAAAGCTGAGCACCTTTGCATGGGTGGACAGGTGTGTGTTCCCTGCATGCAGGCAGCTAGTGGCACTTCTAGTAGCTGCAGAGGTTTCCTGAGAGAGGCTTAAAATCTGCGTGCTTTTCTGTTCCTGATTTGCACTGCACCAGGGTGTAAATCATTTTAATTGTAATTACTGTTACAAAGCAGGAAAGATTGAACAATTTTAATGTGGTTTAAAACTTTCACTTCCCTCTGTCTCTAGCATTCATCTGTTGTCTGCTGTCTTTATCTTAATCATTTAAAGATGTGTTGCCTGTGCTTTGAGTCTGTGAATCTTGACTTCTCTGCAATGAAAAAATCCCAATGTAGATTTCTTTTGCTTTTCCTTCTTCATTGTACTTTTACTTCTTGTATAATTCTTTTTTTTTTAATTTTCTTTTTTTTTTCTCCCCAGAGTGAAAGGGTTGAACAATCCAATCTACTTTTCTTGAAAATAACTTGCTTTCATTTCCTCCTGCAGCCAGGGAATGGTTTGGAAAGGCTGTTCCCTGGACCCTTGGCGGAGCAGGAGGAGGCAGCCAGCTGTGCTGCTTGCCAGGGGAACAGGAGCGCTTCCTGGCAGAGGTGGGGCCAGAGGAACCCAGCCTGTGCCGTGGGACCTGCTTTCATCTCCTCCACTCCCTGCAAGGCAGTCCTGAAATCTCCTGACCACTGTAAGATCTTAGAACAGCTAACTAGTGAGGCCCACTTGTGTAGGAAGAAAGCTATAGAGGAAGAAAATGCAGCTTGCTCTTATAAACAGCAATAGATTAAAAATACTAATAAGGGAAGGTGGGTGCTCCACATGTCTGGTCACCATCACTGAACCTGATGTGATGTGAATGCCTTTTTTGTGTAATCACCCACATATGTTTCTTCTTTTAAAAATAAGTCTAAGGTTTATTCTCTTCCATTTTATGTAGCGTATTTATGTTTGGATGTGCTGGAATGTTCTCATTCTCCCCTTTTTTTCCTTTTCCAAATTTCTTGGTAAATTTGGATATGTAGATTTGCTTTTGGGGGCCCTGGGTGTTGCAGAGTACATGAGCCCTGTTGCTGACGTGAAGTCTTGGGCAGGAGGAGTGCATTGCATTCTGGCTTTGGACTCCTGCAGACAAGTTGCTGTCAGCAGCACTGCAAATGCTTTACTTCTTGGAGTATCCTCTGGAGTGAAATGTTGCAGGTTTCCTGGTAAAAATCTAGTTAAACTTAATTCCTTGGTCTTCATTGCTGAGGCCTTTATCAGAAATACACAAGCGAGAAGGCTTCTCTTTTAAGCCTCTGGGAAAAAGTTTGGAAGTATCTATCCCCTTTTATGGTTTCATCACAGACATGTTTCAGAAGAGGTCCCAGTGTGAAAATTACTCCCATGGAGAAGCCTTTCTTTTGTTTGCCTCCAAGTCTGACTCGCCTAAATCTGTAACTGTTTGCTTGCCTTCTTCCTAAGGCTCTTCAGTGATATCTGGAGATGCCATGGATTCTCATGCCGGCTTTTTAAGTGATACATTCCTCTGTATTTGTACTGGTTTAGCTTTTACCATGAGCCTTATGTGAAATCAGCAGACAGTGAGAGGTTTGTGGCTTGAAGTCACAGCTGACCTATCTCTGGTGACAAAGCTCCTCACCTGAGGAGTTGATTCCTGTACTTGGACCAACAGTGATGTGAAATCTTTACCCTCAGTGTCACAGGGGAAACTTCTCTCAAGCTCCCATGTGTTTTCAAAGGTGGAAGAAAAAATTTGAGGCTTTGTTGTATCCACTTTGTGAAACTCTGGTTATGGTGAGATGAGCCTTTACAACCTTCTAGTTTGGATTGTTGCAGTTCATGATCCTGCAGTTGGATGCAGAAGCCGCTGATGGATGACTTGACAAAAAGCAGCCAATGCCATCTAGAGCAGATACATCTTGTTTGCTGTGCAAAGAGCATTTGCTCTTCCAAAATCTTTCTGGTAAAAAATTGTATCCCTGACTGGAATTTGGAAACTCCATGAGAGCTTGGGATCCTTCTGCCTTAGAGATTTTGGTAACCTCAAGTAAATACAAAAATATCCATCTTACTTTTAGCATTATGAAGCAGTGGTAGTGTGCTAAGCAGGTGGGCATGAGCACCCTTAGTTCCAGGGCATTGGCAGCTATTCTGTGTTGTTGGTAACCTTTTCATTGCTTTTGACAAGGAGCTTTAAACTTTTATTGATGCCACCAAAGCAAAAAAAAAATCTGCATGAAAGCAGTCTTGTTCTTCTATGCCGGAAAAAGTGAAAAATAGAGAAAGAAGTTCACTATGGATATTACTTTTTTTTTTTCTCCCTTTGGTGTTATTGAGAGGTGCTAAGTAAAACATCTATGGGTAGGAACAGTCCAGCTGGGGAGACTGTAACTGCCCATGTTTAGTGAGTCAGGGCTCTCCACAGCTCCTGTAACAGAGATCCTTTTCTTTGCTCCCATTCTGGTCCTTCGAGTGCATCAGCCAACTTTCACCCCATATTGCAGCTGCTGACAGAGAGGTTTTCTGATGTGTGGAGCCAAGGGCCAACCACAATTTGTCCATGTATTTACAGGGATCATTTCACTCTTGTAGAAGCGCAGCCAAGTATTTCTTGATAGAAACATGCTGCATCCATCTAACAACACTATCCAATTGAGGCAAAGTGGAGAATGCTGTAATACTTGTATTACAGTAGTTGCTGAAGTCCCAGTGAGAGATCAGGGCCTTGGTGCGTGAGGCACTGTTGATCTCACAGTGCTTTTCCCAGCCCTACAGACCTTCCCATTTAAGCTGACAAGTCAGATAATGATGCTCTGCGGTATTATCAGTTACACTGCAAAAGGCACGCGTGCTTGAAACCAGAGATTTTCATGTGATCTTAAATATTTCTTCATGTGAGAGTGAGTGTTCATCATCTCATCCAGATTGCTTATCTAGGAAATGATTGCACATGAGAAATGGAGAAACTTCATGTGCTCATTCACTGCTACTGGTCGTTTTTTTGTTTTGGTTTGGAGTTGGTTTTTTTTTTTGGAGGGCCAGACATTAATCTTGGCCTTACAGCCCCAATAACTATTATTTCTCGTCAGCAGCATGGTGAGTCTGAAAAGAGAAATTAGAGTCAAGAGGATATTTTCCCAGAAGATTACAGCAGTTATTATGGAGGTCAAGCTTTTGGCTTCAGCTATTGGACTGTTTCGCTTTAAACTTGAAATGCACATCAATGAAAGGAGCAAGTTCAAAGTTTAGTGTGAAATAATGCCAAAGACTAAGGGGAAAAAAAAGCATATCATCATAATTTTACAAAAATTCGCCGTCACTCTTCACACTGAATATAACTTCTCAAGCAATCCCAAGATAATGAATCACTAGTGGAGGAAAGTGTCATACAACACAGCGTCCTAGTTTGGGGAATTCACAGTCAGGGAATAGAGTATCAATTATAATTATTTACTGGGTTGTTTCAAGCACAAACTTGGTTTTAATACCACAGAGAATTTACTCATTATACTTGCATTATTATACATGTCAAGTATCCTGGTATGAATTCCTTTGACACAAGGCTTATCTCTTTAACTTAAGGAGCTGTTGGGATTTATTAGTTTGTTCCAGGATAGCTGCAGCAGGCTTCCAAGTGCGCTACCCAGAAGCAGAATGCTTTGAAGAAACATTGTTAAATTTTTAAGTTAGCTGTCTTTGTGTGTGTAATTGGTGTCCTGTAAAAATCACTCCCACGGGAAGGGTTTTAGAAGCCTGCCACTCACTCTGGATGCAGTGGGAGCTTTCTGTGCATGGCCCTTGTTGTCCAAAGGCTTTCACGATGCCTCGAGCAAACCTTCTGTGCTGCAGCTCAGAGCTGCTCAGGATTTATCCCTCATGAAGGTGGAAAAGGATCACTCCCCTGCTTTCCGTGGCAGCTGTTTAGGTAGCTGGGGGCTGTTTTTACATAACACCCTCAGTTGTCTCTTTTTCGGCTGAGCAGCCCAACTCATTAGTCCACGTTTGATAGCCCAGTAGTAATCTCATTCTTCTGCAGCACCTGGGTTGGCAGAGCTTCTATTTTAACTGGGAACCAGTGAAAACTGCTGGCTCAGGGCAGTTTGCCAGTCTTGCAGCCTACCTACTGTCTGTTTCTGTCTGGACCCCGTTTCCTTCATTTACTTACAGGCTTGTCAGTGTCCAAACTTACTGAAGTCAAGATAAATGTCATCTGTGGTTTCTCCTCTATTTGTAAAGTTTGTTACCCAGTCCTGAAGGCACTTCAGGTTGTTTGGACACTTATTGCTTCTGACAAGGCCATGTGAGCAGTTACTCAACTCCTTGTTTTCTTCCAGGTGCTAACAAATCGTTTGTTTGCATATTTTTCTACTCTCATTCTGTCTTTATTTCTCACTACCCCTTATTTCTCTCACGTCCCCTTTTATTTTATTTTTTTTTAATAGATAGCATAGATTGCTCCATTCCAATATTGTGGTGCTTAACACTGTATTTAAAATTATCTTTTCTTAATTGTAGGAGTAGTGTATTAGTTCGTGGCAGGTATTTTCAGAGGGTTAGGTAATTGTAGAAGAATGTGCAGGTGTCCGTAGTCCCTTGCACGCAAGGCTGTGCACTAGAGCTGGATTGCTTGTATAAGAAAGGTAGGAAAAAGAGGGATTGACCTTGTGTGTCAGAGAGACTGTGCCTGCATCTCTGCCTCTGGTCATGGTGTGTGTCTGGGGTTTTTACGTTGTGCTGTTGGCCCTGGTTCATCAGCTGGTCTTTTAATTGGTTTGTAGCTTGCTATGTACTTGGAGAAGCAAAACAAAGTCTGGGGATCCTGTTGAAATATATTGTAAACAGCCAAGTGAGTTTCTGGTTGTGTGTTACAGTCACTTGTCAAATTTGAGCAGCATCATGATCATACCTTATTTTGTTTTCAAAATCAGCCTGAGGAATGATGAGTAGTATCTGTAGTATGTACAGTAGCATTCTGTAGTACCTTTTACTCAGGTGTCTACAGGAGGCTGTCAGCTGAGAAGAACAGAGCTCAGCTGTGACTCTCCCTGTCTCACATTATTATTATTTGGATTCCTTTTTTTAGATAGAATTAGGATTTGATGGCCTTTCAAAAAATGGAAGCTATGAAAAGAATGGAGAAAACAACTTCTAAGCATTTTTCTCTCAGGCCTCTCTTTTGAAATAACTGAATGAATTAAGAAGTAACTTTTCCATACTCTTTTCAAGAAATCAAAATAAGGCTGTATCATCTTTCTGACTCAGTCTACAATGTTGGCTAGGTTTGCTATCCCAGAGCATACAATTGATATTTACGAGAAACATAATTTTCTACATTCCTTGGGCTTTTGTTCTGTGGATAGGGACTACTCAAGTTTCATACTAGCACAGTGCCCTGCCCTGGTCTCCAGGACAGTGGTATTTCATCTCTTCTGATTAACAGAGATTTTCAAGCGTTATTTTTTTCCAGTGGCCTGTATTTGATGCCATGGTTTATATTACTCTGCACATGAGCTTATCCTTTTTTATATTTCCTCTCCTCCTTTTTGCATCAAGTCTCAGTGGCTCCCTTGCTGTATCCAGGTGCCCTTCCCTCCACCCTTGGGGTAGCTGGCAAGGAAAAAGGAGGCATTGTGTATTTGCAGTGCTTTAGGCATGTGGTGCTGCAGATTAACCTGGAGATGTGTTTTATCATATGTACTATTCACCTAATCCTTAGATTAGCACTTTCATAACTTATTTCCAAAGTGAACTATTCACTCCTTGTTTTCTTTCATGACACTCTGGAGCCATTGGATCTCCTTGCTTACCTCTGACTTCTCTCCATTTTGACTCTGTCCTATTGGAAAGGGATGTGTGTGTGGTGCTGAAAGGAACTATTTTGTATGTGTCTATGATCTCAGTTAATTTCTGTAGTAAAAGACCTCACTTTTCCTTGCAGTCTGAGAGCACATTACTTTTGCTGCAGTGATTCACTGAGACCTTGCTTGTCTGCAGTACACCGTCAACCCTTGCCTTGCTGTGTCCTTGCAGTTGATTCATTTTTTAAACTTTTTTTGCAGTGATTTTAATATTTATGATTATTTTGTGCATTCTAGTAATACTTTTGTGCCTGTAAAAAATAACCTATTGTTGTGCAAATTTGAAAATGGTAAGAAATTGTTGTTTGTTGGTTGGTATGACTGTAGGGTGGTTAGCTGGTGTCCCACATTTCTCATTTGTATCTATGCTCCTGAGGTGCTGGTAGTACCTGTGTATCAAGAATAGAGAGCCAGGACAAAGTTGTCACCTCATTATTGATGTAATTCATGTGCAGTTTAAAGACACATTCCTTCTGAAGTTTCACCTCTGAAATGCAGAGCTTTTCCTTTTGCTGGAGGGTCAGCCTTGGGTTGAGGAGAGCTAGAATAGTCCTGAAGCATTCTATGTTTTGTATAAATAGGTGTGATATTTCACACCTATTCTTTTGTATCAATGTTGAGGAGGACTCTGCCAATACTTCAGACAAAACACCCAACTCAACAAGCTCTTGGGACAGTTCCCTGTGTCAGCCACTGTCCAGTGCTTGTTCCCTTTGAATATGATCCTTAAACTTAGGTGTCATGCGTAGCTTGTGCCAGTGTTGTATGACTGGAGCAGTAAAGACATTTCTGGAGCCCTGCTTCTGCAGGCACAGGTCAGCTGAACACCTGCAGAGCCCCACCAGTAGGAAGTATGATTAATAATGCATGTAGAGCAGAAAATTTAAAACTCGCCGTGAAGAGCCACCGTGGTTTTCATGCTGCTTTGAACTGATGTGTTTTCAAATAATTCTTTAGCTTATTCCAAGAAGCTGCTGAGGCATTCCTAGTCTGTTTTGATCCTTAAGAAATGCAGACATTGACCCTGTAGTTGCTATCCGTACTCATTATCGCAGTCATGGTGTTGTATGATGCAATTTGTGGAGCTCTTTCACTGGATGTGATCTCTGTCTGGAGTCTGCGTTAGTTTTGGATTCTTCTGAATCATAAATGGTCAGAACATCTTTTTCTAATATTTAGTTGGATGTCATTTGGTTAGTCTGAAACATATTCTTTTATATTTTTTGTTTCTTCATGTGCATATAAGTGTGTCTGTTTGTATGCACGCCTCTTTCTCTGGAGAATTTTGTTTCAAACGTTTATGCGTGCCCAAAAAAGCAGAAAGTAAAGTTGCTTGCCAATGTAAAGCAAATTTTGGGGGGTATTACTGTAAAAATTTAAAAGAAAATAGGTGAAACTTCAGGTGGAGGCAGAGTTGAAATTAATTGAGCAAAACTGTCATTGAAATAGGAGGCAATAAGCAATCTGCTGTTGAGCTGGGGTGTAGTTCCATTGTCCTGGTGATACCACGGAGCTGCTGGAGGTGTGTGTCCCTACCCCTGCCACTCAGGTACCTCTGGGGCACAGCTGTCCTGCACCACAGTGCTGTTATCGTGATGTCTCCTCAGGGTGTGAGAAAGCTCACCAAGGACAAAGGAATCAGGATCTCATTTGTAGTGATGCCTGTCCAAAAGCCAGTTTTCTGCAGATGAATCTTGAGCAGGTGGCGGCACTGGGAGTGATTGATATTTGCAGTATTTCGGGGAAAGACGTTTATCTTGCCCTTTGGAAAATCCAACTGGATCAATCTAGCTGTTTTGTTTGGACACAGGAAAGCCTGTCTAGCCTTGTAAACCTGAACACTCAGCTATGAATAGCACAGACAAGAACTGAGTGCCCACTATGAAACGAACTTGTGCCATTTCCTCGTGTGTTAACCTGTCACAAGAGGGGCCACGCTATAAAATTACATTTTCCTGTCTGTAATGCCCTGTGTTACCCAGTGCAATGCAAAAAGAGAGTCCATACCTGCAGCAGCCCTTGCAGTGAATCATACCCTTCCCCATTCTCCTTAGTCCCAACTCTCCTAATTCTCTTCCATCTCAGACACTAGACGGTTAAAATATAAAAACTGCATATATTGTAAAAAAAAAAAACAACCCTTAATCCTTTTTCAATCTGTATATGATTTTACTCCAGACAAGGCAACTTTCCAGATTTACATAAACCAACATTTGAAATGGGATGATTTTAAGACTCAGAAAAATGTCTAGGACATCTTACTATGTTAACTTGAAATTATTCTGAAAAACAATCTCTTTTTTTTGCCTTTTTTTTTCTCCTTATTTTTCTTTCTTTTTTTTTTTCTTTTTTTTATTTTTTTTTTCTTTTTCCTTGCTTTTCTGGCAATAACTTTTAAAATATTTTTTATTTTTTTTAATTGTATCACTGTTCAGGAGTGATCTGGGGGGACTCTCTCTTGCTTAGAAAGGCCATTGTTTACTCACTCTTACTGTGCTTAGGCCAGTAGAGACTGGAGGCCACAATTTAGATCAGACTGGAAAGAGGTGGGTTTGCATAAAAAGTAGATTGTTGGAATAAAACATTTTTAGTTGTAAGTATCTAGAACATTTCCAGAAATGTATTAAAAAAAAAAGTTCAAGTTGGAACAAGAGGATGTAAGAATCTATGGTCTTCCCACACCTTGCTACTGGTCAGAGGTTCTTGCATGAATGTCTGTGATGGATATTGGTGTCTTTTCCGATTCAAAGGCATTTTGTTTGTTTCTACTTCAAATTTTGAGGGGCGTTTTGGTCCAGGGCTTCTGAGGATTAGGTTAGCAAGGCATAACTTTCTGCCTCAGGGTCAAGCAGACCTGTAGGCTGTATGTAAATTAGTCAAGTTACACTGTTCAGAGCATGTTCCTGTTGGGTTGGCCAGCCATTGCATTCCCATGGGAGAGAAGCTGGGAATGCTGTCTCTTTCTAACTGGTGCTGACACAAAGCATCTAATCCATACAGTTAATCAGTAGAAAAAAATCTTAAATTCAGAATTCTTCCAGCTTTAGGGGGTCTTGCAGTTCTGAACAGAGCACTTGAAAGTTAGCATTTGTCAAGACTAGCCTGTATGGACACAGCCCTAGGTTAGAAGGTGAGAAATGCTTGGAGTTTGTCTTTGCCAAGCTATGCTACATGGTGCCAGTCAATAAGGCTTGATTATAAAGAGAATTTGAACTGAGTTGTTGCTTTATGACTGTTCTTATTCTTCAATATCAGCTGGCTCTCAGTGCTGTCCTGTAAACTCAGCTGTGGAATGACAGAAGTTTGCCCATGTTGGCCCTTGCTGTTGTGCCGTTCATAATGTGACAGGCAAGGATCCTGCAGGACAAAGCACCAAGATTCTGTGTTTGTAACTGTGAGTGGATTCTTGAAGGAGCACAAGAGTGGTTCCAGCACTTCTGGTCCTCTGCACCTTTAACTGATTCCCAGATGGTTTTATCAACTCAGAGGACTTCTGTAGAGGGGCTCACAATCCGTGGTTCAATTGATGATTGAAATCTTGTTTAGAAACAGAGTTAGTAAATGAGCAAAGCTGAAAAACTGGAAGTCATAGACATTTTTAATGGGTGCAAATCATAAAATCCAAAGCCTGAGAATAAGTGAGGAAGCTTTGCAAAATCATCCTGATATTACATGGTTTCAGTCCCACAGGAGTGCTGCTGGAGAATTACTTCAGATTTTTGTCTACCAAGCTAAGTATCAAGGAGAAATTGGATCTAGTTCAGTTGGACTTTATTGGATTATCCCTGCATGGTATTGTAGCTGAAAAAAAAGGCTGTAATTCCAAATATGATGTGTAACAATTGTGCAAATTCCTTAATCCCGTTTTCCATTCATTTATGTAGTAATTAAAACCATAAACCTGGAAACTATTTTCACAGACAACTTTCATTTACAGAGATCTGTTTAATTTCCTATGGTTTATGGCTGTATATTCAATTTTACTCTATTCCTTTTCCAGAAGAGGGTGAAACCTGATGGTGTTACCTTCATTATCAGTCTGTGTCTTGGCTTGGTTTCTTACAAGTTGTTCAGAACATGACAGTGTAATTTTGCAGGGAAAGAGGTTTATTTCATTTTGTTCTCCTTGGAGAGCACCACAAAATGCACTAATGAAAGAATAATCATAAGCTTAAAGAGGAAGGAAAGTTTTAAGGGACTAATTGAAGAGGGAAAATGCCTGAGTGGTTTAAAGGAATGAAATGGTGGGAGAGCTCCAAGTGAGATGAGGCAGCAAAAGTAAAAGAGCTACCACCAACTGTGATGAATGACAGATGTGCACCTAAAAATCGTGGTCATGGGGCTGCACAAATATGCAGATAGGAGGAGGAAAAGGAGAGTTCACGGTTTCAAAGGCACATTGCCTTATGTGCAGTAACCTGCAGCCATATGTAACAGGCAGGACTTGGTGCTCCAGACCTTTGGCAGTAGGACACTACTCTTTCTGGGTCCATCTGAAAAGGAAAAATAACTTAGGACAACTTGGTTTATGGTATACTCTTACTCAGTAGTCACCTATGACTGAGCAAAGGCCACTGCCCTGCTGGGTTCTGTGGGATGCATTGTTTAATTTAATCTCTGTGCAAGGGACCTTCCTTGACCAACTTCTGTCAGTTGAAGCTGTTCTCTCTTCCCATACTAAAACCAACCAACCCAAAAAAAAAAAAAATCTAGGGAGATTGGATGACTCTATCTAGCCTGGAATGTAATCCAGGCTGGAGGAACCTGGAGAGTGTTAGTAGGAGATGGCTGTCCACAGGCCAGTTTGGGAAGAGTGGAATGAGCAATCTCTGCAAAAGGCTGACATTCATTTTCATCTCTCTCACCAGGAGTGTGAACTGCAAGGCCACCAACAGCATAGGCAGGAAAGCTATTACCTACTCCTGCTCCTGCTCAGGGGAAGCCTTTCCAAAATACAGGTTGGGTGGGTTGGGAAAGCAATAACAAAAATCACATGCTGGATTTGGTCCTGTAGGCTCTCCTCAGTCTGAGGAGCATCACGAGGACTGGGTTCAACCTGTGCTCCCTCTCTGCCACAGGCTCTGAGGCAGGAAATCCTTTAAGCACACGGCTGAATCAAAAGCTCACAGGATGACTTTGAGAGAACTGTGTTCAAAGGGAAGCCAATGCCTATGCTCTTCCTCTGAAGCAGAGTGGTAGGCATCTTGCCGTGTTACTGTGCTAAATATTCAGACTGGTTTTACCACTTGGATCACATACATTGAATTTGAGCTGATGGAGTTGTCCTGCAGTTGTATAAGAGGAGAAATGAAGTGTTGGACTTGAGAACAAGAGAAGTGATACTCGAATTATTCTGTGCTAAGGTAGAGAGGCACATAAACACAGCAGCTTAAATTGAATTGTGAAATAGCCTGAGAATGCCTTTTTGCTGCCATTTCCTTGATTTCAACACCACTGAGTTTGTCATGTATGACGGCTTTGTGGTTGTTGTGACACTGTTGGAGAAAATTGGATTTGGGGAAAGTTTTCTTAGTTCTTTAAATAATTCAGAATGTTTTCCAGTTCCTTTTTTTACTCTCCAGTGCAGCTTTGTTCTGCAACAGTACATTTTTTGTAAAGTAGATTTTTGTATAGTTCAATTGCCCTGGCATAATACAATCCTTAGGACATATCCAAGGGATTTCCAGCCATCCTCATGGATTTCGTAACAAAGCTTGTGATTAGAGGCCCTTCTACGCAGAAGATTAAAATAGAGATGGCATTCATGGGCTGAAAAGGCAGTTCAAGTCATCCAGCACTAAAGGCACAGGTTGGAGCCTGTGAGGAGCGTGTTTGCTGTCAGAGTGCAGCAGCCTGATTTGCAGACAGAGACAGACCATGGGTAACCACAGCTCGCCTTAAGGGAAGCACTGAGTGCATCTACTTGGAAAGGTTGGTCTTGTAAACCCTGGTGTCTACACTGAGAGGATATGCCTGTGCTTCTGTCCAAGGGTCAGGCTTAAACACCATCCTCCTCACTGGAGCTGCTTTTGGGGCTCCCCCAAAGAGCACCCTGGTCCCCAGGTCTGGGGCACCTGACCAGGCTGGCCCTGTCGGACCGATGTTCTTGAGAGCATCCTGGCCCTGTGGGCTAGTTGATTCCTCTGCCCTGGGAGCTGCTGAGGGATTGCAGCTTTACCTTCCCAGGGATGGCAGGTCCCCCCAGGGCAGCAGGATGCTGCTGCCTTGGCCTCGTGCCTGTGGAAATCCTGGAGCTGAGGCAGGGAGAGATGCAGAGTGTGCAGAGCTGTGTGCAGGCGTGCCAAGCTGCTCTCATAGACTGACAGGGAAGATGGATTTATAACAGGAGTAATTTTCTGTGTGAATCTGAGAGATTCAATAAAAGCATATCTGAACAAAGCATATTTTTACATATAGTTGATTAATGAAATGGCGCTGTGGTAACACGGCGAAGCCAGTTTGAATCCTGCTGGCTGGGCTGTGAGTGCAAGCGAAATTCATCAGAAAGGTGCCAGGAAGAGGAAGGATTTTAAAAAGAAAATAAACATATATAGACTTTCTCAAACACACACACATAAATCTAACCTTATACCTAATCTGCTGTTGAGAAGGTAAAATGTTTTTCTTAGATAAAAAAATATTCAGGGTAACGGGTTTTAGGGGGGAGATTGAAGCATTGATGGGTGCTTAGGGGGTTTCAGGCACTGCAGTCAGCATCCCAGTGTCTGTGTAAAGCAGTGGGATAGACAGCAGTGCAGCTGGGCTTGTGATCATGTCTGCCTCTCCAGCCTGCCAGCCAAGAGGTCTCCTGTTACAGAAGGTATCACTTCAGTAGCATGCAAGCAGAAGGAGATTGGGAACTGGAAGAGAAAAAAGGTCTTTGTTACGGGGAAGACTGCTGGTCAGTCTTGTGAACGGCAGAACGTTGGTTTGCTCTGTTTTCACTCACTGAGGTCATTGCAGCCATAAAAACCTCAGCTGAACTGTGCCAGCAAGTCAAGTCTTACTCTGCCTGTGAGAAAGGTTTGTGTTCCCTAGTGAGCTTTTTCTTTTTGCCCCACCTTTTTTTTTTTTTTAATAAGATGAGATAGGCAATTGTACTTGCAATTCTTTCTGATGATTCCTAGCTGAAAGAGAAGCAGCCTTTCATGGAGAGAGATGAAAGACACTAGGAGTATTTTTCTTACATTCCAGTGTAAGTAGAATAGCGAAGTACATACCTGAGACGTTTCCAAACACAACACACATCTATTTACATATTTGATTTCAGTGGTGATACATGATAACCTGGGATTTCATTCAAAGGATCCTGATGTGTATTTGAAAGGAGTTCTTCTTCTCTGAATGTTCAGAAAATAACTGCTGAAAGCTGAAGGGCCTTTTGTTGGCAGATAAATTCAGAGAGGCTGGAGACAGTTTCCTTGTGCTGAAAATCTTCTCTGTGCTTACAGTTGTGGGGGTAAATTCTTGGCCCTTTTGAAAGGGTTGGGAATGTTTGGTCAGTGACTTCAGTGGGACCAAAATTTCGCTCAGGTTTTGGAGAGGCTTTGGTCTCTTAATAACTTGTTCTAATGCCTGTTGACAGGCACAGCAGCTTCCCTGTTAGCTTGTCATGCACCTTCCCTGCAGAAAAGGATCAGCTTCTCTTGGCAGTGCATGGTCATGTGCTTGCTGTGCTGGCATCCAGTGCAGGAGTGAGGGACACATCTGAAGATGTTTTTTTGTCTCTCACTGTTAAAATTGCAGTGTTGCATACATAGCAGTGAGATTAGAGGGGGCTTATGTGTGAGAGAGTCAATGGTTGTGCTGTACCTTTACCCCATATGTTTTAACCTGCCACAAGATTAAGACTTTTTTGTTGAGAAACAAAGATAGCAGTAGGGTTTGTGTTTACATTCCCTCTCTGGCGGCTTTGCATGACAGGTGATGTGTAAAGAGGACTTTGAGAAGAGGAGAATTGAGGTCAGACCTTTCCGACTTCCTAAAATGCCTGGAGATTTATATATGTGAAAGATGGTCTGGAATGGAAAACTCAGCATTTGCTGCTCTCCAAAATAATCCCAAGTAATTAAGTTACCCTGATTAAGCATTGCTTAAATGGCTCAGAATTGAGACCTGAGAACAGCTCTCAGATGATGTGTCAGTGTTGTTGGCATTACCCAGACACTGTGCTTCAGCATGGATGAGGAAAAACGAGCCTGGAAAGTTTTGAAGGCAGGCAGAGAGAGGAGGGTCTGGTGAGTTCACATGGTGGAATTTCTCTTCAGGAAACTCACATTCAAGCAGGCATAGAGTCAGGGGCAGAAAGTGCCTCTTGAGCACCGTGCAAGTGTTGTGATGTGAGGTGCTGCTTTACCTGTTTCCATCTGCTCCAGCTTTTGCGAATAGGGAGAAGAAATATCAGGCGTGGGGCAGTGCTGTGTGTGCTACTTTGTCTCCAGAGGAGTCTGTTCCCTAGGAGGGATTCCATGCTCCTTTTCCAGAAATAGGAGTATTTGGGAGTGGTCACACCAAGTATGCCTGGGTTGGAGTTCTGGTTTTGTGTTCTGGAAGAGGACCGGACAGTTTCCCCTTTCACCTTAGCCAGAGGTTTCAGTGATTTCAACAAGCTTTTGGTTCTCCAGCTTCAGAGGTTTGCATCCAGGCAGTTGATTTGAGAGGCTCAGTGTTTATTCAGATTCTTCAGAAGTTACTGCTGAGACAGTTTTGTTCTATAGCAAAAGTGATCTTCTGGACAGCCTTTGCTTTCTTCAAAGTTGCAGAAGGAAAGTGCACTTTCCTAAAGGAATTGACTCAACAGAACACACTCTCAGAACAGGAGACTTTGTAAGGGCTTGTGTCTCCTAGTTGCCTCAGAACTGCTCTGTGGTGGTAAAGTAGTTAAAAGTTTTTGCAGTTTCTGTGCTGGTTTACCTTTCCAGGTAATACATCTGAAGATGTGAACTCATGCATGCAGTCTGTAGTTCTTTGTTCCAGGTGTCTTCCTGTGTGTTCCACAGGTGTTACCTTTAAGCTCCAGACATCCCATACAAACCACTGATTTCCTCCAAAGTAAGTTGTGTAGCTTGTCTGGAAGGATTGTGTGTGTTTACTTGAAGTATTTTGCTCCCATTGCTGAAACACATTCAGATTTTCTAATCTTCCCTGCAATGAGCAGTGATGAGGGACAGGGTTTTTTTTCTGTGGCAGGCTGCACCCACCTGAAATCTCTGTCCTCTTGCAGCAGGAGTGTGAGAGTCAGCAGTGCCTCCTTGTCATTCACAGGATCCTGGAGACGTTGTCCGATGCTTTTGGTCATCTCAGATAAAGCAGAATGCTCCTGCAGTTTTTCTCTTTGGTGTTAAATTTGTCTCTCCTTTGCCTTTTGAGTGATGGAATAGCTGGGAAACTTTTCCAAAAGGGGTCCATTCAGGGCATCTTCTGTAGCCCAGACTCTTGGTGTTGCACCTCATAGGAGGGTGAACAAACGTATGTGATGTTGGCCTGTTTCTTTATTTTCTTATGGAACCCATAAGAGAGGGAGGAGAGAAGGAACCACTGATTGTTCAGGATACATATTTTCTTTCTTTCTGGCTGGTGTGAGTAGTACGGATTTTTTCATGCTAAATGCTGTTTTGGACTGAGTGTACGAAGACTAGTAGCTTGAAAATAATTGTAAAAGGGTGGCAGAGAGAGAAGGTACAGTGGAAGAAAGGATCTAAATGAGGGCTGTCTGTCTGTTAAGATTCAATTAAATCAGACAATTCAGTGATATAGCAAAATTACAGCTCTTCTTATAGTGGTCTGCATAGCAAATTAACATCCAAAGCAGCCAGTTTCAGCTGCAGCATTTAAACACAGTTGAGGTTAAACTTGCAACATGATTTGACCCAGCCCAGGGAGAACAACTCCTAAACCAAAAAACAAACAAACAAATAAAAACAGCAGCAACAACAAAGTATTAAAATGTGTTGAATTGTTGCAGCCTTGAAACAGCAATGGTAGCATTTCTAGGCAAGGTTTGTTGCCCACTGTAAGACTCACATCCAGCTCCAATGTGCATCCATAGGGATGAAGTGACAGAAATTAAGGGAGCATGTAATAAGATGCCCTTCTCTTTGTATCTTTATGGTGACCCACAAAGCCAGGATTTAAATCTGTTTTGTACAAAAATCCTATGCACTAGCTTTGCTACACCACTAACAATTACTTGAGTTTATTTTGCTACTTGTCTTTGTGAGAACTTTAAACCTAAACTTAACCTAATCCTGTGATTCTCCAGGGGATAATTACAGTGCCTCAGAATCCTTACTATGCCAGTTGCATTTTGACCCAAAGATGACTGCAGGATGTTTTTTCACCATTACAGAATTTGAAAGTACAAAAGACAATTATGTAAAAGTGTTGTCAGAGTCCACCAAACTCCAGAGCAATAGGAGTACCTTGAGGGAATGAATTATTTGGGTAACTGGAAACCTGACTACCAGATCTGTTTGCTGTTGAAGTCATTGCTTTGGCTATCATATTTTGATTCAGCTTTGGTGAAGCAATGAGGAAGTAGCAGCACAGCCAGAAGGCTCTTGTCAGATTTTAGGTAAGGAACACATAATTTCATAAAGGTCCTCCAAAAATTCCCTCTTTACCTCATTATGCCTGTTCTTCAATCTGGAATGTCCTGGGGTTATTTACTTTTCATATATTGTCATAGATCTTAAATGTGTTTCAGAAGAGGAGTAGCAAGTGGTTCAACAGTGAAAAATAGGTCACAAAATCTGGTAATCAGGTAGTTATTCTTTCTCCACCTACTGTGTTCCCAGTGGGTTTTTTTCTGAATTTCACTGCATAGTCCCTCCTCAGTAGCAAATGGTTGATGACAGATAAAAGTAGTACTTCAGAGGCAACTTTGTAGATAAAAAACTGGGGTATTGAAATGAGTCTTACACTGCTTTTGTACTGTCTGACTTTGAAGCCTTGCTGCAAGAGCCTAGCACAAGTGTTCTATCCAAGAGCACTGATCAGCTAATGGATGTGCTCATAGCTGAATGTCACAGTGGGACAGAGTTTCAGAGCTCCTGGGAAGGTGATGTATGACTGATTTACCCTTGAGGGCCAGTCCCAATTCCTCGATGTGACCTGTGGCTTCCATTATTTGGTCCCCTTTGATTGCAGAGAGGCAGCTTCCAGCAGGATTCTGCAGTCACATCAGGGTCAGGAGGGGTGAGCAGAGTGATTATTATGGGCTTTGGGAGCCCAGATGCATTAAACAAGCTTCTAATTTGTTGGAAAGGCTTTCCCTGGAAGAGAGGAGAGGATTTGTGACCCAAGTGTGCCTGACAGGAAGGATGGGATCCTGCTGGAAAGATGTGCTGTGACAGCTGACAAGATGCTCGCCCTTCCAGCGCATGCTGCTTCACTTACCGTGTCTGCCTGTCTTTGGAGGCAGCCTGACCCAGCTCCTGGCAGGGACCCCAGAGCTGAGCAGAGAGAGAAATTCACACACAGGGAGAAACCATGTCACGTTACACTGCTCGTTAGGAAAAAAAAAACCCCATAGAATTTGCTATCAGTGAGCTGAAATCTAAACAGCATAAATGGTCCTAATAGTTAAAGAGGTTAGGGAAGCTTGCCAGAGCGTGGAAAGCATAACAACTGCATTTAATAACAATCAAGCTACTCTTATAAATATTTGCATGTGCTGCTTCAAAGCCTACTACACGGTCATTCATGTACTGCAGTTAGAAAGATGAGGAGGGGAAAAAAAAAAAGAGCGAGAAGAAAAGGGCACTCCGTGTTTTGTAGCTGCCATAATAAAGAATGGGCAAAGCACCAGAAAGAAAAGAAAAAGGAAAAGAAACCCTCCAAAGTTTAATAAACACAAAAGGGAATAAAAATAAATCTTTGGAGCATTTATTACCAGCCCTTGATGGCAGGATTAGATTGAAGCTCTCAGCCTTTCCAGTGTGGGTGTATGTGTGAAGGCGGCCTGTCTGGCCTCTTCCAATGAGAAAAGAAAAGTTGTTTACATTTCCTAGCTTGGGCTGTGCATGTAATTGATTTCTTTTTGTTTCAATAGCAGAAATGAAAATTCAGAAGGGAAAAAAAAGCCTCATTTGGATACAATTGAATTTAGGTCTTTTTCCTCGCCAGAACAAGAGCTCAACCCTCAGAAGAGCTGTGTCAAACAGAGTGTTTTGTTTCTCCTGAAATGTCAGTACATGCAGTACTTGTGAGGAAAGCTGTGGAAATGCAGGGCTTAGTTCACCGAACACAACTGTGCAGGGCAGAAGTGTCATCCTTTTATAAGGGTTATTCCTGATTTGCGGAATATCTCCAGCATGAAACAAACCTCCTACCCCTGCTTGCAGTTTCAGGGTACTTGATTATGACTTGCTGTGCTCCCAGGAGCTCCTAGGGGCCTGTGTGCTGTTTGGGTGGTTGGTCAGAGAGTGTGTCCAGTCTCTCCCACTGACGGTGTTCCAACCTGGAGCAATACTGAAGGCTGAGCTGGGATGGGTCTCCTGCACCCCTCCCACTGATGCTTTTCTGCTTTGTCAGAGCAGGGCTGTGTCCTGGCCAGGCTGCTGGCACAGAGGCCAGGAGGATGCTGGACATTGAACAGAGTCAGTGAGAGGCACAGAAACCACAGTGTCGTTCTGCACTTAATCACTCACACTGCATTTTAACCTGGCGGTTCAGACTGTCCCATGTAGAGCAGATGATGAAGTTTCAGCTTGTTCAAGACAGGAAAAAGAAACCAAACAGAAAAAGAGTAAACCTGAGATGCTTAGTGTTTAGCAGCCTAAAGGAAGGAGGAGGATGGATGCTGCCTTCACTTTCTCCAACTATGTTGTACTGTTCATCTCAACTGTGATGATTGTGATTGTGATTATTACAGCTGGAAGTCTTCAGGTTTTTTTGAGGGTTGATTTAATGAGTAATTTAAAAATGATAAAAGATGGAACCTTTCATTCTGTTTACTATTCTCTCTCCCACCAAAACAAAAGAAATCTGTGTTTTCCTAGCTATGGGAAACATATTGATTTAATTCCGCTCATTAATGATAATAGTTCAAAGAATACTTCAGGAGTTCAGTCTGCAGCAGGGGAACTGTGTTTGCAGACTGGCTTGCTCAGAGTCATCCTGGTGTCTGCTGGAGTCATGGGGCCAAAACCAGAGGGGAGTGCAGAGGTATCCAAATGAATCTGACTTGATACAACTGCCAGGTTAAGGTGGAGTCACAAAGAGAGATAAATTGCAGCATCTGAGATCACTTAAAGGCTCATCCAAAACCTTGTAGACTCCATAGGGTTCTTACCATTCCTTTAAACAGAGTTGCAAGTCTCATTTCTCAGTCTTCATGTTGATTAATTTTTACATAAACCCCAATTGTGCAGTCAGCCATTCCTTCTTTTTTTCATCTGTCCATGAATAATGCCTTTTCCTCAGCTGACTTCCTGTGGATACTGTCATGAATGATAAAGAAATCAAATTTCTTATGTGAGGTTTCTCATATAAAGATGTAAAACTGTCTTACAAGAGAGATGAAACTCCTGTAAGACAAGAATTCGTGCTTACTCATAGAGGGTGTCCTGTGCCTGCCTTCCAGTGGAAGGTAAATACTTGTTTGCAGTATACAAATGTACATATCCAGACACAAAAACAGACACACTGAAAGAGTACTTATTCTCTGTCTTCCATATGTATGAAGGAGAGAAAGAATGTAAATGCAGGAATGGCTGAGGAATATCCACTCAGATACATCTTCAGAGATGTGTAATACACAGTATCTAAAACAAAGAAACTGGAAAGAAGGCCTACAAAGATAGCACAAGAAAGTTCTAGGAATAAGAAGCTAAATATAAACCAAACTGACAGTTAAATAGGGCTTTTCAATCTAAAATAAAGTCAAAATGGACAGGGTTTGTCAGTGCCAGGGCAAGGGAATGGCTGCTAGTTTGGCTTGTCCACAGTGAACAAAATGGTAGGTTGATGCCTCAAACAAATGACAGGGAAGGACAACTTACAACTCATCCTGGAAGCATCAATCTTATATCTACATATTATTATGCCAAATTATATTCCTAGTAGGATTAGGTTTGGCTGAAGAACAAGTAGTAGTCCCGGAGTTTCCTACAGCAGGAAAAATAAACTGAAGATACTGTTTCTCTCTTAAAGGAGGGTGTAATACCCAAACCAAGCAGCTTTTATGAGAATTTGCGAAATGTATCAGGATCATAGTTGTGTACAGTTGAGTGTTTCTCAGAAGCCCTTCCCTTGGTGTTTTGAGAGACTCCAGCTCTGATGTGTTGCTGATGGGAGAGAGGAGCAGCTTTTTGGTGTAGGAGTAATTTGCATCCGCTTGCCTTTGAGTTCTCACTGTGAGATTGTAGCAGTTTCCTGTCAATAAGCATGGTAGCCAAGAACAGTGATTATGATGCCTGGGGGGTTATTTTCAAGCACTGCAGATGTGAAAATCTGAGAACCCTTTTTTCGTTTGTTTGTTGGTTTGGTTTGGTTTTGTTTCTAATTAAATGGAATCATAAGGAAGTCTGGGGCTTCCTGTTCATAGTTGTACCTGTTTGATCATACTGAGGATCTACTTTGGGAAGTACTCTTTCAGAGGATTTTTTTGAAGTGTTTTGAGAACTTGTCATCTCTCACTTACAATGCATCTACAGTTGAGGCTGAGATTATTTCTTTATCATCAAAGATTTTCTCATAGCTACATTTATTAAGCAGTCAGTTTGAACTTATTCAAAGAGCTACAGGTGGGTTATAACTGTAAGAACACCCATGCTTCCTCAGTTGAAAATGCCTCCCCAGGCCCCAAATACAATTTTCCTTTTTTAAAAAAAATTATCTGGTACAGTTTTCACACTGTAGGAGAAGAAGAAACTGTTCCCTCCATTTGGACAGAGATTTCAATCAGGCCTTAAAGTAATTTCCTCTCCTCTCTGAGGAGTGAAAGCTTATCTCCTTCCCCTCTCTTCCCCTGTCTCCTCTCCGAGGAGTTTGGGTGTCAGGCAGGAGTGCTGCAGGCAAATTTCTCTTGGTGCTGCTACTCTGGACAGTGTGGAAGGTCCTCAGATGATGACTGAACCCCCTTAGGGTTATCTGGTTTGTGCAAAACTGCCTTACTGCTTACCCTTAGTCTGGCTTTACCACTGGGAAAGAGAAACATTGTTTTGAATGGTTTTGAGATGTCTGACACTGCTGTTGAAGACTTGAGGCCATTTCTGTGGGGTTTTTTTCTGCTTTTCCCCAATATATAGTAAGGGGTGGTTATGTTTATGGCTTTTACTGCTTCCAAGTGGTCAAAATTCATGTAATCCTGTTTATAGTGTCTGCTGTCTGCTTGCCTTTTCCCCTTGTATTTCCTTCCTCTTCTCTTCCAGCCCTCATCACTATAATCAGAATGACTATTTTGTTCCAAAAATATCCTTTAATAACTAGGTATGGAATAAAATCTGAAGCTGGCGGATTCATGCTCCGTATTCTGGGGGGAAGTGGGTTTCAGAGAATGTATAGATCAGATGAGCTGCTGTTATTTGTTGTCTTAGCAGATCCCTGTGAACTCTCTGTAAGCCCGAAGACATTTACCATGTACCAACTGCTTTGTTTTTTTCTCAGTTCATAAGTATTCAGGATTTTCCGCCAGTAGGTTAAAAGAGGGCAGGTTTAAATGCCTGACCTTAAATAGAGTTGAGACAGAGTTGTTAATCTCTGTTAATATGGCAGTCTTGTAAAAACCACATGGGGTAGATTTTCTTAATTTCTGTTAAATTGTTAATAGTACTAAATTGACCATTGGCAACTGAGCCGTGCTTCAGGTATTTCCCTGATTGAGGCTGCCTTGTATTAGAATGTTTGAAGGAACAACGTATTTTATCATCAGGAAAGGTAATAGAATCCCAATCTGCTTTGTTGCAGACGCCATCCCTCCGAACTACTACAGCCTTTACTTCCGGATCGTCAGGTTTGACGTCTCGGCGATGGAGAAGAACGCCTCCAACCTGGTGAAGGCCGAGTTCAGGGTCTTCCGCCTGCAGAACTCCAAGGCCCGCGTCTCCGAGCAGCGGATAGAGCTCTACCAGGTATGGAGGCAGCTCACACGCCAGCTCCCCACCAGGCTGCTGTAGACCCGCCCTGCAGGCACAGCAAACCCCGGGCAGAAGCAGCTCCTCAGGGTTTGTTCTCTCTCCAAAGCAGCCTCTTGTTCAGTGCCTTTCCTAGGAAGCACTTCACTCGAAATCCTGCGAAGCCGAAATGTACAAACTTTTTCTAGCAGTTGAGCCTCAGGACTCGAGAGTTTAGAGCCAGCAGTGTGGCCGGGTGGCCCAGAGGGCCAGTGACATCCTGGCTTGTGTCAGCAATAGTGTGGCCAGCAGGACCAGGAGAGTGGTTTTGCCTCTCTGTTTGGCCCTGATGAGGTCGCATCTCAAATCCTGTGTCCAGTTTTGGGCCTTTCACTGCAAGAAGGACACTGAGGTGCTGGGACATGTCCAGAGAAGGGCAACAAAGCTGGGTAAGGGTTTAGAGAGGGAGTCCTGTGAGGAGTGGCTGAGGGATCTGGGGGTGTTTAGTTAGGAGAAAAGGAGGCTCAGGGGTGACCTTATCGCTCTACAACTCCCTGAAAGGAGGATGTAGCCAGGTGGGGCTGGCTTCTCCTGTGCAGCCAGCAACAGGACAAGAGGAAACGGTCTCGAGCTGCAGCATGGGAGGTTGGGGTTGGACATCAGGAAAAATTCCTTCACTGAAAGAGGCGTCAGGTATTGGAAGAGGCTGCCCAGGAAGATGGTGGAGTCACCATCCCTGGAAGAGTTCAGGAAATGACTGGACATGGCACTTAGTGCTGTGGTCCAGTTGACATGGTGGTATTTGGTCAAAGGTTGGACTCTGTGATCTTGGAGGTCTTTTCCGGCCTTAGTGACTCTGTGATTCTGTGTTTCACAGCGTATAAAAAAAAAGTGAGCGAACAAGACATCAAAAAAAGTCGTTCCCAAGATCTCTGTCTCCCAACCCCTGACCTGAACTACAATTTACATAGAGGTCAAATTCCTCTCTCTGGCCTGTGTTCCAGAGAAGATTTTTAAGCCTTCCTTGTAGAAATGCAATTAAAACTGAGTTGCAAAGCTTTGGAGTTTCAAACCTGGCTTCTGTATAGTAGTCCAGGGGTTGAGGCAAGGGAGTGGACAATTCAGGGATTGTGGAGTGAGTAAGAAAATGCCCCATGATTCTTTCACTCCTGAGTGTTGACAAGATTTATGTTATTCAGTCCTTAAGGACTTGAGAGCCTTTAACCTCATTTAACATAGAGTCTGTGCATCTGTGCAAACACTGTCTAGAGCATATTTCATCTAAAGCATAGTTCTCCTCACTGAGAAACATGGCAACTAAAAGGGGCCCAGCTCCCAGAAGTTTTATACTGAGTAAAACTCATGATTGTTCCATGAGTGAACCTGTGACGTGTTCTGCTGAAACCCTGGTGGGTAGGATCCCACCTTGTACGAGTGTATGGAGACCCTCTTCAGCTCTGTCCTTGCTGCCTGCATTAGCTGTGCTTGGGCACTGTCCTGGGCTTGCAGCACTGTAGAGTCCAGCTTGGATCCACTGGGTGCAAATTTGAGTCTTTTCCCTCACTTTGAATGTTCACTGTTTCCTGCCTGGTCTGGTCAAGTGGAAGCCAAGCTTGAAGCAGAGAGAGGGGCCAATTTGGGTTCACAGGCTTGCTGAAGTGACAATAAAAGCCAGTCATGAAGGCTGACAGCAGGAAAAAGTGCATTGGTCTGTTTAGATGTTGTTTAAATGTAGGAAGAGCTTAATTCATATTTGAATGTGGTGCAGGTCCACAGGTGGTCGGTGGGGGCTGTGACCTGACTGCCATCCTTTCCAAGAGCAGGATGGCAGAAAAGTTGAGCAAATAATGTGTTATTTGTTAAAAGGGAAACCTAAGAATGTCTCTTGAGAATCACTGGTGTTGCCTGTGTAGAACAGCCATCCCAGGGAAATACACTACGAGTCCCAGTGATGCTGCCACAGCAGCCTGCTGAAACAATTGTATATTCTGGCTTGACCTCACTGTTGAGACATCCTGAAAGGAGTTGATGGCATCTCTGGGGTTTCTGTTGTTCTACTTTTGAGAGCTGTTAGTCAGCCACCTGAAAAGAATACAGCCGTGGTTGCCTGAGCTCAGTTCATTGCCTCTCTGTGTTTGAGGAACATGGGACACAAAGAGTTCAGCAGAGGTATGGAAGAAAGGGCCTTTGCTTGGCTGGGATTTTGCCTTGTGATGAGAAACAGCTGGGGCTTACTTGAAAGAGCCTGACTCCAGCAAGCCTGTGCCCATGGAAATGACTGACACCTGCATCCAGGGCAGGTACTTGGGTCCCTGGATAAATATATGGCTGGTGAGTAAGGCAGTTTCTTTTTTAGGCTGGGTGGAGCAAACTAAGTGAAGTGTTAGGTGAGTAATGAGTGCAGGTTATTGTGGGATTAGATCTTTTCTCCACCAAGTAACAGGCAAGCCAAAGGCAGCATGCCCTGTGTGTTTGTGCCAGGCATATTTTAGGCATGTTACTTTGCTCCTTTGCTTGTGGAGAGGCGAGCTGTCTCTGGATCATTTCCCTTTGGTCATGTTTATTTCTTGCACTCTTGTATGCAGCTCTTCCCAAAACCTTGTTACAGGGGTGTTACAGCTCTGTGGCGGGCAGGCTGAACTGCATGGGTTCCTTGCAGGAGCTCTTCTGCCAGGAGCATGAGAGTCCCTAAATGTTGCTGCAACTGATCTCCAGCACAGCAGATGAGGTTAGGATACAGTGTTTAACAGGAAAAGCAAAAGCAGGGAGGAATTGTGGAGACAAGGGATCCAAGATGCTTTTGGATCCCTTCCAACTTGAGATATTATATGCTGTATAGTAGAACAGTGCTATAGAAAGCCTTCTAAAACTTACTGTATGAATTCTGGAGATTAGAAAGAAGAAAATCTATGCAGATGAAGGTGAAGGAGGGATGGAAGGCATTGGTGCCCCAGTGGTGCAGGGGAAGCTTCGAGGCTGTGTATTAATGTGTTGAGAATGCAGGTAGATTTGCCTAGTGGTACAAACATGAGAAGTAAAAGGGAAGAGTAAGGAAGATCCTCATTTCAGTGAAAGTGGGAGAGGCAGCTATCTTCTGTATGGGCTGAAGACTTAGTCAGACATCTGACTCCAGCCTGAAAAGCCCTGCATGGAAAGTGAGCCTTGCAGAGGAGATTGTCGGTGGAGTTGGCATGAGCAGCTGCTGCTCCTCCTCTGTGCATGAGCTTTGCTTCCTGTCTTGTGACATACATGCTGGGCTTGCCAGGGCTGTTGTGCCCAGAAGGAACAGTGTGGTTTTTCATCTTGCATAAGCAACATTTAATTATTAGGGGGTTTTTTCTCCTCCAACCAAGTTTCAGGTTGCCTAGTGTTTTGCTTTGTTGTGGAGCTCTTCTTGATGAGGGTTTTTGAAATTCCTTTCATACCTGCAGTTTCAAGGAATGGTTGTTCCTTTGTCCCCTGGTCTTTCTCAGTCAAGCAGGAGGAGAGGGGCAGAAGCCTTCTGGGGAGAATCAGAGCTGTCTTGTGGTTTTCACTGAGAGAGTCCCTGCACATGTGCACGTCTTCTAATTGCCCTCCAGGAGCTTTGTGATTTAGACAAGTGGCAGTTTAGTAGTAGCATGTATACCACTGATGCAGAAGGGACAACGTTATTCTAAAGGACTATTTTAGGAACAGCTAGAGACAGATGTGCAGGGTAAATTGGAAAAATAAGCAAGCAGAATATAAATATTTTGTTTCTCTGCCTGATTCTTTCTTTGTGTGGTCCTCTGACCTTACAGATCTACCCCTTAAAATGAAAGAAGAAATGCAAAACTGCACCTTTTCAGCTAAGCTTTCCTCAGGCTGTACTTGGCTTCCTTTTCCAAACCACATCAGAAGGGGACTTTGTGTTTTCCTAGAGCCCTTGTTTGCACTGACTCCGGGAAGGCAGTCTGGGGCTGCTTGGCATGGTGAGCCAGGGCTGTGGCCCCTTGTTCCCGGCCCCTGGCGCAGCAGTAGCAGCAGCAGGACCCTGTTCCCACCTCAGAGGCTGAGCTGGAGCAGAGAGCACCCCATCATATTTATGCTGGGAGTGAGTGGTTATGAATCTGCTTGCCAGGCTTTCTGCCATCTGGATTTCTCCAGGCGGTGAATCCTAGAGATTAATTCTCTTGGAGGTGCCCTGGATGCATCCACAAAGCCAAGGGGCAAGTAGTAATCCCTGTTTGCAGAAAATGTCTGTTTTCACCCAGAATACTTCTCTTGGTATTTAAGGATTAGTCAGTCACATCTGTGTGTTCCTGTGCAGATGGGAAGTGCAGTGCACATACTAAAGTAGTCTTAGGATGGAAAACAATAAAACTCAGAGAAGTAGGAATTAAGTTACTTTTATAAGACTGGTATGAAAGCTTCTGTCTCTTCTTGGCTGTGGTTAAGTGAAGCTGCAGCGAATTGAATTCTTTAAAGGTACTACCTTTTCTGCTGTTCTTCTGCCCAAAAAGGAGGCTGATCTGATGGTTATACTGCTGATCATCAGCACATTGGAGAGTGGGAAGCCACAGGGAAGGAAGGAAGTGGCGTGACCTCAGACAAGGCGCCCTTCTCCCGTCCTTCCACCACGCCATGCTCGCTCAGTGCGCATCCCAACGTGCACCAAGACCTCAGAAAATATTAAGAGGATAAAGTGCTTTTGGGGAAGGGAGGAGGAATAATATTAAATAAACAAGTTTTAGCATCCTCCAGTGGCCCTTGCTATGTTTTTAAAGATTTATGCCAAATGCAGACTTTATTGGAATTTGATCAGATAAAGCTCAGTTGTTTTGGGAATGTCTTTGTTCATCAGTTTTCTTGCCTGCTTTGAAGACTTCATCACATCTTTCTTTTATTAAGGTGCTTCTGTATTTATGAATAAAGTCCCTGCACCCTTCAAAAAAAGCCTTGTCTTTTATGAATAAGCATTCCAGAAAACAAATAGGCACCACTGCAAAGCAGAACTAGTGGAAACCCTTACAGGGTGAAAAGACATCCTTCAGAGAGTGCTGTGGTATTGGGTTTAAGGTATTTTTATTATGTACAGGCAGTCAAACAATAACAAGTAATAATTACTTCCTGTGGAAGCGGTGCCATGTTTTGTTAACACATCATAAAGTGTCTCAAGGAGTGCAGCTCAAGTGCTGTGTTTTATTGTCATCCTTATCTGAGGCTGCTGTGGGTAGGACTACCTGAGTGGGTGGCTGGGGATGGGAGGGATGTCCCAGAGGATGTACCAGAGCCAGGGTTGGGTCAAATGAACAGTGACAGGTTAAAGCTGTGGGGACACATCGGATTGCCGTGAAGAATGTGAAGCAGGAGCAGACGTTTGGTCTTTTCATGTTGTGGAGGACCCAGACCATGTCAAGAGCTCCCGTGGAGCTTGCTTGGAGTCTAGCAAGAACTGTCTGTCCTCTAGGCAGTGGTAACCCCCACTTCTTCCAGGGCCTCTCTCCCTCCTTGGAGGTATGAGGAGGAAGATGCTGTGGAACATATTACCCCATTATGAGTCAGATTTAAATTTAAACCGCAGTCGGTTGTTCAAATACTTCCAATTCAGACAGTGTTTTGTCTTGTTTTTCAGTTGGGGAATACGCTTAGAGTGAGCTACTATAGATTTGGGCCAAATCTCCACAGTGCAAATCTGAGGCAATTTACACTGACTGCAACAGAGATCCTTCAGGCTGATCTCCATATAATCAGGAGCAGAGGGGCCTTGCTCTCTTTTCTTGCCAAAAAGCGCTGTCTCTAATGCCACGGAAGAAAATACCATGAAGCTGGATTTGTGGCTGCGACTGGCACAGGATGTCTGTATTACAGATATCACCTGAGGCACTTGGTTATAATTGACTGCCATTGCTGTGACCCACATCTAAAGTAGTGCCTTTGAGTCTCACAGTTTACGTATTGCTATCCTGAAACCAGACTCTTGCGTTCTGAAAGGTTACGGGGTATGTTGAATGGCAAATGTGCAGTGTTCTTTGAAGTGCCAAACCCAGTATAAAGCATGGAAGTAATAACTTTCTACTCTACCAAACTTCTTCTCTTTCCCCCAGCAACAGCTCAGGACCAGAGGAAGTTAATTTGCAGTATATTTCAGTTGGATTGCTGTTTTCTCCTTGTTTCAGAATTCCCTTTTGCTGGTTCCAAATACTGTATGTCCCACGAAAATATCTCAGTGGATAGGAGACCATGTCTAGAGTACCTTTGGAAAATACTCTGTGAGTGTGAGGGGAAGTATTTACAGCTGCATCATCTTCACTGTAATTTGAGAGCGTATCTCGGATGCACCCGCCTCTTGCCAGGAGCAGAGCAGTTACTGAAGACAACTTGAAGAAATGTATAATATTTCCATCAGCTCCTGGCAAGGGCCAGCATGTGCTCCCCATCTGGACACTGCCATGTGTAGAAATGCGGGCCAGGGATGGCTGTGTTGCCATTTGTGGTGCTGTACATCACTGGAGGTGTGGGAATGCAGGACATGGGTCTGAAAACAGGAGCTGGGTTTGGGTTCCTGCTCTTTGGGCTAGGGTTTGTTGGGGTAGCCCAGCCTGCATTACGCTGGGACACGAGCAAGTTTGAACCCAGCAGCTCAGAGTGGTAGTCACCGGGCTTAGTAACATCAGGTTGGCTTGATGGCCATGTGCTGGAGACCCTGTTGGAGAGGGAAAGGTGGTGTTCCTGTTCTGGAGAGGTGTAGGAAACAATGTGAAGCCTTGTTGGAGAGATGCCAATGTGAAGAAGAATGATGGGAGAAGATGGAGGAGGATAGGAGTGGTTCAGGTGGAAACCTGTAGGTGGTGGGAAGAGAAAACCACAAGGAGAACTGGGAGTTACAGGGAGCAAGGCAGGCAAGAAGAAGGGAAGAAAGAGGAGGGACTTGTGGAAGAAGACAACATCTTGGAGGAAGTACTGTGTCCAGATATTCATTTAGGCAAGAGAGCTGCATGCCAAAATGTTGTAGTAAAATGCACATGAAGATGAGATATGACTGTCAGGGACAGGACCAAGGAAGAGAAAAGGGCTTAAACCTGTGCATAAAGGGGAGATGAACACAGGAGTACCCTGCAGGATCTGGGAGATTTGGCTAGAAGACAGGAGAACCCACTCTGTTTCTGTTGACTTTGGCTCCTCTCTGTTGATATTTTAATAAAACATAATGTGCCTTTGGCAAGTTAAAGCTAAAGGCTAGATAAGTTTATGGGATTTTTTGTCTTGCTTCATTTTATTTAAAATCTTTCTTTGGAGCTATCTTAAAATCTCCCAAATGGCAGGAAATTGCCCTCAATATTTCAGAATCTTCCAAGAGAAGGACCCCAGACCCTCCGTTCTTGTTTATTGCTTATACAATGCAGAGTCTTGCTGCCTGCTTAAACATAAATCAGGCTGGACGGCCTCGAGGCTCTGTCCCCAGCTTACACTGCACATGTATCTTCAGTATCAGGAGGAAGGCCCTGTTTGGGGAACAAATGGAGAGGAAATCCCTTCCCAGGATCCCTTCTCTTCCCAGAGCTCATCCTGTCACTGCAGGGTGATGTAGTGAGTCAGTCACTGATTTCACACTTGACTTCACCTCCCTTTCTGACCTGCTTAAGAACTCATCTCTTTACTCTCCTCACACTTCACCTTCTTTTACCTTTAAGTGAGCATCAGCCAACAGTGTAAGAGAATCCTTCTGCAGCTGTGGCCTATCCAGATATAAAAGAGGTTGGGTTATGTGTGCAATATGTTCTTTTTATTTGCAAGTTTGCATGAAGAACGTGTCTGGCAAGTTCTGAGCAGATGGATCAGAGAGCTATGGGTTTTTTACAAACTTTGGCAAGTACTCCATACCTTTCTTTGTATTTTGGCAGGAACTCTGCATCTCATATACTAGTCTCTAAAGATTCTGCCCTCAGTTTGAGCCTGATTCGGAGACCATTGCAAGTAATGGAAAGACTTCATTGATAAGCAGGGGGACTGTAAAGCCCTTTTAACTCCACAGCACTGAAGGCAGAGTCTGAATTGCTCCTTTGCAGGAGTGGCTACAAGAAGCGCTTGAAATCTCACAGTGATAATTTTTTAAAAAATACACAGCCGGTCTCTTGTGCTTAGAGGCAGCTGAGATTTTGATAGCCAGTAGATTCCCAGTTATCTGGCAAAAGGTACTGTATGGAAGCTTTGCACTTTACACCATATGTTTTCACATATAATGAGTAAGAAACTGGAGACATTTGCAGCAGAATCAATGATTTGCTTTTCCTTGTGTCCAAAATAGGATCAAAGGCCTCAGATTTAACCAGGGAATGAGAAAGGATTGATAATTAGCATGGCCATTTTTTAACTGTAAGTTTCAGAAAGAGCTGGCTGAAGTCCCTGAGAGCTGTCCGAGGAGACCTTTGAAATCTGGAACCAGGCAGTGAGTGAATCTTTCAGTAGGGTGAGTAGTTTGCAAGAACTTGGAAACGCCAAGCAGCTGTATATGCAGACCTTCGAATCTGGTCACTCCAGTGTAGAGAGCTAGGCTGGAGTCCCCTGAAGTTTCTTCTAGTTCAGAAAGGGTCATCCTTAAATGGCAGTTTTCAGCCATGCTGTGCATAGCTGAACTTAGCTCTGCTCTCCTGTTAACCAGCATAAGCACATCATTTACCACTGGATCTCATTGTTTGGGCTTATTTACTTTGAGCTTACAAGTACATGTCAGGTTATTTCCATTACTTTTAAAAGGGCCCTGAAGTTCCAATGGAAATCGTGGATAATGACTGATAAGGAAGAGAAAGAGTGGTGAGCCTGCCAAGATGCTGTAATACACAAGAACATCACAGGAGTCTGAAATGACAGAGAAGGGAAGGGAAGGAAGGAAGTTATCAGGGGGCCAACAGCATCTGGAGGGAGGAGATCAGACAGTCCAGAATGAATGGAGAGGAAAGGCAGATTAATGGCAGGTTTTCACAAGATAATGCCATATTTACTGCTGTTCAGTGACTGCAGAACCCGTACTGGCTGATAGCAGTGGCCATTTCAAGTTTCAAGGCAATGCAGGAAACAGGATAGATATTTTTAAGTGGCCATGTGATCTTACTACTATGTTTGGAAAGTTCATCAACTGGTTTTAAGAAACTGTAAGTCACCAAAAAGTGTTTCCAAAGAGTTGGTGACCATAATTCTCAAACCCAGCTATAAAATGCTCTTGGTTTTCTTGGCTGCAGCAGATGTATGTCATTGATGGATCAGCCTGTGTATCATCACTGTTGAACCACACTCAGTTTTTTGTTTGTTTGCTTGCTGAGGAGGTGGTGAATTTATTAGCCAAAACTATTCCACTGTAAATCATACTTAATTGTAATTTTCTTATTCTTCTGCATCTGATTGTGGTGACAATAGAAGACTAGAAGTAGCTATTGGCCAGAATACCAAATCTGAAATGAGCTAAACAATTTGCTGTTCTGGAGCTCTAGTTATTTGAAAGAACCAGTGTATCTTCATGTCAAATTTTTTCCTTCTAGCTGTGTAATGAGTCACGAAGACAGGCTGTTCTGGCGTCTGCTGTCAGTGGTTATTGTCTAGAATACATACACTAATGTGTTGATTCAGTTATCCCCTGCCTTAGCTGCCTAAATATATGAGCGGGGGAGTAGGCGAAGGAAACTTTGAGCAAAGTAATTATGTTTCTTTTAACAGAGGCTTGGGCTTAGGAGTTTTTTCGCGTTTGTTTTTGAACCAGTTTAATTACACTGACGCCGAGTGCTGCTGCTCTGCTCATGTCAACTTCTGATATTCCCCATTCTTTAAAGAAGTCATGCATCTGCTAATTTTGCAGGCATTCTGCTTTGTTTGTTATCATGAATTATGTAGTGTTCTCAGTGTACTTTACAGTTTATAAAATACAGACTAAGATAATCCTTGTCCTTACTTTTATACTCAGAACTGTGTGATAGTTTCTTGAGGGTATAAACATGTGTGCCTATAAATAAACAGTTTCATCCTCCAGTATTTTAATGAAGATTTCAGCTCTTTGATACTTTTTTTAAAAAAGCGTATCTGTTAATGCTTTCCAGTTAGTCTGAAAAGTAAGCATAGCAAGTGACAGAAGTAATTTACAAATCAGTATTTTCTGCAAACTCCTCATTCTTCTGAAACTAGTTTGTGACAAAACTAAAATTTTTCACTGCTGAATACCCTGGTCATGGTGATTTGGGATATGCTTTCAAGATAACAACATGGGTCAGCCTCTTGTAATCGATGAAGAGGAGCACAGACAAGTCCCTGCCAGCCAAGCAGAGGTTCTCCCCCAGAAGACTGAGCAGGATGAAGAGTAGATTTCAACAGGATTTGGGAAATACCAGAAATCTGGCAGGCCTGATGAGGGTGGCATGTGAGTGCTGTCATCGCCAAGATCCCCAGCTGGGCTTCCTAAACATATGGAGCTGTACAAACAAGAGCAATGCTTTGTTTGCATCTGGCTTCTTCATGAGCCATTTCCTGAAATTAACTGCATTATTCATTTATTCATCTGTTTGTTTCACCTTGATCTGCTGGCAATAGCTGCATGTATGTGGTATCTAGAGACTCTTCTTGGGTATTTGTAAGATCATTTTTTCACCAGGTGTTTTCAAGAAGCCTCAGAAATGAAAAAAAAAGTGTATGAGAGGTAGGTTAGCAGTGGGCATAGAAGAGGGTAGGTAGAAAGCAGTGTAGAAGACACTGGTCAAGAGAAGTTTAAGTTAAGTTTTTTAGTTGATGGTTTTCCTGGGAAAGGGAGGAATCATACAAAAACGGGGTAGAAAAAACCTGCAATTGTTCCTAGAATTTAGAGCATTGCTACTGAATGAAAATCACTCTGTATACTGGTAGAGAAGTCTGGTGGATCACCTTTTGGTAACACTTCTTCCAGTACAGCTCATCCCCTCAGCGTGTGATTGTATATTCGCTGTGTAATCATTTATTATAACAGGCAGTGCTACACCGTCACTCTGTTGGAAGCAAGAGCACGTAAGCAGATATCCCTGGACAGACATCCCCGTGTCCAGAGCCCGGGTTTGTTGGCTTTGAGCCTTCCCTGGGGCCTGTGTGAAGGTGTGTGTGCTCTCACCCGGCTGTTTGTACCTGTGGGTGCTGGGATGTCCCTCCAGCCAGGGAGGTGGGGCTGCCTGTGTGGAAACTCTGTCTGCTGCTCATGCAAATGATGGGATCAGTGTCTCTGCATGCAGTGGGTGATGATGCACAGGATTCCCCCACAGGAAAAGCCTTAGCCTTCCACGTCATGGCCTGTAGTCAGACCAAGCTCTTCCTGCCTCTTTAAGAGGGAGTGTTTGGGTGAGGTGCCAGAAGGAAGTAAGAAAGGATTAAAGGGGAAGTTTAACTCAGTTGACTTTCTCTTCTGTGTATTTTTCTTTTTCCCCTTGCCTTCTCTTAATATTTTTAGTGCGCTGAAAACTTTTGCACAAAGGCTTTCATTTGGCTCCTGCAGGTGCGAGCTGTGCAGCAGCAGTTCTGATAAAGGTGTTTGATGTGGTTGTGATGGGCTGAGCATGAAGGTGAGGTGGTGTTTATAGGTAAGGCAAGGCAATGTTTACAGGGGAAGGTAATATCTCTTCTAAGACCAATCAGTGTGGTTGGAAGAAGCAGACAAGCTTTCAAGCACTAAAGCTGCAAGGCACAGAAAAGGCTTTTATTCTTTTTTGAAACTAAATTACTTGATCTAATAGGAAGAAAGGATTGGAAACAATGAAAGACAAGGGTTTTTTTGGGATATAAGCTTGAGGGTGTATTGGAAGAAAAAGGTGTGTGTTAGTGGGGGAGAGTTAAAGCCAGAAGTGTAGGGCAAAGTAAAAAGAAGCAAACCAAGTCAGGGAAATGGCAGAGAGAACCTTAAATGCTTTTTTTCATGTAGTAATTTTTGGAAGACTCATTTCAAGAATATATTGTAGCTGTAAAAATTTCTGAGAGATTCCTACAGAAAGGCCCTTTTGTTTACCACCATATAGGGTACAATTGCTTCAGTGTGGAAGGAAACAGAAAGCAGTGTAGGAAAAAAACCTTAAATCAGATTACTTTGTGGGAGAAGATGGACTCTGAGGATCCAGCCTAGGATTTTATCTTCCATTAGCTTTCCACACTTACAGCAATGTAAGGGAAAAAGAAGGGGAAATGGAAATGGTGAGGCTAGAAGATCATTCCTGCTTACAAGTACTCAGGTTGTTCAGATCATACATCACCCTAACACTACAAAGGTACTTAACCCAAGAGAAAGAGATTCAAGTTAACTTCACATAGTGTAACACTCTTCTCACTTCACAGCCTTTTGCTTAAGGACAGCCAGTGCCTGTTTAACCCATGGTGTCAATTGTGGAAATTATCTCATACTTAGTTTGTGAGTTTTTACCTCATTCGTTATGATTTTTTTTTCCTGAACATGCTGCATAAACAACATGGAGAGAAACTTTACTTTCAGATATTGTAGGTACCATAGGATGGTTAATGTCCAGCTCTTTTAATCCACAATATCCATCCTGTCCCACAGTGCCATACAGTTCAGAAACCTGCCAACACTTCTCTTGTCATTCAGTTCAACAGTGGGGCTGGATTTTCCTTGTACCATTGGATACGTGCAGTGATGATTTCTTGTACTTTTACAAATGCCTTTTATTCCAGGTACACACTGACAGCCCTTGACTCTGTCGTTTGGTAGCAATTGGGATAAAGACTGGGATAAATACATTTATTTTTGATACCAAGGCACAGCTGTGTCTTCAGAATATGTCTAAGACCAATTATAGTTAACATCAGGAGATTGCATTTGGCACGTTACTTACTTTTAGTCCTTACATCACTGCCAAAACTGAGGTATGCAGTTTCTGGAGTCTTTGGAAAGATATGACTGTGCAGAAAGGAAGAGAAATGAGCCAAGTTCTTGTGTCCCATTTGCCTCACACCCCACACCTCCCCCCCCAGTCCCAACACATCCTTGCAGAATGACAGCTGCGTTACATCCTCAGAAACACTTGACCTGATAAAGACCAAAGGGAAGGCAAAGTTATATTTGTACTTCTCTGGGACTTTCCCAGCATTGATTACTGATTCTCTCATCCCTCTGGCACATCTGAGCAGTGGTAGTCCCCTTGCTGCTGCCAGACTCTCTGTAAACAGTTGTTCAGACACTTTGTTTGAAGGTTACCTCATAAAAAGGAGTCCCAATGTTCACTGTTTGAGTGCCCTTAGTTTCTACTGGGGAGCTCGGCATCGCCTACCAGGGGCCCTTAGTAATCTTCTGGACTTGAACCAACATCATCTCATGGCTTTTTTTGCTCAGTGTGTTGATCAGGAAGAAGACAAAGAGCTTGTCGTGTTGCTGTTCTTGTCATAAGATGAATGTTACTGTAGGAGCCACACTGTTGGCCTGTGAGAGATGGAGCACTGCCTTGCAGTAAATAGGGAGACTCTGCATTCTGACTCCACATGCTGGACAGAATCTGAGCTTTTCAAGCCTGTTTAATTACCAAAAGCCTGATTTTATCATGATGACATCGTTTCACACCTCTTTTGAAATATTTTTCTTTACATGCATTATGCAGTTTCACCACAATTTTATTACAGCAGTGCTTGCTAGATGTCAGGTTGTTCTGGGCTGAGAAAATAGGAGGAAACAATGAGGTGTTGTCAGTTACTCATTTGGAGATGGACTTGGGTGCTCAAAGGAAGAAAAAAACCCAAAACAACATATGAAGTCTCACAGCTGGCATGCCAAAAGTTACAAAGTGATGTTATCATGTGGTATTTTGATTGGAGTTGGCTTAATGTTGCATGGCATTCCAGCTCCCTGCATCACAAAACTATCAACAGAGTAATAACCAGAAAACCAGAAACCTGCTAACAGCCAAAAGTCCAATTGTTTCTGTCCTAGAGTTAGGGTAAATAATAGCAGGCTATGCTTATATATGGGAAGGCACCCACGGAGCTGTTTGCCTGGGATGAGGAGGACTGTGGACACTTGAAATTCTGGTCATGCAGGGCCTGGGTTTCTTTTGTTCAGCTTTTTTCTGTTGCTTGGTCAGTAGAAGCTTTGCTGAAGCATTTGACACAAATACAAATACAGCCTGCATCAAAGTTGGGATGGAAGCAGCCTCACCTGTTGCACAGATCCATGCATGACCATCTGTTTAATGTGTGAATACTACCTGAAATCAGAGGGAAGGCTAAAAACATGAATAAGGCAATACCATAGGTTAGTTATAGGGGAGCAATGTACTATCTTCATTGTGCAGACTACATTGTACAGCCTGGACTTTGACATCTTATGCTCTAGCCAGTGTAAGTATTACCGAAGAAGGTAAAATAGCTTCTTTTGATGATTACTATGATCTCTTCAGCACTTGTATTACAGGTTAAGTTTTCAGGTTGGTTCTTTCTGTGGATTTTCTCTCACGAAGGAATATGTGGTGGTGTGTTTTGCTTGGGAGCCTAAGCTGATTTCATTAGGGTGTTCTTATATTGTTCTTCTCCTTTATATTGTTCTTCTCCTTTATACTGTTCTTCTCTCTTACTGTTCTCTCCTTCTCCCTAAGAAGATTCTTTCTGAAAGTACACATGAATGTTCATCTACTGCATAGAGGTTTTGGCAATAATAGTTTCTTGTGCTATTTTCTAATGTTAGTGGTCCATTTTAAAAGCAACCTGGTAAATGTTAACCTGTAGGCAATCTTATTTTCATCTCTTGCAGGTTTTAAAATCTAAAGAATTATCATCACCAGGACAGCGCTATATTGACAGCAAAGTAGTTAAAACAAGAGCTGAAGGAGAATGGTTGTCTTTTGATGTCACTGAGGCTGTACATGAGTGGCTCCATCACAGAGGTGACAAAAAGTGCTCTTTGCCTGCACTCCTGCCCCATCTGCTCCTCCATAAACACAGGAGTATTTCAGAGTCATTCTGTGTGTAAAAACCAACTCCACTCACTTTTATGTTTTGCAGACAGGAATCTTGGATTTAAGATAAGCTTACATTGTCCATGCTGTACCTTTGTGCCTTCCAATAATTACATCATCCCAAATAAAAGTGAGGAGCTTGAAGCAAGATTTGCAGGTAATGAAAGAAAAAAAGTCCAGCTTTTTAAGATGTTGTGGTATGCACTAATTGAGGAAGGAAACAAAGAGCGGTTTCTGCCTTCTAATTGGCAATCAGCTGATTGAGAACTTGCTCATTTGAGAATCATGATTATCAGCTGGTAGGAAACTGTGTTAGAGTCACAATATCACCTGAAAAATTCTAAAATCAGAAAGATGAAAAAGCTGTCTCATTCCATGCATGCAGCTTTGATATCCTTAAGAGTCTGTGTTACAGTTTACAGCATGCTCACAGGATATACATACAATTTTGGATTTAGTGAAGACTCCTGCACAGTTTGCCATCCACTCTTGGGTAGTAATGAAAAAATAGCTCAATATTTTGAAAATAAACCTTTTGCTCTCCATCCTAGTACTATAATGAGTCACACTTAGTTGAAAAGATTGGAATGAGTGGGCATTAAAAAATAAAAAAACTGTGTAGTGAGGATTATGAATATATGTGCTCTTTATGGACAGCAGGCAAGGTGATATGGAGTAAATATACCAAGGTCGTCTAAGCTCTCTTGTGTTTTTGAGCCCATAAATTTTCAGTTTCACAAAGAGAAATTATATTTAATTGACTGCACTACAGCTACCATTCGCCAGCACATATGAATCTATAGCTATATTAGAACCAATATTAACCTAAATTCTGTTCATGAAGTTCTCATTTATTGAAGTGTATCATGATGTGGTTCACTTGTGGTCCAAGTATTTGGCTATATTCCTTGTCAAGTATTAAGTTTTTCTAACCATTGTTTCACTGCATTGGAATTTTTTCCTGTAAGTAAATGCATGCACTGTACATATGATTAAAGCCACTGTGTGCATTTAAAAAATTGTTAGTATGATGTTTGGTCACCATAATTGCATATGTTAAGAAAAGAATAGTGTATCTTTTTGTTTAGATGGTAGTATCTGGATGGAGAGGTTAATTTTCTAAAGGATCTTAACAAAAGGCATAATGTAACTCCTATGAAAGGCCAATATATTGAGTCTCTTGTCTGTGCTATTGCCATGCTAGTAAAGCAGTTAGTGTTAAAAGCGAGTACAGAATGTGAGGCCATGGATTGCCATTTCAAGAAGAAATACTTTGATCAGTGTCTTTGCCATGCCCATATAAAAGAAGACACTAGAATAACTGACTTTCTGGGGAAAAGTAGCAGATTTAAATAAACTGGCAATGAAAGACAGGAAATTTACAAGTATCAGAAAGGAATGAATATGATGGAGGAAACTAATGGGATAGAAGTAAGAGTAGGAAATGAAGGTGAAGTGTCCAGAGTAGCTTTAAGTGTGTTAAAAGGTTTTAAAAGGCACATACCTGTTAAAAGTCGGGAGTATTGCTCTTAACTGAAGCAACAAAAGAATCACTGCTTGGGGCATTTGAAGCTAAGACACACAGATGCAGTGACTGAATTTACCTTCTCTGTTACTCATTTAAGTGTTTCTGGTACATGTACTGAAATGCCATTAAACAGATGTGAAGGTGGGAGGGTTGATACAATAGCTAACATGAGAACTGTGAATATATTAGGCATCCTGGGTTGAAATTTGCCCCCACTTCCCTGGTAAACATGCCCAGCTGACACCGTCATGGCCCAATTTCTGAGAGATTTTTTTTTAAGAGATGGTTTATTTAATTTGTGAAGAAAATCAACACAATGTTTATCACCAAAATGTATTTTTTGAAGGTATTGATGACTACACATATTCCAGTGGTGATGTGAAAGCTTTAAAGTCCAATAGGAAAAAATACAGTGGGAAGACCCCACATCTTCTGCTAATGTTGTTACCCTCCTACAGACTTGAGTCGCAACAGCCCAGTCGGCGGAAGAAGCGTGCTCTAGATGCTGCCTATTGTTTTAGGTAACTATGCCTGCACATCCAGTATTCTTACACAGTCCTACCAGTCATGCACTTGTTTATCATGTTTCTTTACAGCTGGCATTTATACAGAATGCATACCCTCATTCTCAGACCCAGGGTCTGTGTGCAGCAGGTCTCTGCCCGGCAGTCTCCAGTCTGACAGAGACAGGAGCAGACTGTTCTGACCTTAGACCTCTGGGATGATTCCCAGATGCAGTAGCTTCATAGTTAGAGCCAAATTGTCACCTTCACTTTGTTTGCCTACTCAGAGTCTCCTCTGTAGGACCTGGTGAAAAACAGTTGAGTAGTCCTCCAGGAAAGTCATTACCTTTGTCTGTATGAGCAAGTCCTGCCATGTCTAAGCATCCTGTAACAGCTGTCATTTCAGTTACAGCATAGCTACTATTGATTTGATTTAGTTGAGAATTTTTGTGACTCAGACTTGCCTGCCTGTAAAGGATCATTCAGGGAGCAAGCAACAAGATTATTTTTATTCCCAGTGTTGTCTTTGTTATGACCAATGTGTTTGTATTTTATTTCCCAGGAATGTGCAGGATAATTGCTGTCTGCGTCCACTTTATATTGACTTCAAGAGGGATCTTGGCTGGAAATGGATTCATGAACCTAAAGGATACCATGCTAATTTCTGTGCAGGAGCCTGCCCTTATTTGTGGAGCTCAGATACTCAGCACAGCAGAGTAAGTAATGGATTTGCTACTTTTCAGCTTCTGTTTTATAACTACAAGTTGAGCTATGTTTCTGGGACTGACATTAGTACCAGTGTCCAGAGTTAATCTCAGTAACTAAGGATGATGAAATGTGGCCCTATAGAGGAGCTCGTATATGGCCTCAAGCTAGTGTTGGACCAGGAGAAATGTATTGGCCCAGAGATTTACTTTTTTTTAATATATATGTTCATTCATGTGAACACATGGTTGGATTGAATACTTTTTATGAGTATGTCTCCTTTGGAGGTGGCTTGGAAAAAGCCTTTCATTACAGATGTGAGTGGAAGATGGCACAATGAGTTTGTTCTGCAGGGACACTGAGGGAGGCACTTTCAGAGTAACTAAAGGGCTAATGACCTGGTCATCACCTACTTCTATGACCTGCCATTTCAAGGTTAGCACCTGCCATGCTGAATTTCATCAAAATCTACTGATAGCTGTCTTGCTCTTACTGCAAAAGACATATTCTTTCTTACACTTAAAAAATTTGTATGGAGAGGAGAGACTTTGTGGATGGCATGTTGAAGAGGCAAATCATAGCTGTCTGAGATGGGACTTTTTATTTTAGGGATTATATGTGGTATTTTAGCCAACTGCCTTAGGATGAGTAGTATTCTGCTGTGAAGTGCTAATTTCCTTTCAACTATCACTAAGGATGTCTAGACAGTAAATGTAAGAGACAGACATTTGCATCATAGTTGTCATAAAGTAAGAATTTCACCCTCGGGTCCATTTTAAGAATGATGTCTCCCCTTTTTCAAGCCTCCCTTAAAATGACAGATCAGTGTCAGCCAGCAGGGAGAACTCACTGTGTCCAAGGGATGGCTTGAGTTCCTTTTGGTTGGAAAAACCGTGATACTATGTTCTTCCTGAGACCCCTTACAGACCCCTTTGTAGCTGTCACTGTCTCTGACATTGTACTGTTAGCAGTCTCAGCAGGCAGAGGTATAAATAAGGTGAGTGTGTTTCCGTGCTGGTGTGGAGTAACGGTGTACACATTTTGGAACTGCACTTGTTTTTAAAGGAAAGAGGAAGAGTAACTGTCATGGTCACAAATATGTGGTTTGGATAGTTGCCCGAGGAGCCAGAAGTTGCCTAATAAAGTAGTTAGTGTTGCTGTCCTGAACAGATCTTCTGTCTCTCTAAGCTGCAAGTGGTGTGTGGAAGTTCTAGGAAAAGGTCACTTGGTGTTTGGCTAAGGCAGTAATGGCATCCTCAGGAGCACCTATGCATCATCAGTTGCCAGCCCTTACATACTTCCCTTGCAGAGAGCCATGCATAGGAATCCGGGGTGACATAGGTGATAGCTCCATGCATCTGGCTCTCAGCAGGAGTAGCTGAGCCTTGAGTCCTGGTGCTTGCAGGGTGGCATTAATGGACTTAATTAACATAGCTAGAGGGTAAAAGAAGAGGAGTGCCTATGCTCTGAAGAGGTCTCTTTTCTCTTTGGTCACTTGTAAATCCAAAATCCTGTAAACAGCAAAGGAGAACTTGAAGAAACAGATAGAAAAACCTTTCCATTTGCTCTGTACTCATAAATATAGTGTGCCTGTTGGTTCAAAGGGCAGCGCTTTAGAGGCAGACTCCAGGAATGTACCTGCTTTGAGGATTAAGGCTGTATGGACAAAACCTTAGGAAATTCAGGCATATTGTGAACACCAGATTGAAGTGGAAAAGCATTTACAAAACCCCTAAAATCCAGGGATCTTCATACTGTTTTCAGTGGGCGTTCTCTCAGGTGCTGTGGGGAGAAGTGATGCAGAAGAAGTTCACTCATTAGAGGTGGCTGCCTTAACCTGTCTTTTTTGGTTTCTCCTTCTAGGTACTCAGCTTGTATAACACCATAAATCCAGAAGCTTCAGCCTCTCCATGCTGTGTGTCCCAGGATTTGGAACCCCTCACCATCCTCTATTACATTGGAAAAACACCCAAAATCGAACAGCTGTCCAACATGATTGTAAAGTCTTGCAAGTGCAGCTAAAGGATATCCCTGAAACAGCGCGATGTGTGTTTATTTAAAAAAAAAAAAAAAAAAAAAGATAACCAAGGAAAAGAAAGAAAGAGTGAGTGCGAAGGAAAGAAAGAAAAATAAAAACCTGGGTTCATCAGTGTTAAAAGAAAAAAAAGGAAGAAAAAAAAGCGGTACTAGTCTGAACTGTTTGAAAGTTTGTTTTGTTTTTTTTTTTAAACTGGCATCTGAAGCAAAACATTGAAGGCTTTTTCCTACATTTCACCTACACATAGTGTGAGATAGACAAGAAGCAAAGTTAAAGAAAAAAGAAACCTTTTAAAAAATAAACACTGGAAGAAATTTGTTAGTGTTACTATGTGAAAGGAAAAAAACAGGAAAATCCCATGAAGTGGAGTTGCTGTATCTGTCCCGTGCCTTACTTGATCTCTCTGTATTGTTACGCAATAGGCATCCTACCCATTCCTCTTAGCTGTAGAGTTAACAGTGCATTATTTATTTGTGTGTAAAAAAACTATCAAATGAACATTTCCGTATCACCATTGGAAAAACGAAAACCAGCCAATGTGGACAAAGTGGAGACCAAATAAGCTGCCAGAAATAGATATAAAGCCTAAAGGAACACAAGCTCAAAAGAATCAGAAAAGTAATGGCTAGTTTAGTTTGATTAAAATAGAAATCAGTTATTACATTACTGACAAACTCTGCCTTTAAAATACCTTATTTTTCATGCCAGCTGCCTAGAGAGACTTCTTGTAAGGTCTCAAACCCTTTTTTTAAATACTAAATAATTTACTAATAAAGGACACTCTGTTTCAGTCTCAAAGACAAGTCTATAAGATTTTTTTTTACTGTAAATGATTTAAAATGTCAGTTTAGTAAACCAGTGAAATATTTAACATGTACTGGTCTAATCTTCAGACCTTAATATGTTGCTGTATAGCTATGCTATGGAAATTTTTTTTTGTTCTTTTGGTATATGTAACCATACCTAGAGTATTACAATAGGTGGGTAGTAAAAGCCAGCTTAATTGGAAACATATCTGTAGATCTCTATTTGTAAACTATTAAAAAATTACGTACTTTATGTGTAATGTGTAAATTTTCACCATATTTTTGTACTCTGTAATACTGTCAGCTCTCATGACTTTGAATTTGAATTTGGGGCTCTTTTTGATCACTCAGAATCATGTGTTTCCCTCTAGCTGGCCAGTATGAGTAGAGTCCCTATATTTTGACTTGCACTACAAATACATGTTTTATAATAATTGCTATACATGTGCTTTGTATATTGTTCATCATTATGACATAAGCTACCTGACTCCATTTGTTTTTCTGTTTTATAAAAAAGGATGGATTAAAGCAATCCCCCTCCCTGCTCCTCCCCTCCTCCTCCGGTGGTCCCCATTCATACGCTTGGATCGCGATGCGGTTCGGTTGGATCGCGATGCCGTTCGGATTTCTGGGCCTCCCCGTTTCCATTTGGCTGTAGGCATTCAAACAGATGGGCAGGGAGCGAGGTGTTGGGAGAGGAGATGTCCCAGCCTGGCTGAGGCCAGGCAGACCCTGCAGAGAATGATGACATTCACCACTGTGCAGAGGCTGTAGGGCGCGGCTGCCGCGGCCATGCCCCGCGCGGGCGGATGCGTCGGCCTGGCACGCGGGAACTCGCTCCTCTCTGGGGCTTTGTGGGGCTGCTCCTGCTCCTACTGCAGGTACCAGAGGCTTGCCTTTGACTTCTGCAGAGCCCTGTAGGCTGTTGGGATATGTGTAAGGATTGGCAGGATCAGACCCTTGATTTTTTTGCAAGTTCACCAATTTTTTTCTCAATTGAGTTCATGTTAAAACTTCTTAAAAAACCAGAAAGGGAACATGGGGGTTCCTAGAGTTTTGTTGCTGTAGCGCATTTTCCTATTGTAGAGTAGTAAAAAGAAAAAAAAATCACACCACATACTTAATTTTTAAAAGCCCCAACCTAAATAAAAAGAGTTCTGAAGAAGGCACAATCGTTTCATTTCATGTGGTGAATGCTTCTGCAGAGCAAAGCTGGAAACCTGCAAGGCAAGCATTCTACTTGGATGAGAAGGACATCTTCTGCCATTGTCCTGAGCAGTGGTGGGAGGACACTCCTGAGCTTGGTGTTGTCAGCTCCAGGTTTAAGAAGTGCAGTTTCTTTGGCTTCAGCAGAATACTGGTGTAAAACTGAGGTGCCATGGTGGTTTGCTGAGGCAGCTCGTCAGGACTTCTGTGGAACCTGTGCTTATTGCCCAGATGGGAACGTAGCTCCAGACATGGTCTAATCCCACCTCCTGGCTCAGGAGGAGAAGGTATGTTAGACTTCTGATATATTTAGTGAGCTGAGGTGAACAGGTGAAGAATCTGTCCTGCTAACACTTGCTTGAGCCAGACTAACTCCAGTGAGAAGATGCACTGAACTCAGTGAAACTCCTCAGGGTAATACATACTCTGGATTTTGCTGTATAACAACAGCAAAATTAGTTTTATCAGGTTCAGTATGAGAACTGTATTTTTGTTGGACAGGAGAGGAGACAAGGGTTGAGCACATTTTACAAAACTTAAAAAAACGTTGTTGCAGTTCTCTGATACAGGAATGCAGCTCAAAACCAGTTTTGAAAAAGTGGAATGGGAGATAGCATAATTGTCCGACTATACTCACTGTGTGCTGGATGCAGCTGAAAATTTGGGCTTGGGTTTGGAGTTTTTCTCTAAGCATAAAACACTATTTTTGTAAGTCATTGCCCTAGGATCAATTTTTAATTTTGAGTGTTCCTCAAAAGTGCACTGATAATATTTAAAATTCTCTATTTTAAGGCTCCTACATTTTTTTTTCTTGTTCATTAGGCATGTATTTCCCTTTAATTACCAAGGGTGTTTGGCCTGATCCTACAATAGGCAGAACTCATGGTTGAAATTCCCCTCTTCAGAGTGGGTTAATGTGGGTCCTTAGCACCCCTCAGGTCTGATGTAAATACCCCTCGAATTACCTTTAGATGGGTCTGCAACAGCTCAAGGACTTGGTGCCTTATTTTGGCGAGGTGATTGCCACTCTCTGAGCAAAGTCCCTGAGAATTGATGAGAAATGTTCAACATCTTGAAAGATCAGACCCAAGGGGCTGGCTGGGGCTGAGGGGAAATCATAGCACTTAGCTGGGTGGGGTAGGACAGCACTTCTTATGTGTTTAGCATCAATACAACTGTATGGTTGGCATGGTTTAAAGGAGGAAAAAAAGGAACTTAAAGGACAGCTGTGTTGTACTTTGGTGATTGATTACTCTGTATTTTAACACATTGTATGTCTGTTTTTGTGGTGCTCTAGTGGTAAATAAATTATTTCAATTACATGCTGGTGTTGCTTTCCTATGGCAGTGTTCTTCTGGCACAGGCAATTCCTCAGCTCTGGAATGTTAAATCCCTGCAAAGCCAGATTTGGTGTGGGATTTTGGCATGTGTGACCTTGATGTGGTCCATTGCAGGCTGAGGTGAAGAACATCCATCCAGGGTGAGGGTGGATCATACCTGCTATGGGGGTTGCTCTCCCCTCAGCCACTGCAGTGGATGTCTTGGTCTGTAGACAGCTGCCTCAGTTACATCAGTTTACCAGGAGCAGCCGTGGGGCACATGGAAGTGTTTTTTGACAGAAAATAGGATTCCCTAGTTTGTTGTCTATTTCCATGCACTCTGCAATATGCGATTGCATTATCTAAGCAAATAAGAATTAAGGAGCCTGGAATTGCAGCTTTTCTTTATCAGGCTCTAGTCATTTAAATGTGTAAAACTGATGGGAGGAAGGACTTGAGGATTGAATGAATCATTGCTTTTAAAGTTGATAAATTTATATATGAAAATTCCCCCAGACCAGGGGCTGCCCTTCCTGGTGCCTTCTCTAGCATCTAAGGAGTGCATAGCATTTCTTGGCTGGAATGAAGGAGCATGTTTATGCCAGATTGTTTAGGGTTATTGTGATAAATTATAACAAATGGACTCTGTGGTCTGTCAATATGTTTAAGAATGTAACTTCAGATGAGCATTAAAAACAATCTTAGGGGCAATTCCACCACAGTTGCACTCCAGCCTTAATTGATTTCAGTGAATTTACACAGGCATAGAACAATAGTCCTTCAAAGTTTTCCAGATGCCAATTTTTATTCTGTTTTTAGCTACCCAGCTATGTGCTTTGACATGAATATAGTCTTCCAGCCTCATTCTTATCCAAAGAAGCCCTCACCTCACACTGCCTTGAGGTGAGAATACTTTGCAGCCCTGTCTGCTATATTCATGAAATCAGTGAAGAGTATGAGGGTTTGAGGAGGAATGATGGTTGGAAATTGTAGGTGAGAAAGTGTTCATGGTACCTGTAACCAAAGAGGAACAAAGTGGAGGGAACACTCTGTGCTAAAAGAGATTTTATAGCATGGGCCTGAAAAGATGGAAGATCTCCCATGATAATGAGATTTATACAGAGTATTTTGATGCTAGGCTTGTCTTCCTTTTGTTAACACAGCCTCTCCAGACTGTATCACTGAAGCCCTTACTGTGCTTGAATCAAATTGTGGTTAATAAATGTGGAATATTCAATAAAGGAAAAAACCCAAACCATGTAAATGTCTTGAAAACTGTTTTTAAGGCCAAAATCTGCCTCTTAGTTCAGACAGAACAGATTCTATGAGGAGCCATGAGTTCTGGAAGAAAATAAACCAAGAGGTTATGTAATTATATGTGGTTATAAAGTAGATGTGAAGTAATGTAGTTGGCTTGTCAGTGGGTATGGGTGTAACAGTAATTTCTTCATCTGTATAAAAATAAAATTAAATGGAACAGAAAGCTGATGAGAACTTCCAATCAAATTTGATATGCTCATTTAATGAAGTAACCTGCTGGAATCTAATACAGAACCCCTGGGGTGTAAACCTTTCTTCAACCATATGGTGGTCCAAGAAACAAATATTTCCTATAAATGGGGTGTTTTAGTGCCAAACCAAGATGATTGCAGGAGGAAGGGTCAGTGATCATTGATCTTTGGGTCTCAGCACTGTGTGCACATACTGTAGGCAGGTCCTGATTTAAGGATTCACAAACTAATTCCAAAAATATTTGCTACAAGAAAGGAAACAAGGAAGATAAAAATGACAAAGGGGGCCAGAGTCTCTTGTTTAGTGAGGTACACCATGAGCTCCCACAGACTGTTTGATCCAGCCAATTAGAGACGGATGCAACCAAAATGTTAACATGATCAAAAATCAAGTGGCTGGTGCTCTGAGGTAGTTTTCAAACCTGAATCACTTTTATGAAATTCAGTTAGGTCCAATCTCTGCAACTGGTTTGTAACCAAACCTTAATCACCAGAGTTGGTGCTGGGGTGTGTAAGGCTTTGAGCTCAATGTGTCAGAAGTTCTTGCACTGGAGCTGCTTTGAGTGTGCCAGGTGCAACTCTCACAGCCCAGTCTTCTATTTTTCGTCCCAAGAACAGAGGCACATAAATATAATTGCTATTCATAGGAATGAAGGTTGGAAACAGTCAAAATATCCCTATGCATGAAGAATGTTCCCAGAGAGCTGGGAGGGTTACAGGTCACCCCACTCTTCAGTGATTCAAAGATCAGCATTATGGGACTGTGTGATGGGTTTTTGCCATCTGATGGAACCCACATGAAATGAACTGATGGCTTCATTCCAGTTCCTAGTGTAAACTTGTTGGCAGTCTCCAAGGATATGCAGACTAATTTCATCCATCAAAAGCAGAAAATATCTTTATCTGGAAAAAAAAAGTCTTTTTTTTTTCCTTTGGAAAAATGTAAATACAAGACAAAATATGCAGCAGTTCATGGGCAAGTTATGCATTCCTCTGCAGTGTGTAACCTGTTCTCAAAGAGGTGGTCTGGATCAATTTGTGAACGGTTGGGAGGGAAAGCTGCATTTGGAGATACTCTGAAATATATTGTTTCCTTTGCTGCTTCTATGAAAACCTCCGTTAACATTAAAAAAAAAAAAAAAAAGCCAGAAGACTGTAAATAAGCAAGTGAAGTGACATTTTCCACCTTGATACTCAGCTGTGATATATAACACAGAAGGTGAATCGCTGCAGATCCTGAGTGCCAGATACAGTCAACTGAGGTACACAAGCTTGGGTCACAGAAAGCCGAGCAGGAAAGATGAACACAACAGAAGGTTTTTGTCAGCATAAGTATAGGCTCTACATTACACCACAGGAAAACTGGACTAGTTTTTGTTGTACTTTTTGCTTTGGACTGCTTCCATAGCACAACGGGCCATTCCCATTTCTCATGCTTTAAGAAAAGGTCTATCTTTAGGGAGGTAGGAATTTACCTAGGAATAACTGAAAGTCACTGATACATTTTAAGATCATTAGCAGTCAGGAGACATAATTTAAATGAGCTGTTAACAAAACCTTAATTAACTTTTCCTGTAGCTAAGCACCCCTTGCTGTTCTCCTGGCCTCTATCTCTTATTTTAGTGTTAAAAGTTCCTCTGCTGCTTTGTGGTAACAGATGGTGTCTATCAAATAGTCAAAATCTCAGCAAGTATCCCAAGGACTGAGGAGGAGATCTCAAGCATTAAACCCCTGGGTTTCTATAGTTCCTGGTCCCTTAAAGCAGTGCTGTAACACACCAGATGATCTGCAGGCTGTGCACAAAACAGGACCTCAAATGCACTCTAAACAGTGGGCTATCCATGTAAATGCAAAATTACTCTGCTTTGAGCATCTCCACAAGATACTCATGGACTCATTCAAACAGCTCTCTCACTGATCAGACCTCCTCCTCCCCCACTGTAAGTACTGTGAGCAGTGTAGGAGAAATTCACACTCTCATCCATGTCAGGGGAAATTTATCCTCAGAAGCTGATAAATATGTATATGCAAAAAATATGTGTCATGGGCTGCAGAGAGGAAAACCCTATTGTGTCCTGGATTTTAGCTCAAGTAAGTTTCTTCTCAGTAGCTGTTAAAGTGCTGTGCTTTGGGTTCAGAATGAGAAAGATGTTGATAACTCACTGATGCTTTGGGCTCTTTGCTAAGTCATGTTTATCCTATGGCAAGGACTATTTTCTCCCTTTGTCTCATGCTCTGCCAGTGAGGAGGTGAGCAAAAGAAACTAGGAGGGAGCACAGCTGGGACAGGTGACCGGAACTGACCAAAGGCACATTCCACACCCAGTGTATAAACTGGGAAGAGTTACCTGGAAGGGCAGCCAGTCTGGGCCCAGAAAGTGGGTCTGGCATCAGTCAGCAGGTGGTGAACAATTGTATTGTGCATGACTTGTGTTTTCACTTTTATTGTCAGCATTATTATTTGCTATTATTATGGCATTTTACTTAATTTTCAATCATTGAACTGTTCTTATCTCAGCATACAGGTGTCACTTGGATTCTCCTCCCCATTCCACTGGGGTGAGGGGAGTTGAGTGAGCAGTTGTGTGGTGCCTCATCTCCAGCTGGGTTTAAATTCACGACACACAGGCAAGCAAGAATGTACATAGTGAAAAAGGAAAGAATCAAGTCATGCTTGATCACTTCTGTGGATACATAGATTATAGTGGTGTGTATAAAGACCTCTTTAAAATGTACATTGGACTGCAATGTTTATATTGTTTTTCTGTATTCATAAGCCACTCCCTCTATTTGCTAAGTAACTTTGCACTTTCTGAGAAGTTTCACTACATGTATTCTTAGCAGTTTTGCTGTATGGCCCCAGGGAGGAAAAAAGGAAATTTCAGAGACTGATTCTCACCTGGGTTACTCTATGATAGCAGTGTGGGTTTGTAACTTGCATTGCTGGATGCAGGAAATTACTTTTGGAGGCAACAGAGTTGAACTGGCTGGTCTTATTCCCAGCTCTCTTACTTCAGCTTTACTACAGCACAGCTATTTCAACATGGGACAAACCAGGCTTTAAAGTCATTTGTCTAAGAATAGTCAGGCTCAGTTTGCTATTTTACTGGAGTCTTCACACAAAGCATATGTGTTTGTGAAGTGTTTGAACCCTGATTGCCACAGTAGCCTACAAGAAAGCATTTCTATTGCATGTTTGAGCTTATATTTGAAATCTAGAAAGTGATGAACATGGCAGCCTTGTGGAGAAGGAAATTGATCTTATTATCATTTAAATTGGTATATTTTGCAAGGTGTTGCTGCCATTTTTTATCTCATCCAGCAGCATTGAAAATAATATTCTCTAATGCTGGAATCAATTCTTGTGCTGTATTTATTGCAGGGTGTAATATATAACTATAGCCTGGGGAAAACTATCCTTTTCAGTTGCTTATAATGCTCTCAAATACTTTTCAGTCTGACCTTTTGATATTGGAATCCAGCCCAGAGATAAATTTGTCTACACAGTTTTATCAGGCTTTGCTGAGATATCTTTGACTTCTGAGAGTAACAGGTAAGTATGTTTGCCTTATACTTTTCAATCACACACAGCTCAGCTTGAGAGCAGAATTCAGTCATTTGCACTCTAGTTTGTTGGGGTCACAGTCAGATGAGTGTCTCAGCCCTCATTTCAAACATGAAAGCAGATTTCCAGCACTGCTGACTGTAAAGAAATACATGAAACCATGAGCTGTGTTGAATTAACACAGCAACATCTACTTGAGTCTGCAGAATTACCAAAGCAGACCAAGGAGGGAAGTTTTTTCTTTGTAGCTTTTCAATGGAGAATATGTTCTTTTCAGAGGAAAGGCCTTCCCCCATGCCTCTGGTATATACAGCAACAATGTCTCACAAGTGAAACAATTGTCATCTGTTTTCTTTGGAATTTAAGAATGAAAAGTCAGGGTTTCAGGTTCTTGTTGAGGAGGAAAAAAACCCCAAAAACAAAAAATAAAGCAAAAGAAATAGCTAATAATATAAACTGTTCTCAGCCTCGACAATATTCTTCTTAGAAAAAAAAAAAAATGCAGCATGAACTGGTTCACCTGTGTAAGTGTGCCAGTGAAAAGCCTCTCCAGAAAGAGCCCTACCCCTTCCTATCTGTATTAAGAGGGCAAACACCTCAGTGCCAATACTCTCCACCAGCTAATGGAAGGGGATGACAGACGCCTCTTAAAAGTGCTTTTAGCTGCACTTCTCTCTTACAGTTGGGCCTTTATTCACTGCTGAGCAGTGGCAACCTGACAAGAGAGTAAAGCTGTAGTGGCCCTTTGAAATACAGTAGATGCAGAAGACAAACTGTGCTCAGACACATCTTGATGTTCAACCACTGTCTGACCTAAGAGAAAATATAAGCCTGAAGGAATCTCATTCAGCAAAAAAATGACCACAAAGAACAAGAATTGTACCCTGCATCTCCAGAGACAAGCAAGCAGAAGGAGAAGGATTTTTTTTTTTTACCAAAGACCTGCTTAGGAAAGTGCAAGAGCAGTGACTCTCTCTCTCAAGGCACTACAAAAAATGATGACACATCCCTAGGCTGGCCAGGCACCGCGTGGGAGTAGCTTCATCACAGTCTAGTTTCAGCTTCCTCATGCACTTGGGTTGTTTGGTGGTATGAGTCTGTCTCTGAATCTTGATTTATTCCTTTGAAATCTTTTCAAGTGTAATCTGCCACAGAATGTGTTTGTATAAAGGGATGAAAGTAGCAATGTCCACATGAAAAGTAAAGGTCAATCAGACACTTTTTATGTGAATCACCATTACACCCATACTTCCTGCTGGAATAATTAGATTTGTTTAGAACACTGTGCTTCTTTTGATTTATTCCAAATCTGTTGTAAATTACTGACTAGAGATTACATGCTGAGCATCTTTGTACTAAAATAATTCTTAACCCATACCAAAAATTTTCAATTTGCTTTAAGGGAACTGCTTCCAGAGGCTAAAGGACAAATCTGTTTCTTTTATCTCTTCACTCTGCAGCCTGTGTCCTGAAGTTTCTCTGTATCAATGCCATGAGTTCATGGTGTTGATTTTCTCGTATCTTATGTTGACATATCTTGAAAAAGCGTATGGCATTGACGTTTATCCATCAGTTTGCCACACAGACCACTGATAGCTAGGAGATACATGTGACTTTGAGTAAAATGGGTTGGCTTGAAGCTGAGTTCCTAAAGTGAAAGAAACCTCCCAAATTCCTAATCTTGCAGCCCGTACTCCAAAGTGTTTTTTGGGTTCCCCATCACAGTCATCCCTCTTCAAGTCTGCTTCCAGAAACTACACAGAAGGTGCCTTTCATGATGGAAACAGAACAGGAAGGCCAGAAAGCTCTTTAGATCTGTTTATAGGCTTGGAAACCTAAATATATTCCTAGCTAAGGACTGCTTATGTGAATACAACTAACCATGTGCAATGATCAAGAACAGCCAAATTCTTCTTGTCTCAAAAAAGCAAAGGAGACTTCTCTGCAGAACCCATAGTGAAAAGGACTGGATAAAATGGGGATATCCTTAGAGGTGTTCAAGGCCAGGCTGGATGGGCCCAGGGCAGCCTGATCTAGTGGGTGGCATCCCTGCCCATGGTGGGGAAGTTGGAACTCCAAAGTCTTTAAGGTTCCTGCCAAGCCAAACCATTTTGTGATTCTATGATTAGCTCCAAGTAAATCAAGAAGTTGACACTGTTGAACAGCCATTGGATTTCCAGCATTCAACAAATACTTTATTTGCTTCATTGGTGTATTTTTGGGGGATTTAAGATAAAATTTGGTGCATTCACTCAGTCTTCAAATCCAGCCTTATTTAACTGCTTAAATGAGAAATATTGTGTTTTTATATTACTCGTTTAATGCAGCAAGAAAACAGAGATCAAAGTATCTTGAGAACTACATTTAATTATAATCACCGCCACAAATGCCAGAGCAAGATGTGGCTCTGTCATAAAAGAAAACACAGTAAAACAATATTATGCAGTTTACAAATTCCATCAAACCACTGTACAAATAAACAATGCTACTGAATCACACAACAAATCATCTTACAATTAGGCCACACAAGACCATCTGGTTTGCAAACCAGCCTACAAGCCAAAGAGGAAAACTTTGAAGATAAATATTGCCATATGTGGAAGCCCAGGAAAAATATTGCTTACTAGGACAGAGCATCATTTTGAAATGTAATTCTCCGTGGGAATTGAAGATTTCTTACTGAAGCTAATATGTTTTGCAAGAAACCTCACAAAATGGAAGGATAAGGTATTACAGATAGGCCCAGAGACTGCAAAGGAATGAAAACCCTTTTAAAGCAGCTGGATTTAGCCTGTCTGCTGCTGGAGTACCTAGGTTAAATTAAAAGTTGTAACATTTTGTCTGTCCAGGACATTTGACTAGTTGCATAAGGGAAACATCCTGTTCTTTCTCAAAGTGTACTGATAATGGAAAAAAGCAGAATTTGATCTGAGCTTTAACTGGCTAAAGTAGCATTATTTTACCACTCCTTATTATACTGATAATCAGAGATTCTTAGCATTCTGATGGAACAGTTTTGCAAAACTCAAGGTCTAAGGATCAAGATTAACCAAAGCAAACAGATATTTGGAAAATCTGTCTTCAAGTCACATAATGGTTGTGCAGTTCAGGAGACTGGAATCAGCATTCTTTAAAAACAAAAGCACTGTAAGAGACCTAAAAAAAGACACCAACAATCAATAAAGATGTCTAAAATCTTCTCTCAAAGATGATGGCAAAGGAAAATGTCTTTTGTGAAGTCAGAGGTAAGTTCCTCCTTAATATTGGTGATTCAGGCTCACGTCCTGAAGCATAATGGTCAGTAAAGGAGAATATTAAAAAAAAAATGAGCAAATAATAAAAAACTCANAAAGATGTCTAAAATCTTCTCTCAAAGATGATGGCAAAGGAAAATGTCTTTTGTGAAGTCAGAGGTAAGTTCCTCCTTAATATTGGTGATTCAGGCTCACGTCCTGAAGCATAATGGTCAGTAAAGGAGAATATTAAAAAAAATAAGCAAATAATAAAAAACACGAAATCAACATCAGCCACTTATCCATCTGAACAAATTTTGATCAAAATAAAAAATGCAGAAGTGTTTCATTTGTTTGAAATTTACAATCTCTGTGCTGTTCTGCTAGTTTGTTCCCAATTTGTTTTGCTTTATACTATGAAAGACCATGAACATTTGAAAAGGGTTTATCTTTCATGCTTTGAAACAAATAAATGGGGAAAAAAAAAGTTGAAATATTAAAAGGGATAGTTTAGGACATTTATTAAGTGATGAAATACACTTTAAACTGTACTGGTTTATATGCATTATATAGTGTATAAAATTGCTTGAAAGCTCATAATTGACATCTCTAGCTCATTAAATGTTTTCTTTCTGCCACAGGTATTTCTCATAAAGTTGATCAAAGGTTTGGATTCTCTAGAAAATGGATCATATGTTAAGAATAACTCAGAAGTGCTGAAGTCACATTTTCATTCTTGCAGGGTTACTAATGAAATCTGTACTGTTGGTACTGAGGTTTTAGAGATGGGTTTAAGCAAAGTTTTTAATAACTAAGAAAACACCTTTAAAAAGGCAGCACCCACTCCCTGTCTTCAGCCTCATGCCAAATGTAACATCCCTGCAGTTGTCCTGATTTAAATTTTTTTCCCATCTGTGCTGTCCAGTGCATCATCCTTTAAAGAGAGGTTATAAAACTAATTGGGGTTGTAGAGCTTTTTCTTCACTGAGGTGTGAAGTTACACACGGCTGTGTCACATCTCAAGCTGTCCTGATGCACACTGAGCTGGGTCTCCATCTGCTGCATGAGTTCAGTCCAGTGATTTCAGGGGAGCTCTGATTTATGTCAGCACATGCCTTGATAGAAAGAGAAGCAAAAGTGTTGATGGCCTGACTTTGGGTGGTTGTCTGGGGCCTCAGAATGTTTCATCATACGTTCAATGGGTGCTGCATGTCACAGGTAACACTGCTGTGCTTTATGTGTATGGCCAGCTCATGAGAGTATTTTGCTCTCTGAAGTTTCTCCTAAAGCTCCTTAGATCACAGCATGGAAAAATCATGGCCTGCTCTGATCCAGCTATAACAATGGAGTCTTTTCTTGGGTTTGCTGGCTGATGTCTTACACGGTTTGAGGTGCAGTCCTTGCATTTTCAGGCTGTTTGGATCACATGGCCAATGAAGAATAGAAGATCTCTCCTTTTGGCACCACAGGGCAGCAATTTTCATGGAGATTCAGAAGCTGATTTGCAAAAGTCTGCCAGTTTACATCATATATAGAATCCAGTTTTGTCAGAGTTATGCTGGCGATTAAAATGGTGAGCAAGAAGGCTGTGCAGGTCTCAGTTTATGATCTTTGTGCTACTTATTGCTTTTTTTATTTCAGACAGCAGCAGTTGTATTGCCAGCACTGACAGCAGGCCTAGGCCTACCCAGAGCAGGAGGAAGAACTGATCTTTGCCCTTTCACTGAGGCATAGATGGCTAAAGCTGTGGAGAAAACCAGGACAAGTCCTAGCACTTAAAAGGATTTTCTCCCCAAATGCCTATGGTCTCAGGCTTTGACAGAGCAGCACCAATTCCTCCTGGCTGGAGATGTGCTCGTGGCTGGGCACCAGCACTACCCCAGAGATGGCTTAAAACATCTGTGAGTCACACAAAGGAGGGGTTTGGATGGCAGATTTGGAAAGGATATGCTGGGGTAGGGCAGGGAAGGGCAGGCAAGGGCAAGAAGGATGCCCATGGCTGGGGAAAAAGGGCACTTAAGGTCACTTTATCTCTGTGTTTCTTGCAGTGTTGTCTGCCTGCCTCCTGGTATTTCCACCACAGCACAGGCTGCAGCCCTTAACGTGCAAACAAACAGCCAGAAAGGAGGACACCTCCTCCCAGGTGCCTGGATTTTGTCTCAAATGTGAGCAGGAGATGCAGGAGATGAAATCTCCCCCATCCTTGCTGAGGCCTGTCTCTGCAGCTGATTTTGAACGGCACTGAGTCACGGCAAAAGGCATCAGGAACTCCCTGAAGCCAAAGAAACCCTTGCCAGCATCCCAAAGGGGATTCCCAGCCACCTCACTTGTGTGCAGTGCCTCTGGCATCCAGTGGCTTGCCCAGATTTATTTATTTATTTGTTTTATTCACCTCTGTTTTGTCTGGAAAAGACTTATCTGTTTCTCCTCCTGCGGCTCAGGCCTTTCTTTCAGCTCGTGCCAAATCCAAGGGCCACTGGATTTGCCAGCCTCTTTGGAGGAGGAGCCATCCCTGTCCCTTGTCAGGCTGGCCAGCAGCCAGCTCCTGGGAGGTGACAGGACCTGCCAGGAGAGGGATGCCGTGCCACAGCTGCGGGGAAAGATGCCAGGTAGGAGATGTGGTGTTTGGCACCCTGCAAAGGCTGTGGGGCTGAAGCGTCACCCTGGGACATGACTTTAGCCCTGGGCTGAGCTTCCAGCAGGGACACAGCCCCCTTTAACACAGGGGTGATGGGAAAGGCAAATGGGATGGAGAGAGGAGGAAAAGCGATGCTCAGTGGCACCAGGACGCTTTTCCAGGCTGTGGATATGGCCCTCAGCACCTGGCATGTGTAGGCTTAGCACTGCCACAGAAAGCCTCTTTCTGCCCTGCCAGCGGGTGCTGTTCTGGCTGGGACAAGGCTCTCAGCTGCTGCCACAGCCAGGCCACTGTCACCCATGGAAACACCAGTTTGATTCATCCTTGTATTTTCATCCCTGCCCCGCCTGGGGAGCTGCCCAGCCAGCGTCTCCAAGGAGAGGGGCCGATGGGTGGCACACCCCTGGCAGTCAGGCTGCACCAGGGGGAAGGAGTAGAGCCTTCCTCAATTTTGGGGGTGTCCCAGGTTGGCGCGGGCCCTGTTGTGCTCCCACGACAGGCTCAGACCCACGGGGTGCTGGGGAAAGCATCGTCAGCACTGTCGGGATCCACCGCCCTTCACTGCGGCTGCACACACAGCACTGTCCTGACATTAAATAAATAGTGAAAAAAGAGAGATGGAGAGAGAGTGAAACGTACACCCTCCATTTCACACAGTGTCCAGAAAGCCTGGCTGTCAGCATCCCGCTGGACTCCTTCCAGACAGGTATTCATTACATAGATTTGACTTTTTAAATACGATAGAAATGAGAACTGCAAACTTAATATGTTTTTCTTCTTGGGAGATGAGGGGGCAGGAGGGAGGGGAATAGCATTTACCTCATAATTTCCCTTTCTCTTCCCCCCTCTGTGTAAGCCACATTATTCTTTCTGCAAAGGTACTTGGGGAAACTTGCTAAAATTTTCCCTCATGCTTGAAATTTACTTACCCTGGGTAACAGGAAATGTGGTGTCTTGTGATGTAGATTGTTATACCAGATGGTAATCTTAGCACATGCTATTTGTGTAGATCTGCGGTGCAAGTGAGTCATCATTCGTAGCTGACCTTCACTGCTGTGAAAATACTTCTTTCAATAACAACAACAACAATGACAATAACAATAACAAAGAACCTTTTGGCGGGGTTTGGCCCTGCCTGCTGTGAGGACACGGGCCTGCAGTGCGGCCAGTGAAGGTGGGTCCCGGGCTCTCCACAGAGCACGGTTACAATCCCTCTGGAGCAGGATCCAGGACTCGTTACGAGTCTTTCCATTGGCTCTGCTGAGCTCTGGATCAGGCCCAGGTCGTGTTGCATCACATTTCTTTACAGCCTCCTTACGTCCCCCTCTCTGCACTCCTCTGTTGACAGAAAGCACTTGCCCTTTTTCTGCCATATAGGAAGAGGCTCAGCCCCATAATCAGACCCAAATAATGGGACCAGCTTGCTACTCTTCTCAAAGTCCCTGCAGCTTGCTGAGTTTAGCTGAAAGAGAAGACTGCGAGATGCATAACCCCTGAATCAAAATGATACTTGCTATTTCCTCACCTTAAAAAGGAGTATTTTTACCTGAGACAGGTAACAAAACCCACTGCTATTTCAATAGTTTTGCTGGAGCCTCCCACAACACCTGTGGCAGCTCAGCCTTTCTCATCCCTTTTTGTTGTCCGCACAGATAATTCTGAACACAGCTTCCTGCTTCAGCAAATCTGCAGATCTAAGCCCAGATCCTGCAAGGACTCCACTGGTGCAGGATTGAGCTCATGAATTGAAATTACAGTTGTTATTAGTAGTGCTGCTGCACTCCTGTAGAAATCCAGACATAGTATTTGACTCCAGTGTTTCCTGCAGCAATGAATTCCACTCTGGGAAGAAGCATTTCCTTTCATTTTCCTGAAGCTGTCCTTCTACTGTGGGATTTAAGACAAAGATTCATTTTTCTTTCCATTAAAATTAAAATACTGGATGCTAGCAGAAACGTGGTTTCTGGCTCTTTGTGAATATCAAAACCTCAGACCTTACTAGCTGTGATAGCTTTCCAGAGCTATTCTTCCAGGCATTTCAGCATCTCCCTCACCGTGTCCTAGGAAAGAGGGTGAGAGTTTCAGACCAGGGTACGTATTCTGCTTAGAAAGTTGTTTGATAAAATAAATAAAGCATTTAAGTAAGGAGAGCCCAGAAGCCTATCATATGTCAAGCTTTTCAAAACCAATTACAACTCACATCTGATAGAGTGAAAATCACACTGGCAATTAGATCAAGAATGGCTGATTAAATTCCTCAGGCTCCCCAAATCACAACGCCAGCATTTGTTTCAAAGACCTTATAATTACTGTATTTAAAAGGCTGTTATTCAATACTCTCCTCTAACTCTAAATTGCTCCTGATGTCAGCTCGAGGTACATGAAATCCTGCCCATGGCATGTGCTCTGGCTGATCAGTGCACATGACCCTCATGGCAGCGTGCATATCTTTTGCTTTGTACTAATCTTCCCTAAGATCAGAGGAGACGGATATTGTAGAAGAGGCAGTAGGTCTGACTAAAAGCCTATTAAAACAGTGGAAAAACTGGATGTTAATGGACTTTAGATCAGGTCCATTGTGACTGTTTTGCTGGATCACTGTTGCAATAAAAACGCCTTTTTTCTCATGCTGAGCTGTACTTATCTCCCAGCCAGTGGAGCACAAGTAACACGTACATTCATCTTAACCTACTCCACATTTCTGAGCTGCTTTTATGAGTGGATTGACCAAGTAGGAACTAGTTGCAAAACAAAATAAAAAAAAATTACTTTGGAGTGCTGTGAAATCATGTATTTCTTCTACAACCTGTCTTGTTCAGGAGAATGTCATATTTGTTACACTGTCCTGCTGGTAGCAGTGATAAAGTGTTTTAAAATTGAAGTCCATTTTCTTGCTCTCACATCCAGTATATGCAGCCCTTGTAAAAGACAGAAAAATTCCTGATGTTTGAAAAAGTTGCTCCTGGTGCCAAAGCAGACAGAAAACGTCTATGCTCCTGTAGAAATGCAAGGGGAATAAAGCTGTTTCTAAGGGGATAAATGTCTCTCCTATTTCCTATTCCCTGTTACTTTGGTTACTGTTACTTTTAAACATTCCTAGCATTTTGCACATAATAAAAAAATGGCAAAATCCCTGTTCATTTCTAGACACTATTTTCAAACCAAAGCTGCTTGTGTCAAAGAAAAGTGTAAAGACCAACCTCCATCCCACTCCAGTACAGCAAGCCATCCTAAGTGAAGCTCTTGCTGCTCTGCTTTTTGAAGGAAGGAGATACAGAAAGGAAAAAGAAAAAGAAAAAAAAAGAAAAAAAAAAGTAAAAACAAGAATAAAAATTGCGCAAGAAGGAGGACTTGAAAAACATAATCATAAGACCCGGTGACCTGCCTATTATCTTTGGTCTTATGATCACCATCACTGCATTTTTTCCTTCTGTGGGCTGGTCCAGGATGCAGGTCCTATATTTGGCCATGCTGTGACATAACATAGAGTGCTCAGCTGTAGATAAATGTGACTGTCATAGCAGTCATTCCTTGCATCCAGCCATCATCACCTCTTCCCCTCTACACTTCCCCCCAGACTGTTCCTCAGAGGAAGAAAGGCAGCAGGCAGCCCCTGTCCCCATTCCATTACCAGAGCCACAAACCAGTGTGTCCTCATCAGGACAAGGAGCTTACCACTAAGAACATTTCCTGCTGGAAGTTTTCATAGCTGTCCTGCAGCTTGTGTTTCTTTTATTTATTTAGGGATCTGTTCTCAGCTTGGTATCTATTCATGCCCTACCTAGGGCAGAGCTTGCTGGCCATCTGAATATTTTTTTCCATGTGCATTGCCCATCGGTGCCCCCAAGGTTTGTGTTTTGCAGGATAGACTGCATGGGATTTCATTTGTATTTTAATATCCTATTAAAATGACTGAGAGCTGCCAACATAGGTTTGCTCCTCATGGAGTATTTTAGCTTTCATTAAACAGTAGTATAAGTATTTCCACTGTGGCTTTCTATTTTTTTTTCCTTTTTTTTAAAAATTATTCTTAAAAATGTAAAAACTTCATTATTTATTTTCCTCAAAGTGTTACATAGAAAACACCCATGGCTGAAGTATCTACAAATATGGCATTCTCTGATGTTCCTCATTTGTCTGTCATTAGTAATACCCTTTAGTAACCTCTGGCTAAGGCATTTTTCAGATATGCAGTTCTTCTGGTAACTTATTTACTCAGGACAGTTTAATTCAGAGGCAACATCTGGATTTCTGTGGAAGCCAGTCTTACAGCTTAGCTGACTGAGGTACCACAGAGGTCAGGAGAACTGCCTGTGGTGATACTTTAGCTGCCATTGAACTTAGGACCTTCCTGCCTCCAAAACACTGTGTTGTAACTGTCAGACTCTCTCATCAAAACTCGTATTCCCGAGGATGATCTTCTTTCCTTGGGCCCTGATTACATCCTTCCTTTTTCACGGTCATTTTTAGGCCAATTTTATCTGTTCACTATATCAGCCCTGCAGTACTGTCTTAAGAAATATTGTTTTGCTCTGCATTTGCTTCCAAATCACATTTCAGTGTTTTCTTCAGATGAAAGACAAGGTTTGAAAGTGTCTTTTTGGCCCTTGAAAAATTATTTTCTTTTCTTTGCAAATTTCTGAGATGCACAGGTATTTCTTCATCTGTGATCATCTTGTGAAATCATGTATTGTTCAATGTTTTGAACCCATAAAAATCCATACAAAACAAACCTGTATTGTCTTTAGCTATTGTTTGTGTGCTAATTAAACATCTCTTTGAACAAACGGTGTAAACCCTCTAATAAATTTGTAATGAAAGAAATATTCAAAGCCTCGGTGATTAATGAGCAGATGTTAACAGGCAGTGCAAGCATATGGGAAACCATTTCTAATAGTGATGTCAACAGAGAACAATTCGCAGACATAATTACTAAAAAATTATCAGAGACTTCCTTGTCAAGTATTTTGTATGTTTATAAAGCTGTTGGTGACTCATTTTAAGCAGTCTGGGAGACTTATTTGATTTGGAATCAGGGTTTTATTATAGCTTAGCTGTTATGTAATAGTTTACTCAGACAGAATGGTCAGCTATTCTTCCATCTCAGCACAGTCCTGATGTGTGCACTGAGATTCCTTGTAATTCTTTCAGCAAATCGTATCTGAAGACTTTTCCATACGCTGGAAATACGGTTCTCGTTAAGGCTGAGTAGTAGAGCAGCCCCTTGCTTAATTACCCATTAGATTGTCTGCCATCCACTATAAAGTTCAAATGCTGCAGTATTAGCCACCCTGTGCTGCTCAATTCCCTGCTCCATGTGCAGCAGCTCTCCCTGACATGCAAGCAGCCTCAGTAAATTTTGTCTATGTTTGTTTTAGAGGCAATTTCATAGCAGGCAGAGTGCTGCCATTTATGAAAGGCAGGTGCAATCACTAATTACTTAGGTTACAGCACAAGCTGCAATTAATGTTGCCTGTCTCCCCAGTGTCATTAATGTTGAAGCGAAGTAATCTGGATGTAATTTTCGCACTGGCGCTAAAACGACATTTCAGTGAATCCACGAGTTTCTTTTTCCAAGACATTCCAGTACAATCAGCTATAGAATTACCTATCTTTTTCTTTGATTGCTTACTGTCATTCCTTCAGATGAACTCCAAAACCCAAACTTGGAATGTAGAAAAAGGCAAGCACAGCTGTCCTCCATTCCTGGCTCTTCTCCGGGAGACTTTGAGGATTTTATATAGCTGAGATGTGGCTGGTATTTGTAGAAAGCACTTAGAGTTTTGGATGTCAATATCGAGTTTTTGTTTTGATTTCTGTGTATCATGGTAGGGACGAGCTGTGGCAGATGAATAATGCCCAACAATATCATATTTAGACTTGCACTACCAAACCGTGCTTGGTGTTGCCAACAAACCAAGATAGTTTTGGGCCACTGCTCTGTGAACTCTCTGTAGCAGACTCTTTGCATACTTTCATGTTTTCTGATCTGCAAATATTACTGAAATGAGATTAAAATTGTCAGCTGCAGTCAAACCTGACACAATTTCCTGGAGAATTATTTTTCTTGACAAACACAAAAGCTTATCAGTACAAACGGGTTTTGTGAGCAACTCAGATCATAATCATTTTGGGGCAGAAATAGCCTATACTTTTAATATGCAGAGCCAGCCAGCTGGTTTTGGTGCAGATGAGGCCCTAGTGCACATTCTCAGCCTGCAAGGAGCTTCAGAAAGATTTGTCAGAAAAGACACCTTCCTAGAGATGGCACTGGTGTCAGAGTGCTCATCAGGAAGGGACTGTTGCAACACAGAGCAGAGGTGTCAGTTTGACCCATTCCTACTCCGTAAAGAAATTCTTCTGTGTCTTAGAGGAGAAATGCGTCAAGGAAATCGGCTTCCAAGGGTCCCTAGAAGCCAGTAGGAGCTGGGTGCCTAAAACCCACTTCACAAATACTCTGGGAGCAAGAGTGAGCAGAGGACTTTTGTGTCTGGAACTTGTAAGGGAGCCGCAGCTTTCTAGGAGGTGATGGAAGTATTTTTAACCAGGAAGCCAGTGGGTGAAATGTTGTTCTCAGATGTGTGGGTAGATTTGAAATGACTCCTCTGGTATTGGGACACCTGATCTTTATTTTTCTCTTGCTTTTTCAACCTCTATTTCAGCCTATATGGCTGTGGTCCTGGGAAGATCCCTTCTCCTGGAGGAATTTTTTGACAGCAGATGCAAAACCAGAGGGTTTCTAATCACCTTGGTGACCTCTCACTGCTGCAGCAGTTACTCTGATTAAGTTTTATGAGTGGCATTTTGAAAACTGAGACCTGGAAAGAGGCATTTACATTCCTCTCTCTTAAATTCTTTAGTCAGAACTGACAATGTGACACTCTGGACCACCTCATCCCCAGGCTTCCCTGGCTCTGGACTACACACAGCTCTCTTGTGTCAAGAAGAGGGTTTCTGCCAAAACAATGCCATGCAAGTGCTGGCTCCCTTTTGCCTGCAGATAGTTCTTTCCAGCTTGGTAACACACCTACAGCACTTTGAGCTTGTGTCTAACACCATAATTTTGCACATATATCAATGTCAAATAGAGATGGGACAGCAGAGACATACTGCAGCTTTTCCCCTTTGCCACTGTTTCTGTAACATTACTGGGGAGATGTTTATCTGAACAACATCTATCCTGGAAAACAGGATAGTGCCAGGATATCGACTTGGAGAAAACAATTCAGTACAGAGAAACTGCAATCCTTTTTCAGGATTTCTGTCAGCATGGGAGACTTGTGAGGCCTTATGGGGGCATCCAGAAATGTGCATTACCTAAAGAAGTTCCTTCAAAATTTGAATAAATGATGCAAAAATAAGACTTACAAGGTTGGGAGACCTTCTGCTGTTCCTTTTGTGTTCAGCTGTGGAGCTCCCTTTCCCAGGATTCAGGCCACATGGGATGGCAAGGTGGCTTTTGCAGTAGCTATGGAAAACAGAAACACTTGGTGGGTCAAACTATCTTTGCAGAGATCCCTCCCTACCAGCCCTGAAATCTTCCAGAGCCCAGATGAGTGGAAATTTAGCAGAGTGAAAATCTCACTCATCAGAAGTGAGCCCTGGCCGTGTGCCGTGGTAAGAAGGGGCACATTGGCCGGATTGAGGTGAGCTCCTGCAGGAGCTGGAGTGACCCAGCTGGGCAGCCCCAGGGACAGAGCATTCTCAACTCTGTGTCCTTCAATGGCAATATCATCTGAGATGGAAAATTTGAAAATGGACAAGAATATTTAAAGGGTAAAACGTTATTTTAAGCACACAGTGTTTTCTAAACTATTTACGTATCTAAGCTATACTCATTTATGGCATGATCAAGCAAGGTATCAGAGCCTATATTTAAGCATGCAAGAACTCTAATCAACTTCCTACTACATTGTCAGCACTGAGTCTCATCATGAAATGCATTCCTCAATTCATGCTTTTAACTGATTTTGAAAAGCCCATCTCTACACTGCTGAATCGCATGGGAGTCTTTTGACACAGCCTGAGCCTCAAGCCAGCAAGCTTGAATCTGTAATATTCATAGAAATAGTAATTATAGTCTTTGAAAGACTTTTAATTATAAAAACATTCTGCTTTTTTATGGAAAGGTGTAAACAGCATGCAGCTTGGTGAATGGTAATAGCAGAAATATTTAGGGGTAAGAAAGAGATGGAGGGAATGACTCATGCATGTATAGCTCTGAACACCGTAATTTTTGAAGTGACTTCTGGATAGGAAAGTTAAAATTGTTACCAAAACAATAAAATTCAGGGCTGGTTTTATTTTGAGAACCTTTGAAGTAACTCCCTTTTATGTATTTTAATGTTCTTAAATCCTCAGCAAGACCTTTTGTAAAGTTACTTTCAATTGTTTTTTGTCAGAAAGATTGTGGTGAGCTATAAGCATGTGTATGTAAAATGAGAGGTAATAAAATAACATTGTAAAATGCAAAATAACCTGAACAGCAGGTACTTTCCAGAAGTGTTTTTGTTACTTTTTGTAAGATATGCTTGGAGGCAAAATGAGTATTGCAGTGTCCAAATGGCTAAAAAAGCAGACCCAGTAAATAAACCCTGTTTTGGACTGTTTGTATCTAGCTGGAGACTACAGAGCAGAGAAGGGAGGTGCTCTGCACAGGGACTGCTTGAACTTTGTAAAAGGGGAAAGAAGCTTTGGGGGTATCCTGTGCCACAGAAAAAAATGTGTGTCAGAGCCGTATGTGTCTGTATATTTATGTGGTGTGTGTGGGTGAGAGAGAGGGTCCTGGAAGCAGAAACTAAATGAGGGATGTGGTCCTGGAAAGAGAAAGCTAGGGAAAGGCCAAAGAGCATTGCTGAGCTGGATCCAGCCCTGGGACATCACTCCAGCCAAGGAAGCTGTGAGTTAGATTTTTTTTTTTTTTTAACATGTACATTTTTTATTACATTCTGAGTAATTTCCCACAACATTCCACATTTTTAAGCCTTTTCAGAAGGGGAAAAGGGAGAGAGGCTTGAGAAACATCAGAACTTTTTTTTTTTTTTTTTTTTGAGAAATTCCAGATCTCTTGAGAGCATAAAGCATTTTTAAGGTTCCTTACCCGCATTAAAAAAGCTAATGATGACATAATAACCGAATAGACTATAAAGGAGCAGCAGCTGCTCAGTGAGAAGAAAACCGTAGGGGGCAGATCCTCTGCTGGCGATGGCTGGTGGAATTTGAGGCAGCCTGACAGATGTCAGCAGCTGAATGTTCCCTTCTAGGGATCAGTGAGGGCTCTGAGCGCTGCTTTTGCTGCCGGGTTTTGCCGCTGGGTTTTGCCGCTGGGTTTTGCCCTCGCCGCTGCGGAGGGAGCAGAGTGCGGGCGCGGGGAGAGAGCGCACCTCCCCTGCTCCTGCTCAGGCAGGAACCCGGGGCCAGCTGACTCACCGGGATCCCACAGCGAGCGTGTGGTGCAGGCAGGGATAAAGCACATCCTCCTCCCTCCTGCGGGCAGCACAGGGCCGGCCTCCCAGCCGCCGCTCCGTCCTGCGGCAGGAGCACATCCCGGGGTGAATCCCCGCCATCCGCCCCTGCCCCAGGGCGGGAGGGCAGATCCCGCACCAAACACACTGGGTTCTGCCCATCTCTGGGCTCTGCTCAAGCCGTTTTCGCTGCCTGTCATAATTATTATTTGTCGTTGGTATGGTCTGGTTTTTCAAAGTTTGTTCTCATTGTTTTCACTTTTTCGGAAGAGCTGGGAGATGGTTACGACCTGGGGGTGATGATGGTAAAACTCACTACATAATTTCTGAGTACTGTGGGAGATACATCCTCCCACCATAACATTTTTATGGCAAGTTTAATGTTTGGCTCATCTGGAATAAGCTGTGAGAGCCACACTACAGGAAGCTGTCAGGGTTACTGCCGATTTTTTATTCTCTTTGGAGAAGAAAGCACAGGCTTCTGTCCTCAGTGGATTCTGTGATTTGTGAAGCACTGAAAGAGATCAGGTTTCTGCAGAAAAGGAATATCCAATGGGTAATTATTTGTGCCAATTCCAGATCAAACATAAGCCTTTCTTATACAAATAGTTCATGGCAGAGCAAGAAGTATTAAGAGGGACGTAAACTGTAACCAGAGTGGAGGGAATGCGAATATTTTGTCCGGACTGGGGTTTGGGAGGTGGGTTTATTGCTGTTTAGAATAAGAATCAAGAAATTCTGAAACAGTGCTGTGCTTTATTTTTGTTCTGTTGTGAAATTCCATCCTTACAGCTCTGTCTTTCTGTCCACACAGGAAACCCATTTTCTTTTCCAAATGGGCTAGGCTCTGCATTTCTTATGCTACCCCACGTTGTGGGCACTGCAAAATAGTACCGACCCGAGAAGGCTGCACTGCCCAACTCTTTGCAAGCAAATTACTGACGGGGGAAAAAGGTGGGGAGGAATTTATTACTTCTTTTTAAATGTTGCAGCCACTCTCTTCTGCCACATGGAGCACAGGAGGGGGCAGAGGCATACTTCTGAGCCCCCCTTTGTCCCCCCCCCCTTCCCCGCCTCCTCTCTGAAGAGTTGCTCCTGTGTTCCCTGGAGCAAAGAGACTGTGATTCTTGGCAGGCTTCATGTCAGCTACTCAGGTCAGGGGGAAGTCATTACTTCCTCCTCCCACACTGCTCAGTCGTGTTAGGTTAGGACAAGACTTTGCAAGACATTGCCCAATGTTTGCAATGTGTCTTTCCCATAAAGGAAGAAACTGAGACACGTCATAAACCCTAAAATTCCAGAAGATGAAGCTGCTTCATTGATAGGTGAAAATGTACCAAAATATAATAAATATGGAATTTGGATATAGTTGTGGCTACAGCTCTCATCTCGGAATGGGGAGAACTTGAATTCTCTTCTTGACCACTCCTCAGACTTACTTGGATTTTTGATTAGACTGAGATGCTCTCTGCCTTTGTTGTTGTTACTGCCCTTATATTTCAATAATTTTGAGGTAGCTAGCTCCCTTTGTTGTTAGAGTCAAAAACTTTTGATGATAGAAGGGCCTTTATTTTCCCAGCTGAAAAGAGATTATCCACCTGGGAAGAAGAAATGGGAGGCTCTCTTGTGTACTGAGTGCCTTTGTTGTAAAGCAGCCTGCGACAGTGAATAGACCCTCATTATTGTTGTAAGGCTTTATTTATTAAATACAGTTAGCAGTAGGACTACAATGACAGCAGTAAAACTATAATGAGGCTCTTTTTTCACAGAAAGGACATTGGCATCTCAGCTGACATATTTAAAGAAAAAGAGAAAAATGGATAGGCTGGTGGAAACATTACTGAGCCTTCTATCCCTAACCTATTTCTCTTAGATAATTGCGTTCCCCATTAATACTAATTATTACTTTCTCCTACCTATTAGTAGAACTTAGTAATGTAACAGCTCTTTATTTCTTGTCACTATTATTGGTAATGGAAGCCCACAAAGAAGGACAACCACAAGAAGAGCACACAGAACTCAGCTAGGGAAACACAGGTTGCCTGCTGTTGAAAGGGAACTCTGCACTGGCATCATGATCACTGTGGACTCCTTCCCCTCAAAAAGAGACCTCCCATCTTTTATCAGGTGATAACATTTTATAAACTTGGCAATTTCACCACCTACCCCTTCAATCTTTAAAAAGTAGTGGAAGCCAAACAGGCTTTACAGTATGGTGGCCTAAATCCCTTCTCCTTGAAATTCCCCTCTCCCTTCCCACCATGTCACAGGAAAGTTCTGGGTCCTAGTACAATATTGGAGAGCAGACAGTTAAGCAAACACCTGGATGCTACAGAGCATCACTAGTGGCAGCACCTGCTCCAAAGGAATTAACACCAAAATCTGGGGCTCTCATTTTTTCCACGAGCAAGGTGCTCCAAAGCCAGCTCCTGCCTGTTGCTAACACTGCCCTGCCTTTCCAAAGCTGTCACACTGGAAGCAATTGCAAGTGGGGACATTTCTGCATGTCACCCACACCTTCCCATTGGGGATGCTCTGTCTTTTCCATGTTACACAGATCGTGTGTGTTGGTGTTTTTCTGAGCTGCCTGGTGGAGCTGGCTGCCATATCTGATGGTGTGTTCTTGCCCTGGCACTGCAGCAGACTGGAATGAGCTTCCAATAATAAGCACTGACACTAACATAAATATTTGTGGTTATGCTTCCCATTTTTTCCTTATAGGAAGCAAGCTAAAATTTTGAAATACTTCAGTGATGTGATCAGTGGACAGTAGTGGGAAAATTTTTTCTCCAAAACTTGATTTGTGATCAGAATAAAGAAGGAAGATCTGAAAGAGCAGAAAATATTTTTGTTAATCAGGATATGGCACTTTACAAGATCTGGATGTCAAAGCAAGTGTTTTGAATTCAATACTATTAACATGTGTCACTTAAATGAATTTTTTTCCTTCAGAGATGATTGGGTGGTTACAATTTTTGGCAATGGTTTTGCAGTCTGTTGCTTACATTACCTGACCCATGGTCTGTTTGTCTTGTGATGTCTGTGGGAAAACAAAACAAAACAAAACAAAACAAAAACCAGTTCCCCCCCAACCTTCCCTCTCACCAGTCCTGAAAATAGCCCAGAACCCAGAAAAAAATCTCTAGGACTGAGTCTCATCCTCCCAGTGAACTGTTCTGACCGGAGGGTAACCTCATGGGATTAATGCTGCTTTTGTCTATGACATCATGTAACACCAAACAAAAAAGTATCTGATTCTTCTGAAAATCAAAGAGACATGATTAAACAGAATAAAACAGCCTGGGAATGTAGAAAAGAAAGTTTGAATAGAAGGTCAGAGAAAGATCAGGCATCAGCTCTTGCTGTCTGCAAAATGATAAAACTAACAGGGAGTAGTGACTCAGCTTCCCCTGATCAAAAAGCTCCTTTCTTTGCAGTGTAAACAACTGTAGTCAGTGTTCTTGAAATCCCAGACTGAAACATCAACCAACACTGGAAAATAAGATTCCCCAGAATGCCTTCCCTATCCTAGGCATAACCTGTGGCTGATGTTTCAGGGGATTTCGTTCCCTGTGACTGGGATTCATTCACTGTCTAAAAGTGGCTGCTGCATTAGTAGAAGGGAAAAAAGTTTTGTGTGTGGATTGTGACCTCAGGAGTGTGAAACAAATATTTTGTTTCAAATCATCCCTTAACCCATTTCAGCAGTAAATTGAGTCACCAGTATTATAAACCAAGAAAAAAAGTGGGGAAGTGTGGCTTTGGAGGAATGAATAAAAAATGAAGCTAACAAAGAATGACTCTTCCAAGCTAAAGCTTGGTGTATAATTTTTTGCTGAATAACTTGTTTTGAAGAATAAGAGACTCCTGCTCTTGCCAGGTCCCTGCAGCTAGATTTTATAGCTACAATGAACAAGTACGCATCTGTGTAAATGCTCTTCAATTTTCTTTTTACATCATATTTACACTGCTCAGACAGTAAAACTGCTGAATGTTTTAATTAGCACTCCCATGGCTATGAAGTTGTTTGAAACTTTCAGGCGATGTGAAAAGGCTGGCACGCCAATAAAGGCTGCAGTCGCTCGATGCTGACAAAGGGGGCGAGGTGTTTGAAGAGCACCGATTGTGTTTGTTTTGGGCTGGGGACCGGCCGGATTCCTCAGCCCTTACACACAGCGAGCATCCCCGGCCCTTAGAGCGCCGCTGCATCCCACGGGACGCCTCCAGGAGCCCTGCACTGCCCAGCCTGAGCTCAGGGGTGCAAAGCCAGGCTCAGGAAGGGCTGGAGCCTCTTCCTGCTCCGAGGTGGTTTCGCCAGAGTTCGTCACCTGCTGAAGCAGAGGTGGGGGAAGTTTCGCTCTCAGCGTTTTCAGAAATTCCCCAGTGAGGTTATTAAGAAGAAATCAGATGGAACAAAACGAAAGCTTTCTAGGGAATCCTTGTTTTTATTAATGCAATTTTAATGTAATTTTCATAGACTTATAAAGTAAATGAGGCTGGAAAACACCTCAGGAGGTCGTATAGTCCAACCTCTTTAAGAATAGTATTTTGCATGTAAAATACTGCAGAGCTGGCAAAACCTGCTGGCTGCAGAGTATCTCCTGTCTTTGTTTATTGTAGAGCACATAAAACCATGCAAGCTGTCTAACACTGGCCTGTCAACTCGTTTCAGCCCCAATCCAACCCGCGGTGTTTGGGCTCTGCGTGGACTCTGTCAGCATGGTTAATCTGATAAACACTGATAATCACCAGAGGACCGATGGTACCACTGGAAGAAGAGTGCAAGAGATGCTCTGATGCAACTGCTCCATGGAGGCAGGGCCAAGAATCTCAAAGCTGTGTGGGCTTGCTGTGTTTGCAGTGTACACCTTTGTCCCAAAGAGCTAAACTGAAACTATGGCTGTCTATAATGTCCCCTGGAGCTTTCATAGCTCAGATATCAATCTGACAAGTGATTACTCTTAGCTTGGACTCAGCATCCCCATAAAGACAAAGGAGCAGTCTTTCACTTGGTGTTGGACAGAAAAATGAAAATGTTGGGATAGAGCAAGTAAGTAAGCCCAGGGACTTGAGAAGGCTGTTACAAACACCAGAATTTATTAAATTTATAGTTCAGGTGAGTGCTAGAAAATGTATGACAAGAAAGAAAAATAATAAAAGAAGAAGAACAAATGAAGAGGAAAATTGTAGGTAAAAAGAAACTAAGATGATAAGTAGTGGCAAATACTAAATTTTCCTCATGTTTCTTCAAACAAAAAAGAGCTGCTTAGGAGGACACATTGTACTGCAGAGGGTATTTGTCACTTCTCTGTATGAGGTGTCATAAGGGTGAGGTTTGGTATGAAGAACCACAGGCCAAAGAACAAAGAAAAACCTGAAACATCTTCTTTAAAAACTCCCAGGTTCCATTAACATTACATTTTTTTGTAGTTTGGATTCTCAAGTTCTAATGTAATTGCATTGTTCTCTCCAAATTCTGGTTTGAGGTCAGCTTCTGATTCTTGCCATCTTGTGGTGTGGTGCTGCACTGCGACCATCCCTCAGCTCCTCTGCAGATACAGCAGCAGAAAAACAATGTGCTTTCATAAAGGCCCCATTGAAAAAAAAAGTACCTTTCTTTGACGATTCCCTTCTACAATTTGCAGTATTTTTCCTGTGTCTAGGTCTTCATTTAAACTCAGTTTCCCTCTTTGTTTCCTCAGTTCTTAGAAGGAGTCCAAATTTTTACCAGTCTGGAACCTGAGACTGTCAGAAATGGCCTCTCTGCAGATCTCTTTTTAGCCTGAACTCTTGGGCCATTTCCTACTTGCAAAGCCATATTGTCTCCACACTCTTCTTGAAGCTCTTTAAAAACTCGAAATACTCCATACTATTTGAAATACTCTCATCATAGTCTGCACTGTATCTCAGACACTCATTTGCCAAAGCTAAGAGCATTTTTTGAAATTGTGCTGTAAGAGGGAGCTGCAGAGTTCAAGCTCCTGTCCTCCTACCTCTTTTATCTTACTCTTCCATCCTCCCCAGGACTATACACTTTTACAATTACAAAGGCAATAGCCAGAGGAGAGACGGCACACCTCTGGAACCCACAGGTTTTAAAGGGAACCCCATTCTCTTGCAGTGCTCTTTATTGCAGCAGTCCACATCCAGGAGCCAAGCCCCACAGAGTTACCACAGGTGTTTCCTATTTTTAATATCCTAAATATCGGGCATGTGTGCTATTAGTGATGTGCTTTTGCGCTCCAAGGTGCTGGAAAATGATTAATGTGTGAGGGTGTCTACTGCCAGCATCTGATCCAAGTTCACTGACTCTCAGTTAAGGGGTTAGGAGGAGTCATGTCTCGTGCAGTAGTTCTGTCTCAGCAATCCTCCTCACTGAGAGGTCTCCACGGAAGGCACCTGAGGCTTTGCTGACTCTCAGTTCACCTCAGACTTTTCCAATCACAGTGAGAGTTGAGCGATTTTGACACTGGGGTCCTGTCTCTCCCAGTTTGCCAGAATGATGACTTCATTCTGGGCTTGAAGAACTTGGAGGGCAGTCAAAAAGATGTCTTGCTAACTGGCTCACCTAAGGCAGGCCAGCTGTGGCTGTCCTCACTATCTGATAAGCCTGGGACCCAGTGAGAAAGAACCTGTGTGTTACAAGTCTGCAGGGGCAGTAGTCCTGTTCAGCAGGATTCCAATAATGAATTTAAACTTTATTCTTCCAGTTATATTGTGAGGGAAAAAAATATTTTCAGGTGTCTCAGTTTGTAGACCTGGTTGCAATAAGGTGCAACAGAAAGAAAAATGAAACAGACGAGTTAAAATTAAAAAAGAAAATAAATAAGTCCCGACTCAAAGTTCATGTCAAGGATTCGTTTGTTTGCTTGCTTGCTTTTCTTTAAAAAAATAAAAAAAAACCCAAAAAACCCAACAAAAATAACAACAACAAACCCCCAGAACTGAGAGCCAAGCGAAAGCATGAAAAAATGCTTCTTTGCTCTAGGATTTTGATCAGAATCCACAAGCTTTATTCAGATACATGAATTTTGCACCTCTTTGCCTATCTTTAAGAGAATTTAAGAAAGCTTGTTGGAGGTGGAAAGTAGAATCACAGAATAAATCATAGAATGCTTTGGATTGAAAGAGACCTTCAAGATCATCTGATTCCAACCCCCTGCCATGGGCAGGAACACCTTCCACTAGACCAGATTTCTCAATGCCCAATCAAGACTGGGCTTGAACCCTGCCAAGGGTGGGGAATCCACAACTTGTCTGGGTGACCCATTTCACCACCTCAAAAGATATTGTGCTTTGCATTGCCTGATATGTAAAAAAACCCTTGGGTGCTAGGGTGACCTGAGGAGACTTTGAACAGATTTCACCAATATTTTTTGTTTCAGGATACATTATTTTTCTTGCAGTTGGTATAAAGTTTAGCTTTGGTGAGTTTTTCATCCTGTTTTAGGAAGAAAGCTCTTTGGTGAGTAACACCACCATTTCTAAGTTAGATGGCGCAGTGCTGAAGCAAAGCACAGGAGCAGCATCTCCCTCTGTCTTGCCAGGGGCAGTGAGCTCTGTGCTAACTGATCAGAGCCATCCAGAGAGCAGGAGCTGCACAGACTGCGAGGACAATGAAGAGCTAAGACGTGGTGCCTGCCAAAGGGAAAGCCTGAAAAACAAAAGGTCTGTGGGTTATCTTCCCATCATGTCTAGGGCTGCACTTGACAGCCACAAGGACTAAGAGTGCCCTGCACTCTCAGCCTGCCTCCGTACAGATATGGGATGTTCTGTACTGCCTGTCTTCCTCCTACTTCTACCTGCCTGTTGCTTTTTGGGTGTTTTATTTGTGTCTGCAAATGTTTGCTTCTAGAGAAGACTACTCAAGCTAGGGGAAGGCAAGGGTAGAGAATGGGAAATGGTGAAACAAAACCCCTCTTCATCAAATTTGCCACAGACTCCCTAGAAGACACAGCTGCTTGATAATACATGGTAGAAGTCTGAATCATAACACACACTCACCTAAAAAACCCATAAAACAAAACCTCCAACACTAAAGAGAATGGTACATACCAAAGTGTGAAAGAGTCAGAGGCAGAAAAAAGGCTAACAAAAAGGAAAATAGAAACCATGTCAAACACTGGTTTCCTCTCAGAGTTTTGACTAGTATTGGGAGGCCAACAATGAGTATACCACACCAGAGACCCTTTTCACCTTGCCCAAAATAATGAGCTCATGTTTGCAGATTGCCTAACACTTTGTTTTCAAGCCAAAAGTATCAGATTTACACTTGAGTAACAAATTGTTACAATGTGGGAAGAGGTTATGGACAAAGTACAAATCTGTGGGATGCTTTAACCGTCTATGATTTTGTTTGTTAGACCATGTAATAGAAAAGAGACAATCTTGAGCACCATAGCCCCTAAAGGGGAAAGATGGAATGGTGCAGTGTCATTCAGTCCCTGACACTTCAGATATTTCATTAATGCAAAGCAACAGTACGTGTATTTAAGGATGCCTTCAATTAGCTCATTTGCTTTGTGGAGTTTCTCATTTTAATCCTAAGAAAGCATAGTTTCAAATGTTGTGGTGAAAATACACTGGGTACCTTCTTCCAAAATGAATATTTGCTTTTTCTGCTCCTTGGTTGGATGAAGCACTCAAAACAAGCTCCAGCTATTGCTTTCTTTGCTGGCAGGAACCTGTGGATGCAACTGATGAGTGTTAGTGAGTTTTCCCTGCTCATCCCTCTTGTCTACTCTCATCTACCTGCTTCATTCTTCAGTTCTCTGCTAAACCTTGTCAAAGTTAAATTAAAGGAGAACTTGGACTTAAGTGAAGACTATAAAGTTGTTTCAAGATAGACCAGTAGATCCTATTTGATAATTCAGCATTCATTGCCTCTATACATCTTCAGTAGCTTTTAAAGAGCAAGAGTCACTATTGAGTCTCCAAGGAACACTTTGAAAATTTTAAGAATATATTTTAGGTATGAACTGAGGCATGATAAACTCTCTCCTTGTTTTCTGCCTTGGCATGCATAAATATTTTCAAGGATATTGAATTAATTGGCTTAACATCTCTTTCTGCAAATACTTTTTGCTGTATAGTTGGATGTTTTTAGGGACACTGCTTCTCTGTGTACTGAAACTTTTTTCTTACCTGGTTTTATTTTAATTACTGATTTGAGATGAAATGCACGAAAACCTGAGTCACTTTCTTCATTTTATAGTTTGAAAAATCCATCTCTAATCCTGGCTCAGAAAATCTTAAGAGATAATTTTAGATACTTGAAAATGTTTAAATCAATGCTCCCTCCTCTGTCTCCTCTTGTGCCCCTTTTGCATGCTTCTCTCTTGATGTCTTATTGAACAGGAAAAGGGAGCAGAAAAATATGCAGGGCTTGAAGGAGTCTCAAAGTCATGAGGTACAAATCCTCTTTCCATATTCTTTCCCTGCTTCCATTCCCCCAGGGCCCTTGAAGGCAAAGATAAAAGTATCTCAAATGGCCAACAAAGTGTCTCTGCTTGATTTTACTGAAAGGGAGAGCATGACACAAAACAGACTCCAGTGTGGTTGCCATTTAAATTAGCTATATAAAATTGTGATGACAGTCTGAGTTAATTAATAAATCATTATTACAATTTCATATATTAATATTCTAACTACAATAAAAAGTCTACATGCCTTTGAGAATACTGCACAAGCCAAATACTGCTTTGTTACAAGGCATTTTACAGATGATTTCTTTCTGTGCACAATATTCTTCAGAGGACAAATTAATGCATCAAGGGAGAAAATGTATGTTTCTACAGTCATAAAGGACAGATTTTGGGAAGATTTCCAGAGTTTAGCTTCTTTGCTGCAGGTTCAGAAGGTTTTTTTAATTTCTCAACTGAATTGACCCAGTGACTCCTATGAGGCATTGAAGAGAGCAGTGTCTATTGTTATTTATTTGTTGTGTTCAGTAGGTAGCACTTCCCTTAAGGAATTGGTCAGAGCAGCAGGATGCTCCTCATTTCCACCTGGTGAAACATTCTCTTTGTCTTGCCTTTCCCCATTTTCCTTTTCCAAAACCTCTACCCTCTGTTGTCCTGCGCTCCTGAAAAATCTCTCTGTGTCTTTCTTTGGCTTCCAAGAGCTGCTGGAGGTGAGACAGGCTCTGGATTGAGCTGGGTGGCTCCACGATAGCAACTCAGTGTTCCTGATGACGTACTTTGATGATGTGTGAATCATACACAAAAATAAGACAAAGAAGTGCACTTTTTGGTCCACTGGAAATACTTTATGTAGCTTGAAATTCAGTGTTTCGGTGAGTGATCAGATACATACAATTTAAATAGATAAATAAGTAATTAAAAAATCAGTAAAATTAATTTTTTTTGTTCTTCTAAATTCCACTTCAGTTTATTTTGTTATAATTCTTTACCAACAGGGGCATGAACTTGAAGGGAATTTTCAATCCCCTGAAAAGGAGTATTTTATTACCTTTATGTTTTACACACTGCTGCTTTGAGATAAGCTGCTAAAAGCTGGAACACATTTTCAAGGTTTTAAGTGAGCAAAACGTTTATTGTAATCTTAAACTGCTACATTTAATTGGAATTCCAAAATGTTCCACAGCATTAGATACAAAGTACTAAAGAAAAATGAATAACTTTTGCTTCTGACAAATATGTATTAGCTTGTATTGTACTGCATGCTGTTCTGGCTAGATTGTTTCTGGTACCTGAGATAATTCATTTAAAGCAGCCTTGAGTATCTCCATAATCCATCAAGAAAAATTATTTGAGAAACAGGCTGAGACCTAATCCTCTTCTCTTACTCCTGGAACAATTGGAGATTCTTCCACGGAATTAATACAGTCAAACTAGCGTGAAGTATCTTCTCTGAGGAAAACAAAACCTGGCCCAAGGTTTCTGAAATATTTGGGTAAAGTCTCAAAGTGAAGGGCACCATATGTATCTAATATTATTTGGTGAAATGCAAATATATCACTGCTGCAGCACTCAGCACTTGGGTCACAGCTCCCTGTTATAATGTGCCAGGAGGCAGTGGAGGTAGGCAGCCCTTTCAAGAAAACATTTCATCCCTAACCCTGACTCTCCCTGCCTTCCCTCTTCATTGTCTCAGCTATTTGAGTGAGTTGTAGCCTTGACAAAGAACATGTTTGGATCACTGTTAGCTGAGTGCTCTTGAATAGTTCTGTAGTATCAGGCTAATAAATTTGCCACCACTAAGAGATTTTTCAAATCAACTTTTCTCAGGTTGATATAAAAGTCTTGAGGATGAGTGACAAAATAGTTTTATTTTCTAATGAAGCAAAAGTAAGCCAGAAATTTCTTTTTAGTGAAAAAAAAAAATAAAATTAAGATTTCAGGCAAACTCCTACCCCATGCAGAACAAATTGAAATGCAAAGTTGTTTCACAGGCAAACAAGGCCTGTATCATAAAGCTACACAAAATACTGACCCAGTAAAGAGAAATTAATCTCATTCTGATCTGTCAATAGTAAAACAGCACCACATGAGTTATCATCAGCATGTAACTTTATCCACATAATGCCTCTGGTTTTGTTCTTGCATGGCCTCTGCCTGTATATACTTCACAGCTCCACTGGGAAAAAAATGGGGAAAAAAGTGCTTTGTACTTTCTCACCTATTAGAAAATAAAATTCTTGACTCTTTTTTTCTTTTTCCTTTTCTTTTTCTTTTTCTTTTCTTTTTCTTTTGCTTTTTCTTTTTTCCCACTCGGTGAGACCATGACTGGCTTCTGTTCCTAGCCCTGCAGAAGAACTCCGGGGATACCCACACTTTCTTTTCTTGCATGGAAAAGAAGACTCTATTTTCAACCACAAGAAATTCACACACGATGATTTCATATGAAAATAACTTAAAGCATAGCACCTTCCTCGTTCTCAGGTGTTATGTGTGCAATTGGGTTGTATGCCAATGATTTCTTTACCAAGAAGAAAAGCTTAGATCATCTGTCTCCACGAGAGAATACTGCAGATTGACAACATTAAATTTCTTTAAGAGGTGAAACAAAATACATGGGGTTACAGAAGGATTAGAAAATTATATCCCAGCTGGAAAATTTTATGGGTACAGAAAGAATTGTGTGAGTGAAATACCAGTATCATAAAATAAATAACAGGAAATATGGTAATTTATGTGATAGAGAAAATTGTCACTTTCAGAATTGCCAGAAAGTCAACAGCATTTCACCCATTTGACTTCAGAAGTGAACTTAGACCTCAGAGGCTTAAAAATATATGAAGAGAAGTTAAATGAAATAAGAGCTCATGAATCCTGTAGGGATTTACAAAGAAGAAAGCAATCTGTGCTAAAGGAGTTTTATAGAAGTTGAGAATGTATATAATCAGAATTTAACTTATTCCTGGAAAGTGATTTAGAATATGCCAAAAAAATTAAATTCCATTCTGCAAGATGAGCAATTAATAGGGCTCCTAATTTAGAAAGCATCACAATTCAGAAACGGCCTTTAAGCCTGTTTAACCTTAAGCATATGTTGAAAACCCACTGAATTCAGCTGGAAATTAAACACAGAAAACAAGAGGAGACCAAGCATTTCTACGCAGTAGTTCACATTACTAATGTTTTATATTTCTGGGGATCCCTGCGTCTCAGGAGAAGGCGGCATTTCACAGGTATTGGTGGCCAGGCAGAGCAGCTGACAGGCGCTGAGCTCTGTCCTGAGCTGGGCAGGACAAGCAGGGATGCGGATCCCTTAGAGGGCACAAGCGCAGCCACGTCCTCCCCGCGCCAGGAACAAAGGAGCCGTATCCCACCCAATGACCTTGCAATGGCCAGCAATTGTTCCCACCCTCGGGCCGTGGGGATGAACCCATCGCTGCTAATTTCTATTTTAAGGGCAGAGGAATGCTGCGGTCACAGTGATAGCGCCCCGCAGGCGCTGCCCTTCAGTGACAGTGACTGGGCGCACACGAGTGACACCGGCCACCGGGAAGCAGTTGCTGCAGGAATGCTGCTTCTGCCCTCGCAGTTGCTCTAAAGCCTGTCAGAAACGGCGTTTTCCCATTTTTATCCTGACATTCACGTAATTTTAGCTTCTCCGCTTTGGCAAATCCCGCCGTGTATTTTTGGCTCGCCCCTGAGTTATCTGAAGCGGAGCGGTGTGATTCCAGGCAGAAGAAGGCAGAATTGTCTCAGAATAAAAAGCAGATTTTTTTTTTGCAAATGGTTCATACATTATTTTTGCATGAATCAGACATTTATTTTCTAAAGGAAGACAGGGTGGGGGGAGGAGGGCAAAATCTTTTATTTAAATCCTCTCATAGTTCATTGCTGAATATCAGCTTCTAGAGACAAGGCAATGTATGCCAGGCTTCTCGGTTACTGTGCTTTTGGAGATTAGCTGTTTTGAGTCATGAGGGTGTGTTACCTCACCCCAATCACAGAACTCTAGCAGAAATGGTAAAAACAGGCAGCATGAAGGAAGAAAGGGGACTTTCCTAGCATTCACAGGACATTCACATGAGCTGCATGGGCAGGATGAAATCATGCAGCTGCCAAGGAACAAAAGCAATGAGTAGAAAATGAACAATTATGAAATAAAAGGACTCCTACAAATGCTAGAAAATGAGACTGACTCGCCTTTGTGCTGTGACCTTTTTTTGTGTTGTGCTTCCCAGAGTAGTACTCTACAGACGAGATGGCACCAACTAAACCTAAAAAATGACTGACTGCCAAGATAATTCAAAGAATAATGAGGTTGCAACAACTGCAAAAATGCAAAAAAAGAGTGATGTCAGTTATCTCTTCACAGAGCTCAGCGAGAAGGAATCAAATGTTTAGTCTTTAAAATGAATGGGTTTAAAACCTGAGATCACTGTTTGGTTTATCAGGACATGCTGATGTACAGGATTATGCAGAAGTCACATGGCTGAGCCTTTGCTTATGTTTCATTTTGTGAAATTTGTTCTGCAGCACATTGTATCATTTTTACACTGAAGTGAGAAAACTTACCTTCTGAAGAGGACTGTATGAATTAAACTTTTAAAATGAAAAGAATGAGAGTAATAAATTCAGCTTTCTAGTAGCATAACTCTTGGGATTAGGTTGTGACTTGGATTGAAAGACTGCAGGAGTAAGAAAAATTAGGAAATCTCCTAATTACACTGTGTGTGTTAAACAGTCCTTGGATCCTGATTGCTGGGAGAGGACTTCTCCTTACAGCAGATGTGCAAGGTCAGGGAATGGGTGTAGGCTTGGACCCCTCCCAACCTCTGGCCATCATGGCCAATGCTAGAAAGGTCAAGAACTACCAGTATATGTTGATTTTAAAGGACCACCCTTACAGAGAAGGAAAAGAACAGCACATGCCTGTGACATCTCAGAGAAATATCCCCTTTGCATGAATCCCTAGCGAGTACAGAACTCTATTGCTGCAGTCTTAGCTGTCACAGTGTAGTCCTAAAGGATTTTTTCTGTCCCTGGCTGTGTATTGGTGAAGATCAATCCCCACCTGTATTGCTCTGTTTCCTACTCTCAGTTTTATTTGGAATCTCATTATACTGACTCTCATTCCAGGTGCTGGAATCATGGTATTGCCTGAGGACCTTTGCTTTCATTTCAAGCACTCTACTATATTAATTTGCATAACCCATAGGGTGTACCAAGTACTGTGCCATTGAATGAGGGTGTGGATCACAAACATGAAATATCTCAAGGTCAAACTTTTAGAATCATGTCTTGTGACATAAACTTATTAATGGAATAAGTTTCCCAGCTCCTCTCATCTTTGGGAGCTCTTCTAAACATCTGTCCAGCTGCTGAAGAAGACAGGAATCTGTCTTTTCATCCATGTTTTGAAATCCCACTTCCCAGGATTCTAGCAAACTCAGTACCTGACAGGGAGAATTGTGTGTAGTGGGTGTCTGATCTCCGGAAACAGTGATGCAGGAACTGTGGATGGGAAGCAGAGGCTGCTGTGGTGGAATGCACACTGTAGCAGCCTAACCCTAACCTGGGTTAAGGTTTGCTGTAAAAATAGCCTTTTTCCCTCACCGACCTACTTGTTGTTTGGAGCTGTGCTTCATGCATGTAATAACACAGAAAAACATGTTGAGCTGAGCATTTGTGGGAGGCATGGCGAGAGGAGTTGTCTGAAAGAGTAATTTTAAAATGTCAAAAATAAGGTATCACATGCAATGAACACAAACATATTATTAACACACTGACAAAAGCCCTCATAATTTCCACACTGATCTCATGATTTTTCAGGCTTAACTTGTAATTCTCAGGTTTTTTAAAGCTGACAGCATATATTCTTTCATTACGTTCCCTGACATTTTCTCCCCTGGGTGCTTGTACCAGAACAAATTCAATACATTGAATAGAGTACTAAGCTTTCAGTATGGACCGGAAAAGAGAGAAAGAGGAGCTAGTGAAAGTATGAATTCATTAATAGTTTGACCATGACTGGCCTTACATATGAACATTTCTTTTTCAGGGTCATGACTGGAGCAGGGATGGAGAAATGACACTGGCCCATCAAATGAGTCTTGGATGTATATCCAGGGTTAGACCAACACTACTTTGATTCCTAGCTGGTTAGAAGCAGCAATAACAACAACCACAAAAAATGGACTGATCTATCTGTAGTGCCTGTCAGCAGTTTATGAACACCATACTTTGCCTCAAACTTTTTATGTCTTATTGTATTACAGCTTCACCTCAGTGGCTTTGTATGTCCAGTAACCTAAAAATATATATAAAAACCAACAAAAAACCAAAAAACCACCAAAAACCAGTCACAGAAAAAAATTACTATTTAATGAGTTACAGTCTGAACCATAGGATCCATGGATATGAATCCATGGATATGGATCCCAGCCGTATGTCTGGGGAGATGACAGGTCTAAGTGATGAGCCTTGTTGCATGTGCACACCATTCCTCAGGAACCTATGGCTGTGATTTAAAAGGTACGGTGTGCTTGGCTTGCTCCTCCCAACATGTGCTAATGTTCTGTGTTTTTTGCTGTAACAGATTACTTAGCAGTTCATACTAATGTTTTGGAGGCAAATTGCTTTCCCATGTTTTATATTATGGACACTTGTTCGGGTCTGGTTCTGCGAGGAGCAGTGTGCTTTCAACTGGCAATTAAAACCATGCTAATGGGAGGCACTCTACACTTCCCAGATGTGCAGAGCAGGTCCCCCGGTGCAGACAGAGGGGATACTCTCCAAATGTGGGGCTAATACCAGTGACTCATCAGAGGGACTGCACCAGATTGTCCGAGCACGTAGGAGGAGCAATTCTTTTTGCCAGGAGCCAGAGTGAAAATATATGTATGCATGTATTTATTTATTTATTTTCTGTATTTATTTGGCTGTGCACAGCCTAATTCCCATCTCTTAGTAACAACAGGGAAAATGTTTAGGTCTCAGCTTTTCTAGTGCTCATATGATATGTATGTAAAGCTCTGGAACTTACTGTACTCATAAAACATCACCTTCGTCATTCTCTACTTATTTTCACATGCCCATATTGATGGGATAGTGGATTTTAGTATTCATTGATGTGTTATCTTTTAGTAGCGTATAAGCAAATTTTGAACTCCCTATCATTGCTGTGTATGAGTTAATTCAGACCCAAGAGAAGTAAGTACTATTCCATGCTGTTCTATATATTGGTGGCTTTTTTCCCAGGCTGCTCTGGATCCAGTAATTAAGAAATAAGTACTCAAAAAGGAAAGCACTGTACAATTACTTAGTTAAGTAATTTGGAAATAGCTCCATGCTGGCTTGCACTTACTCTGGGGTAGCGTTTGGAAAGCCCACACACCAAAAGAAACTAGGTTTTTTAGGTTCATGGAACATAACTTATCATAGAATCATAGAAAAAGCTGAACTGGAAGGGCCCACAAGGATCATCGAGTGCAGCTCCCAGCCCTTGCACAGCACACAAGAGTCACAGCACATGCCTGAGAGTGTTTTCCAAATGCTTGAACTCTGTCAGGCTGCCTGGTGCTGCGACCCCTTTTCTGGGAAGCCCCCTCCAGTGCCCAGCCATCCGCTGGGTGAAAAACCTTTTCCTGATAGCCAGCAGAAACCTCTCCTCTGAGCTTCAGGCCATTCCCTCAGGTCCTGTCACTGGCCACGAGAGTGAAGAAATCTGTACCTGCCCCTCCATTTCCTCTCATGAGGATGGTGACGACTGCAATGAGGTCTCTGCTCAGCCTCCTCCTCTTGTTTAGACCTTGTGTGTCTCCAAAACAAAAGCTGGAATGCTCTTTTTGTTTCATTATCAGGTCTTATATAGAATCACAGAATCACTGAGGTCTAAGATTGAGTCAACCATCAACCCAACACTGCCGTGTTCACACTAAACTATATCAGCAAACACTGCTTCCAACACACACTTTTTGAACGCTTCCAGGGGTGGTGACTCCACCACTTCCATGGCAGCCTGTTCCAATGCCTGACTTCTCTTCTACNGATGACTCCACCACTTCCATGGGCAGCCTGTTCCAATGCCTGACTTCTCCTCTACTGAAGAAATTTTTCCTAATATCTAACTAAAACTCCCCTGGCACAACTTGAGACCATCTCCTCTCATTTTGTCACTAGTTACCTTTGAGAAGAGACTGACCCTTATCTGGCTACTGCCTCCTTTCAGGCAGTTGTAGAGAGGGAACCTCTAAACCTCCTTTTCTCCAGGATAAACACCCCCAGCTCCCTCAGCTGCTCCTCAGAGGACTTGTGCTCCAGCATTTTCCCCAACTCTGGATTTGCTCCAATTCCTCAATGCCTTTCTTGCACCCAAAACTGGACACAGCACTCGAGGTGTGGCCTCACCAGTGCTGAGCACAGGGGGACAATCACTGCCCTGGTCCTGCTGGCCACAATATCAGCCAGACCAGGATGCTGTTGTCCTTCTGGGCTACCAGGGCGCACACTGGCTCATGTTCAGGTAGCTGTCAACCAGTGCCCCCAGATCCTTTTCACCTGAGCAAGTTTCAAGCACTCCAATTCTAAATTTTCTAGCTCTCATCTCCATGAAAAAATGAGACTTCGTTGTGCTCTTATTACCAGTGAAGAAACCTAGAAGCTGTATAGGGAAACATCTAACTCTGTCGAAAATAAATGAAAATCATTATTTGAATGGTTTATTGCTGGATCATGCTTTTTGTCCAAGAGCCAAAAGATAAGGGGGAAAAAAAGGCAGAACAATACCTGGCAGGTACAGTGACTTGGTTGTGGTGTAAACCTTTTCAAGAATAATAGATAAAGAGATATTAGTTCATAAGAAAGAGATTGAAGATGATTTTTTTTCCTGTTTGATAAATAAAAGCTTGTAAAAAAATCAAATAAATAGTAAATACAGTGCTTAGAAAAGGATGGCATTTTCTCCCCTATGCAGTAACTATCCTCATACTTTACTTCTTGCATGGGAGCAAGTTTGAGTTTAGTGTAGGTAAATAGATATGCACAGAAATGATGCTGGCTATGCAGTGCCACAATGCAGCTCCTCAGGAGCCTCTTGCATTGATTTTTAGTGCATAGATATTATGGAAGAACATATAGATCATTCTTATCTTGTATTAATATGTCCCACCTTTATCCTCCAAGGAATTTAAAGCAGGATTGTACACTTTTCCCTGAAACAATGTATCATTCTATTCTGAAGCATCCAACTCCGTTTCTAGCTAGCGTTAACAGTAATATTGAACAGAGTTACTGAAATTTCTTAAGAAAAGATAGCCTGGAAGTATTTCCTTACTGTTCTTAAGAAAATTACCCCTTAATTTTGCAAGTCCAAGAAATATTGGGAGGTCATGTATGTTAGGAGATATTGAAGGCTTTTAGAGCTTTACTTTTAAAAGAAAAGATTCAAGTTACTGGAAATTTTTTCCTCTAGTTTTGGCAAGTGTTTACAAAAATAAAAAAAGAAAGAAGAAAGAAAAAGTGAATTCTGAGTTTTAGGTGAATCATCTTATACTATTCTTGTGCCAATTCCAGAAGGAGTTTCAGAAGGAGTCTTGGTTCTGGTTGTAATGCTCTAAATATATGTATATATATATATATATATATATATGTTAAATACACACAGACTCCCTGCTGCCATCACACATCATGTGGTTTATCCAAATCCAAAACTGACAAGCAGTAGTATGCACCTTCATATTGCATTCCATCTGATGGGCGCCAGTGAGCTGGACACTGTTGTGTCTGTGTCTGCTGTGGCTTTAGCTCCCACAGATAGAAGTAAACAATACCCAAGGCAAAGTCTGCAGAGACTGAGCTTCCACCCAGCCTTCTTTAATCTTCAGCCAGTTGGACAGCTTGGGAGCACTTCAAGAATCCATACTGTATGTGAAAGGGAATCCCATACCCTCGGGTTATTTTTTTCTCTCTTCTCAGCCACCCTGCTCCAGTCTTTGGGACATCAACCCCTTTTTGCTTTTGGTGTTTGTGTATCTCTAGGTTTCATCGATCACTGGCACTTACATGTTTCCACTCTGGAAGAATACGTGGTGAGAATTCAACATTCGGTACAAATGCATTTCAACTAATTTGTGGATACTACGGAAGGATAAGTTTTGTCCCCCTCTGATTATTACAGGGCTGCATAGCAAGCTGTCATCCCATCTTTATTTCCAGCTCAGTTGCATCCCACTTGTTGAGTGCAGGATCTGCTCATACACTCCAAGCTTGCCAGAGGCCAAATCTCTCCCGGCACAGGGACTCTTTTGTCCAGAATGTTCAAATTCTTGCAGTGCCCTGTCCCTGAGCAATCACCAGAACCCACCATCAGTACTCATTGCAGTCAAAGATTTTTAGCTTTTTATTTCTTTAAGGTTTCATCAAAAAATTTCCCATCTAAATAATGTTAGATACCTACAAAATATGGACAGCACATATGTGAGTAAAATGTCTTCTCAGACCATAATATAGGTTAATAGTTAGGCTTGCCAAAGTGTGTGAGTGTATCTTTGATCTGTGGGTGGCATTCTGTATCCAAATGTGCAGTACAAATATTATTTATCCTTTCAGTCAAGTCATTTATGACTATCTGACTTTAAAGAAAAGCCAACAAGATTCCAGTTTAAAAACATAATATTCATAACTTCCCTCTCCCCCCTCCAATCTTATTTCATGTTGCCAGACTCTCATTCAAATAGATTGTTTTGCAAGTTCTAAACACCTAACAGTTAATTTGTAATACAGAGCAATATATACAAGGAACTCTGTCTGGTCTCTGCCAGGCAACTGAAGAATTGGAATTCTTGATGAAGTTGAAGAGAAAAAATTTGCAAATGCCTTGCTCTATTAACCCTTTATACATTGCTTGTTTAAATTATGTGGGCTAATGGTTCATATGGGTTCCTCTACAAGGTAATGTAAGCATCTTGTCTTAAAATTTGGTGTCCCCAAATTATCTTGCATGTTATACCATATTTAAGGTATGAAAGAGGCTGTTTAAAGTCGTGAAGTGACCGATAGGTGCCTACCTCCTGTAAAACAAACCTGCATTTTGTAGGGAAGGGGTGGCGAGCAGCCAGGGCAGCTGGGGAGCTGGGGTGGAGCAGCTGGGTCAGGGCAGGGCTGGGAGGCTGCAGGGAAGGCACTGGAGGAAGCCCTGTCTGCTGGTGACTCAGCCCTTGGCATTCCCCTCCCAGGAACCAGTGCCAGAGTGGCAGAGGGCACCCAGTGCAGGGTGAAGGACTCATGCTCACGGTGTGTAGAACTGGATCCTCATCAGTGACCATTCATACATACCCCTTGTTTTTTTTTCAGGAAAATAAGTGGCCTGGCTGTGCTACATTTCATGTGTTTACATTTGTCTATCTAAAATTAGCCTGTCCAAAACCACTTTGGGCTGTGAAACAACATTCAGGCATAGAGGTGTTTAAGGAGCCATTGGGATGACACATTTTTGCTTGACCTCTTCATCTAGACCTTTGCTGAGACCTAACAGACTCAGCACTGAAGGGGCACAGCCCCGCTGGCTTGTGCAAACCAATTTTTTACCATTACCATGGTAGTGGTAAGGTACTCATACATATATGTAGACTAGATATAGATACAGATTATAAAGATAGATAGATAGATAGATAGACAGATACAGAGACATAAAGAGTTGATAGAGGCAGAAGCAGATGGCTGCACCGGTCCGGTAACATGGCCACAACTCAGAGCTGGGTAGCCAGGGTCATTGCCTCTGGCTCTGTTGCAGGTACACAGACATGTCTTGTGTCTGCTTAATACCAGAGCTCTTACAGCAATGAGAATCAGACCTTCAAGTTTATTAAAAACATTTACAAAACTGTACAAATAAAATCTAAAAGTCTGCGGCCAATTAATAAAGCTGTGGCTCTGCAGGGGCTGTTATTACTGCACTGTACACAAGAGACTTTTCACACTAATATAAGCAACAGAATTTGAATTCTTCTGCTCCAAAAATGAAGGGACTAACAGGGAACCTTCAGGAACCTCTGACAATATGGGCCTCATAGCAGCCTCTGGAGCTTTCCTGGCTGTGTCCTGCAGAGTGGAGCTGGTGTACTGTCTATCCCTTCCTGCAACACCATAATTTGCTCTTTGGACATTTATTTTTATAGAGTTATAAAAGTTTTCAAATATAATTATTTTAAGCACAATTTTCTCAACATAAACACATCAGGTACGTTCCTTCACTTAACAATGTCTGAAAGAGCTGTGTTAATGTGACCCCTCTTTGGTAGAATGAGACTTTGGCCCAGCACTGGTAGCCTCCAGGGAAATTCATCCTCCTCAGCCCAGAAGGATTTCAAAGTGAGGAATTTGAAAGTTTTCCAAGTGAGGAATTTCCATCAGTACACAGAGTTTTCACAATTTGTCACTCTTCTTTTTTTTTTTTTTTTTAGGAAACGGAAGCGGGGTTAAAACTTTCTTGGGACAATGTGCAGTAGCTTACCACATATAAGTTTATGTGTTCATTTTCTTGGTCAAGCCAGTGAACCTCAGACAGCAGGTAAACAGTGATTAAGAAAGATTTTATGGATATAAATTAAAAGTTGTCATTGTCTCTTAGCAATGAAATTGGCTAATTGATGCCAAATACAGTTGTTAACAGGTATCTAATTTTAACTGATTTGTGTATGTATGATTTACTGCCTCACACAATGATCTTGTTACTTAAGGCATCCTGTTTTATCTGGTAATCTGGCAGCAGTAATCATTTATTTCCTGAGGTATTGGAACATGGCACAGGCTGTTTTTGTATTGAATTATTGTGTAAAATACACCCCTCCAATCAATCCTGCCTTGAAAGTGCAGCCATGAGGGTCGATGCAGAGCCTGTGATGGGAACTCATCACACACAAGTGTTCACCCACTCTGTCACTGCCCTGTTGTGGCAATCAGGATCCACTTCAAGAGGCTTTTTCCTCTCCTTTTGGGAGCTAAATCCCTGTTATCTCAGTGAGTGACTCATTCTTACCTACATCTTCTAAACCTGGAAAGACTCCAGCTGACAGACCCTGGTCCTGACTGGTGACAAGGAGGAGTCCACCACATCTACATGTTATGTCTGCATTTTATTCAGGTTCTATAATGCCTTTTTCTTCCCATGCTGTCCAAGCCTGAACCAGCTGACACACAGTCCCTGACTCAGAAGCACAGCAGTCTGAACAGACTTGGCAGAAGAAAACCAAGACAGGAAACAGAAGATTGGAGGTACTTGCCCAGCAGACAAGCTACAGCTCATATCCACGCTCCTTGACAAATGAAAGAACACAATTTTTGGATTGGATTCTTTGCATACAGGATGGTGCAACATTCCTGAAGGGCTCCCAGACAGCAAGAAGTTCACCAGGCAATGTTCTGTACCACAGAAGGAGGTGGCTGCCAAGAGTGACACCATGATGTAGCCTGCCCAAGAAGACAGGGTTATGCTGAACCCGTGTGTCTGTGTGTGTGTTTCCCTCAGATTCTGCTGCTTCTGCAGCCAAGGAGGGGCATGGACAGGGATGGGGGACAGCAGGGGCTGCTGCAATAGGACACGGAGGCTGAGTTGGCGCTTCTACCCCCAGTGGTTGGTGCTACTGACTCCTCTTTCCCCTTTTTCTCTGTACCCCACTCCTTCCACTTCTACTCCATTCAAAGGATGTTCACTCATCAGGATCCTATAACACCTATTCTCCTTTGTTCTGTGGGCTGGATATCAGCCCAGGCAGAAGGAAACAGAGAAAGGAACAGTATGGCAGGGATGGTGTTAGGCTACAAGATAAGGAAGGGCACATGCACAGCAGAAGGCTGAGACTGAAAGGCTTGAAAGGCCTGAGCTCCAGATTCATGGAGAAAAAAGAAGAAACCTGAGGAAAAGGGAGCTCTCTCACAACCCCTGCTATGTTCCTCTGTTAACAAGTCTCTCCTCAGTGTTCTCACCCCCTTCCATCTTCCCCCTGGGCCACCAACAAAAATCTGAATGCCTTCAAGCACTGAGAAGCCTCCAGTCATTCCCACTGATCTTATAATTTGTGTTTGTTAGGCATACATTTATTAAAAATATTATGAAATGGACTTCATCGTTTCCATCCTGCTCCTTCACCCTCTAAGCTCATTTCATTGGCTATGACTGGTGGCCATGAGGTTTGTATTTTACCCGCAGTCCCACTTACCCAGAAGTCTTGTACTAACTTTAAAACTAACTCTAAAATAGGAACTGGGTATTACCCTTGAAATGGCCTGTAAGTCCTCTAGTTACCCTTGTCCTTGTTGATAATTAAGAAGTTTCCAGAAGAGTTCCAGGGAATCAGTGAGGTATTGCATATTGCCTCTGTTGAGTGTAGAGCTGTTCCATCTTTTTATGGTGTCACTGTGTAGAGAGTCAGTAACATAATATTGCTTACAGAAATTACCACTGATGCCTTCCCGGGCTTGTTAAAAACACAGACATGCAAAGACATTTGGTTTCAGCATTATTTCAGAAAATTCACTATAGTTCTGGATGTAGAGTTTCTGAAGGACATGCAACCTCAATTTTCTTCACCCAGAGTCAGCAAGAAATGCAATCCCCTGTCCCACCTGGAAGTGATCTCCCTCTGGTCCAAAAATTGTAGTATGTCCAGCTAAGCTGATAATTATGATTGTTAGTGTTGTCATGATTTCTTAAGATCTTATTTTAATAGAAGGCAATCACAAAACAATATTAAACATGCCAGTGTTAATTAAGCTTATTCTTTAGACAATTGTGCTGTCATTGAACTGATGTGTTAGAAAAAATTTGAGGACCTTTGACAAGCACAGTGTCATACTCAAACATATGTGGGCACTCAGCACTGAAAGAAATAATGCCAGATGTGTGTTTGCACAATAGTATGATTCATGATTACTGAAATCTGTGTGATGGAAAAAATTTAGTGCTCTTTTAACCATTTTGATATTATTTCCCATTGAAACACTGCCCTTCCTTCATGACTTTGACAGAGAGGACCTTTCCATTTCCCCTTTAGTAACTCTTTCTTTTCTTTCAGGTAGAGAGCATCATGTCTTGGATGCCACCTCTCCAGCTGGAAGATATTCTTCAGACATAATGGGACCCTGACATTCCACTTAAATTTCAACTGCCAGCCTGCACAATTTAAAAGTCAATAGTTTTATTGACTTTAATCAATAAAAGTATTTAGGTATTTAGTGGGCTCACATTTTTACAGTCAAATGTCACAAGCTATCCACTCACATGACTCGGGATCTGTGCTCGTAACAATTTGTGTGTCCTCAGGCAGATTTCTCTCTCAGAATAATTGCTTCCATAAAGTTATTTGTAACATTAGATTGTATTTCTACAGAAATGTGAAATCATGTACTTTTAGATGATTTCTATTCCAGTAAAATACAAGAATTTTCTCCTAAGAAAATGCCCTTTGCAAAGAATTATTGCTAAAAGACCTTTACATTCAGATTTTTTTTTTAAAAAAAGTACAACCCAAAACCCAAGACACTCAAACATGTGATTGCTCCTGTTTGAAGGACCTGTTCAGTGAGATTTCTGTGATTGCTGCTTGCAAAGGGCATTGCAAGGATGCTCATCTCCAGAGCTAGGCTGCTACACAGCCAAATCCTCCTGCAGGGAGCCACGGACAATGTCCCAGCCTTGAGTTGCATGCAGACCTTGCAGACCTTGTCAACACCACCCAATCTTCTGCTCAGCTGCAGTCCCCTTCCCTGCCCACTGCCCTGCTCTGTGCTTGGGAGATGCTCATGCTGTTGGCCCAAGATAAGCAAAAGGAAACATCTTCTGGGAGAGAGCAGGCATGGCACAAGAGCTCTTGAGAGCAACGTGCCATCCTAATGAGAAACACTAATGAGAACATTCCTGCCTTCTCCAGGATCTTGGGCATTTCCAGGCTTTCTGTCAGGGGCTTACATTCAAGTGCTGTACTTCATTCCATGAGGATCTCAAGAGCACCTCAGAGATGAAGGATATTTCTGTGGCAGATTTTCCATACAGAAACAGATGGGGTTCTCAGGCACTTTCCTGCCCTTGTCCTTACAGAACAACAACAGGATACATGTTTGTTCTGTGCTCAGTAGTTTTCCCTCCTTGGTTAGTTCACCCTATTTCCTGCCAGGTGTCTTGCTCTCCACTGGTCTAGGCTTGTTTTACGTTATGGCTGAGCCTATTTAAATTACTATCTCCATGGAGATACTCCAAACCTGGGCAGACATGTGCCTGGGCCACCTGTTGCAGCTGACCCTGCTGGAGCTGGGGATGAGTTAGATGACCTCCGAGGTTTCTCCCAGCCCCAGCCATTCCGTGGCTCCGTGAAACAGAAGCCAATACAAATTTTCCTACCCTACGTAAATGAGATTTATATTTCCCACACTTTGGAGAATACTTATAACTGACTTAGAGGAAAATAGAAAACAGCATTTAGCACTTGCCTGAAGATTTGCAATCTCCCACAAGCACTTAATGACACAGATGAAGATGACGTATTTCAGATCATATACATTGAAGAGTATTAAAGTTTTTTTTGGCATACAGCTCTGCTTCTTCATTTTCCCCCCACTCCTGTTCTATGACTGTGTAAAACACAAACTGTCTCACCAACATGCTTCACACCACAGAATGGCATGAGCAACATTTCTCGCAGTTGCTAGACAGCCTCTTCATCTCTGCAGTTTGACATAAATAAGTGACCTGATTCAAACTCAGCTCAGTTCTTAGATAAAGTGGCCTGGCTGTGCTTAGATAAAACAACCTTTTCCTGAGCTGAGGAGATCCAATTCCTGATAAATATTGACACTGTAAGACTGGCCTAACTGTGTAATCAAGGAACAAAGTATTTTTGGGTGAAGTTTGGTGCACACACCCAGTAAAGCAGCAATCATAAAGTGAGCTTAGTAAAGCAGCCCAGGCACTCTCTGCTTTGAGTTTGAGGAGCTGTATCACCTCTTTTACAGGGACACCTCTATTACGTATTTTGCAAGCTATTTGGTAAAGGTAAAGGATAGACTCTGCCCACCTCAAAATCTCTTGTCCCAAGCTACAACCTGAACAGAAAATCTCAGAATTCTGCATGAGCCTGAACAACAGCAAGGAAGCTGAGCAGATCTGAGCACAGTTAGTGTTTTCCAGGGGGCATGTGTTTTCCTGCTCAGAATGGGTTTATTGTACTGGGCAGCCTATCCAGGCACCTGCCATTTCTCACCTCTGCACCACTGGCATGAACACCTCAGTATTAATACTTTGGCTTTTAGGAAGAGGGAGCCTGGCGTTGTATATCATTCTGCCTGGCATTCAAGCTGTATGTAATGCATCCCTTGGAATGTTTTGCTAAAATGCACACAACTATCTGGAGGCTTGAAGCCTAGGGCCCTATTGTCCAATCATGTGTAGTGTGGAATTAAATACCTCTTTGTTTAGCTATTAGTTTCTATTAGTTCCTTCTCAGCTGCTGCAAGAACATCTGTTACGCTGTGCAAGCCACTCCATCACTCAGACCTAGCCTTCCATCTCTCTGTCTTCCCAACTCTCCTTTTCACCTACTTCTGGAAAAAACCGAGATATTAATTCTTTACCTTACAGAGGTGAAAAGAGAAATGCCACATGTGCTTTCCAAACACAGTAAAAGACAGTGCAGCAGACAATACACTGCCCAAGAAATAAACAGAACTGTGAGAGGAAAGGGTGTAACAGAGTAAGCACATACCTTATTAGTTAGGATATTAATTGGGGTTAATTAAAGAGATGTTATTAAGCTCCTTTCCTGTTATGAACAAACTTAAAGGTTCTGGTTAGCTGTATTGTGGAAGAGATTAGAAAGGTGGTCTTGTAATAATTTGCTCAGTTGTACTGTTCCCAAAAGAGCAGAGGTCAGGGACCAGAAATGAGAGACCAAAACAAAAGAACTAGACAATTGCAGTTAACCCATTTGCTTAAAAAACCCCAGCTCAACAAAACAAAACAAAACAAAGCCAAAAAACCAAACAAACCCCAACAAAAAACCAGGAAAAAAACCAGGAAAAAACCCCCAAGAAAATATGTTTTAAGCAGAATTTTGAGGAATAGTGCCCAATTGTATCAGGCAATTAGATGCTAGAAACTTTAATGTCATGGCAGGTGACAGTTTCTGCCACAAAATGTAACATTAAAGTAATAGGCAAACAAAAAGAACAGTAACACTGCAGGTGTAGGCCTTGCTCAGGAAGATGCAGTGTGTCTGACCAGACTGGGATGTGCCACACCTGCTGTTTAGGACCTGCCTACCAATGGATGATGGAGAATCCAAACCATTCCATCAGTGCACAATTCAAATCAGGATAAACTCTCTTGCCTTTTGGCCCATTGCCCTTCCTGCATTTACTCTGATGACTCTCAGGTTCTAGCTCTCTTCCTTGATTTCTGTAGTACAGCAAATATACCTCAACTTTCAGACAAGTTTTTACTACCTGTACAGAAAGCTATTGTCCTAAATAAGTACTGGAAATCTGTCCCAGATAATAAAATTTCTAATGTACTTCCAGTGTGCAGAATTAATCTTTTGTCATTCATTGTTAGCACTGTACTATGTTAAACTCCTAAAAAAGCTCCAAAACTTATTCACAATGTGCTTTTAGGATGGTAGCTAATGTGTTCTTGTTTTCAGACATATCCAGATACAGAGAGTTTCAAGACATGTTAATGTGCATACATATCTCCAAATATTCCCTGCAAGTGAACAAGATGCCTTCCACAAACTTCACTTAAAAATAAAATTTTCTTTGCATTTAAGTGATTTTCCTGTTCTATTTTTCCATTAGTCAATGCAAAATTCCTTGGAAAATTAAGACGGTGATATCTGTGAAATCAGTGTTCAGCTTTTATGTTGACAATATTTACTCTGCCAACTCGAAGAGTTAATATAATTTCTTGAAAATATATTAAGAAAAATGTGATAAAACATGGGAATGTCTGACAGTAGAAATGTGAGATTTGTTCAAATACAAATCAAAATGTATCAGAAAACAGCCACTGAAACATTTTTCCAATTGTCTGTAAAAGGAGAACTCTAAAGACCTACAGCAGGAATATAGATGCATGCTCTGGGGACATTTCTGGCTTTCAGATTCCTGCTTTTTTGCTGCCAAAGACCAAAGCCAAACATATTGCTAAGGCTTTAAGACGCATTTTCATCAGTAAAATATCTTATAAAATAGATCCCAAAAACATTGAATGACTGCCAAAATGTCAATTTATTTTTTATGTCCTCATTGAACAATGAAATATTTATGTTAATAAAGGCATGCTATAATAAATTAATATTATAGAAACCACCATTCATAGTTTTTAATTAGCAGTAGGCACTGAAATTAAAAATGAGGACACCCTATGTTCTTCCTGCTTTCTCTTTTCAGATGACAGTGCTCTGCAAAATAACTTTGGAGAGATATATTGCTCCAGGAATGCCTGACACTCATTCCGATTTTGCTTTTTTCTAAAATTATTTCTGAGTAATCTGTGTTACTCTGGTGCATGGTCAGAGGCCAGTCTGGCGCTGTTAATGCTGCATTTGCAACTCATCCCCGTTTAGGAAAGATGCTGTGTCTATGAAGAATTTTCATGTCAAGACTTTAAAGTATCTGTAGCTGCACTAACTTAGGCAGTTCCTTCACACCCAAAAGTGTGGTTGGTCCATAGAAGAGGTTTAATGTCTAAATGCTGGTGCTGTATGCAAAAAGCTGCAAGTTATCACTCCAACATTAACAAGTGCCCCTTTCCAGCATCAGTAGGTTGAACACATGGAGAAGCTTTTATTCTGTAGCCCAGAGACCTGAACGGTGTTGTGTTACCACTCCTGAGCTGGCAATCAGAGTAAAGGCAAAGGCTGGCACTGAAGCTTGCTTTGAGAGCAAGCAGTGCTCCAGATTACTGTTTCCTATTTCAGACTTAAATTTGATCCACTTGCAGCTGATGTTGGATGTGACAGATAATATCCTGGCTATCTAATTTATATTTGATTATTTAAGGTGAGATTTTCCAAATGGTCTCAGTGCTGGAATAGCCCCTCTCCCACTGAAGTCACTGCCAAAACTAGAGGAGGTTGAAAAAATTCCTGTCCTTATTAGCCATTGAAATATCTGGTGAAGAAACAGGAAGCCAGACATAATTTTTATGCTGGCTCCCTGGAAAATGTACTGGTTTTAGAATTTTCTTTATGAGCTTGAACTCCTCACCTGGCTCCCTGTCGAAACCAGCGCACAATAGGAGGTGCAAAATACATATTTTCAACTAAAATCTCCTGGGATGGTTGCTCTTATCCTCTTCCTCCTCTAGATACAAAGCATCTGGAATGGTGTCAGGCATCCCATAAATAAGGACAGCTGCTACTACAAAAAGAAATAGAGTCTGATGAAAGTTGACAGGCAAGTAGAAGGGATTGTGACAGAAAAAAAAAGAAGCAGGGAAAAAGTGGAGGGTCTTGCAGTAATTTCCTAAGCACACCTCTCTACTAATACCTTTTTCCTGAAAGGGTTGGTTATTTTAATTTAGTCTAGCCTCCCTTTCACACATTTTTCTCTCATGTGATGTCAGAAGCAATACTTTTTGGGTCTTTAAATGCTGTGATTTCAGTAAAGCCATAAAAAAAAAAGGGGCCTCTTTGGAAAGGGACAAAAAGCGATGTGTGCTATAAAGACATGAAGAGCCAGATGTCCCTTGTTAAACATATGGGTTGAGAGGAGTGAAAGGCAGATCTGAAAGCTTAGAGAAGCATCAGGGTATTCACTCCTCCAGCATGACACACTGTGTCTTGTAAATAATTGCTAAGTGTCCTCACACTCACACAGCTCATGGATTCCACAGGGGTGAGAGCATAAGACAGCCTTGCAGACACACTTTTGAGGTAACTCTAATTTGAACTAGGAAGCTATCCAGTTTTGATGTCAGGAATTTTTAGTAATACCCACAGCACTTGGGTAAGTGTTTCTCATGGTGAGTTGGCCTCACCAAGAAAAACAAGCGCCCTATATTGAGTCAAATAAGGCCAGCATAGAGCACTGGCATCAGAATTTGTTCTTCTTTCTCTGCCAAACTTAAAAACCTTAATACAATTAGGGCTGTGGGGCACAGGACCTCTCTGTCACTTTCCAGTTGTGAGGGGTAGCTGAAATCAGCACTGGGCATTGGACTCATCTCCTTGGAGACATCTGTTAAAGGGTTTATTTCTTACAACATCAGAGCACATTCAACAACAAATGGTTGAGGGGCTCTGCCCCTTCCTTGCCCCACTGCTCTGCAGCAGAGAGCTGTGCTACTGCTTGGGTGTTACCAGAGAGGAGCTCTGCCTGCTGAGCTTGCTGGCCCTCCCCTGGCTCCACTCAGGGCTCGGGAAGCAGCGGTGATGCATCTGCCAGTTCTCTGGAAACACAGAGCCTTCCTGGCAGGCACTGCCCTGCAGTCCTTTCCGGGCAGATCACATCCACACTGTGCAGTGTGAGTGATGCAAGGGGGACCTGGCCAGAGGATCTTTCTCAGTGCCTTTCAGGAGCACCACATCAGAAGTCACACTACTGCAGTTAAAACTGTCCCACTCCCAGCTGCAGTGACTTCCACTGAGCTGAGAGGCTGCTCCACTGAGTCAATGAATTTAATTGGTACATATAAACAGTCTCTGGTGTGGACTCACATGTTCATCCATCTCCAAGATTCAGGCCTGCTTGTGACCTGAGTTCTGCCCCCTGCAACGCTGTATATATCAGATACTCAAATGTGATAATGATGGGAACAGATGTGGGAATATATAGACAAATCTGGAACCTGGTCAGAGGGCTGTGTCTCACAGTGCCACGCCAGAAAGAAGGAAAAAAAAATCAAAGAAACAGAAAATATCCTTCTTGCTTAAAAGAAACCACAACTTGTTCTAAATTTATTGTTCATATTCTCATTCTGTATGCAGGCTTTAAAAATGAAAAAATTGTTTGAGAACACAAAGCTCTCACTGTGTGCTGAAATGGCAAAGTTTGCAGCAGCCAAGGTAAAATTTCAAGATTTCCACTTTGAAGTGGAACTTGGAGTTAATGGGCTGGGCATGCCCTGATACATAGAGTACAGCAACATACCTTGGTTGAATCATAGAAGCTAGAGATGGAAAAGACCTATTAGGTCATCTTTTCCATCTCCCTGCCAAAGTAGGATTATCCTCTGCCAATTCAGGATTATTCTCGAATGTTTTTTAGTCTAGCTTTAAATGACTCAGGCTGTGGGGCTTCCACCACTTCCCCTGGGAGGCTATTCCACAGACTAATAGACTTTGCTGTGAGGGAAAATTTTCCTGATATGCAGCCTGACTTTTACTTTATTCCATTGCATGCTAGTTCTCCTTGTTATAAGTGTATTACACTACGCTAGGTAATTTGTCTCCCTGTGTTGGTGTTTATGACCTTCAAATACTTTGAGATGGCTTCAAAATCCACTTTAGGATGGATCTTAGGTAGCATTATACACCACTGCTGTCATATATAATATACTTACAGCATCAATTAGATGATGATACTTAAAACATATTCATATTTTCGCCATCATGCTGTGAGATCCTCCAGAGTGGAACACATATTGCACCACTTAGCAAAACCAAACTTGCCTCCTGCTGTTTGGCAGCAATTGTACCCAAAGTGATTGAAAAGCACCTACAGCTTGAAAAGTGCCTGGAGCTACTTGATCCCGCCGTGCTGACTTCCACCTGTGGGATCACAGTGTGTGATGGGTTAAATTAGCACAAGCACCTCCAGTATTGCCTTTTCCATGCATTTTCCACATGGATATTTCAGAGTGAGAAGCTGACAGGCAGGTGTTAGGAGCTCTCAGGGGTTGGGAAAAAAGAGGCCAAGGGCAAATCACTCTGCATGAATGGCTCCTGAAAGGGTGGAGACACTCTGGTTTGGATGAGTTTGGATTAAAAAAAGCAACAGGCACAATTAGAGCTTTTAGGGCACAGTGTGGCACAGCAGCATCCTGGAGACAAGGCACAAGGACTGGGAGGCTTCCTATGGGTCAGGATCTTGCAGCCAGGGCTGTCCCACCACTTCCAGCTGGGGACCAGGGCAGGACAGGGCTGAAATGGTGCCATTTACCAGTAACTACTTGGAAACGCATTTGGAAAAGACATTGCTCTTTTATTATACAGCTGAGTATATTTTAAAGACCTCCCTGGTTTTGCAGACACCCACAGATGGATGATCCCTGAAAATCAGAGTTCTCTTGCTCCTGCTGTGTGTCCTTTAGTCTTGGAGACTCTGCACATCCCTGTGTGCTGGTCAAAGAATGGCTGTGTTCACCTACAAGTGACCTCTTCCGCTGATTTTTTTTCTACTTTGGTGTGACCATACAGGGATTGTGAGAAAATCCTCACTGAAGAAAATACAGAGTTTTCTTATCCTGACCAAAATTTTCATAGCTCTTTTTTTTGAGAAAATATTGTCTTTTCATCATTGTTGCTATGGGGATCACTGGCAGTCACAGGACCAAGATGCTGAGACTCTAGACACCATCCATTTATACTTTACATGTCCCCCCACTTTAAATTTCTTGCTTGATTCAGAGTCAAGTATTTTGAGCAGAAAAACTTATTTAGTCACAAATTAATCATAGCATTTTGATATATGTAAAAATCAACAGGATTAGGATACCGACATATTTTACAAACAATCTTCATAATATTCACCATGCTACCACAGTCTTTCAGCTTTGTTACACACACTCATAAATACAAAGAGTTTGAAAAGTTAAATTTTTTTTAAAATAAAATTTTTCCTAACAAAAGGAAATGGAAAACCAAAGCAAAGACGTTTCTTTAGATTTCAAGCAGAAAAATGCCCATAGGATATTGCTGCAGGAACAGTAAAAAAAAAAAGCCGCACAAAACAAATCAGAACACTTGAGAGGTGTCATAGTTCAGCCCATGAACTTGCACACATGGAACATCTGCTTTTGCTCTGTGATTGCTCCTAGTTGCTCCACAGAGGTCAATAATTCACTGGCACCATCTCTTTACATTTAGTTGTATGTGTGATCAGGGTCCATAAAACACATGTACAGACCCTTAACATGCTTCCAGCACTTTTGGACCATCTATCCCAAGACCCTCTGTCTCATCAAGAACATTTGATGTATGGCATAGTGACTTTGTAAACCATATTGCCTTTCCCATAGGTTTATATTACAGCTTTATATTGTTAAGGACCAGGAGAGCAGCAAAAAATAGCTCCCTTTAAAACCACAGTGGTCTTGAGTAAAATAATCTTCTGCTGCTTTTTGGGTCCTGCTCCAGCTCGTTCCCTTTCTCCTGCTCCCAACTCCTAGTAGAGGCCAATTACTGCATGGAATTGAAGGGCAGTTCAGGAGAAGAGCCAGATCCATGGCACAACCCCCACCCTTCCCTTCTTCCCAGGCTTAACTTTATTCCTGATTCCCTACCTCCTGCTCCCACCACACAGGGAGAGGTGGGAGTGGGAATTATGGTCAGTTCATGTTATGGTTTGTGTGCTGCAAATTCTTCCTCAGGGAATAGAGTCTTTCCCCTTTTCCAGTGTGGGGTCCCTCCCACAGGAGATAATCCTTCACAGATTTCTTCAATCTGAGTCCTTCTCATGGGCTATAGTTCCTCATGAACCGCTCCAGCGTGGATTCCTCAGGAGGATCACAAGTCCTACCAGGAAACCTGCTCCAGCATGGGCTCCTCTCTCCATTGGTCTGAAGGGCCCTGCCAGGATCCTGTTCCTGCATAGGCTGCTATGGAGTCACAGACTTCCTTCTGGCACCCACCTTCTCCAGGATGGGCTCCTCCATGGGCTGCAGGTGGATCTCTGCTCCATCAGGGCATCCACGGGCTGCACAGGCACAGCTGCCTCACCATGGTCTTCATCCCTCCTGCCGTGGTTGGCACTGCACTGTTCCCTCTTTCCACACCTCAAATACTTTATCCCAGAGGTGCTGCCACCATTGCTCACTGGCTCAGCCCTGGCCAGCAGCAGGTGTGTCCTGGCTCTCTTGGACAGGGAGGAAGCTTCTGGCAGCTCCTCAGAGAAGTGACTCCTGTAGTCCCCCTGCTACCATAACCTTGCCATACGAATCCAATATAGCGGTATCATCTAACAGAGAATATCTTTGGAGAACATTACTAATTTAACACTAAAGCACTGACCTAGTCAGCAGCTGCCTTCATTCTCCACACACTTTTAGACATATACTTAAAAGAGTATACTAAGGAATGAATTAATTGGCTAGATATCAATGTTTCATGGGAATGCATCTGTTTTGTGAGAGTCAAATTAAAAATGAGAAGCATTCTTTTCAGGACTTTTATTGGTATATAAATACATTTAATTGTTTTATTCCTTAAGACAAACAATATGTACAGCATTGTTTCGAAATACAGAACAAAGGAAATAGCACAAATTAATTCAAGATAGTACGTGGGTGTGGTATGGATAACAGCTAAGTTTAAATTGTTTGTAGACAACTTAAAACCTTCTGGTTCTTTCCATGCCTCTTTGACAAACCTTTAAAACATGCTGGCATTTTATAAAGAGACTATACAGCTATGAACACTTTGGGGGACCTCATTTTTTCATTGAGACTAGATGCTTTAAGTACACCAGCACGTATTCTTAATGATTAATGTACATATGGCAATACAGCCAAACCACACAAAGCTGTGGAGTCAAAAGGGGAACCCATTAAACCTTCCTTTAGGGGTGCCATCTCCTCTGTGCAGGGCTGACACAGCTCCTGCAGAGCTGCATCACCTCCTCCACGAGGCAGGTGAAGGAGAGGGGCTGGGAAGATGGAATTACAGGTTGTGCTGCAGCAGCAGCAGTCACCTGGGACAAGAACAATGCAGCTATTCTTGGCTCATCAAACTCCCTTCCTAGAACAGCAGGTGGGCCACAACTGCCTCTGTGATGCCTCTGTCTTTAGGGATGCTCCAGAGGCAGCGGAGGAACTCACTTTCCATAGCAGGGCAAGAGCCACAACTGAGCCAAGTGCTGCAGGTATAGGAGGAGAGCAGCACAAGCCATAGAGGAGAAAGTGGCCCAAAGAGCACAGAGCCAGATACTAATACCCTTACTCATAGTCAGTAGCATTCTGTTTCATAAAATGTCCCTTGTGGCACTTCTAATTTGGTTCTCCGAGGAAGGTTTTATTAAGCCAGAGTATCAGAGGATGATCTTAGTGTTGAAGACTTAAATTAGGCAATCACTGAAAATCCAAGGACCATTAAGAGGGAAAGGGCCAGGTCTTGTGTTTCTGTTTTCTTCTCTGAAATGTGGTTTAAGGCCTTCAGGGACAGTTCATGCATTTTTACTGATTGGTGTGTGAAGCCAGCTGAACTGAGTCTCTCCCGCCCATGCAGCAGAGCTGAAAGAGCTGAAGAAGCAGAGCTGGGAAGATTTTGAAAATGCCTGTTTATTGAAAAGAACAGATATTAATAGGCACAATTAAAAGGCAAACATCTGAAGTCAAACCAATTAAGCTCATGTGCATCCCTTATGACAGTGATAAAGGCATTACTGTTCAGTGCAACACCAAATGGTCCCAGATTAAGTGCTGGGCACTCACATTTCAGAAGATGCTAGTAATCTGAATTTCTCATTATAGAATTTATGCCAGACTAGTGCTCTTGCCAAGGATGATTTAACTATTCACAGCGTCAGACTGACTTTGTAGCTCACAGAAACAGCGCTTTAATTGCAATTTCATCGTATTTCATGACAAATAAGAAATTGGGCAGTGTTTCACATTATAAACTCAAATTATAATGAAAATGTCCTCTATTTGCAGCTGTATTTAGAAATACTAAATACCAGCTAATATTAACTAAAAGGGCAGTTTCTTCTTCCCTTGAAACCAAAGGTATTTCTCTGATGATAAGGTAGGACTTGCTCAGAGGATGCCATTATCTTTCTGGGGCTTTCTGCAGTTCTGCTTTCCCAGCATCCAATTACAATGTAAACATTTGCTTTTCTTATCAGTTCTGTGTTGGAGCAAACAAGGTCTTAAGAAGACTTTCAAAGTGACAGAAGAATATAAGAAGAAAAGAGCAAGGAGGGCATAGTTGAAAGAGGAGGATAGGAAGATACAACTGTTAAATTTTCTTTAATTTAATTACACAGTATACAAGAACAAACCCCCAATGTTAACTCATTCTAAAGGATAATCAAATGCAATAGACATGGGTAAATATGCACCTTAGACCCACAGGTTTATAAATTTTAAAACTTAAAAACATCCTTATTTATGCCAATATTAATATAGGTACAATATACATCTTTTATAATTGGTCTGAAAAAATTTAAAACAAATATTCTGGACATGGTAAAAGAGAAGCCAGCTATAATCTCACTGAGTGTTAAATAAGCACAGGGAATATGACTTCTTGTTTGCAGTTTCCCTCCTACTGGCTGCTAGGCTGTGTGTTGTGATTCTTCTGAAAATCTTTGCAAAATGCTATAGAAATTATTTGATATTTACACCTATGATTAATTCTTTATTTGCTGGTAAAGCTTGTTTGGCACCAAATCTCCATCACTGGATTTAGGTCACTTTGTTTACACAGAATTTAAATAACAAGGTACATCAACAACTACATATAAGAGTAACATCAAGTTGAATATGAATGCAAAATCCTGTAATTAATGAAGAACGTCGCATGCTCCTATTGGAGGACATGTCAATGGATTATGACTTTTTGCTATGTAAATGCAGTTTCTGATTATGATTCTGTACAGATACAATCCTACAAAAAATAGTGATTGCAACAGAAGAGGATATGGTTTGAAAATCTGAGGTATAAAATTTGTGATGCTTGAAAAGCAAGAGAGGACTTTGTGACTTTTTATGCAGGTAACTCCACTGGCAAAAGTATTTCAGAATGGTAAGAAAACTGTAGATGTTGTTAAAACAAAACTCTCTCGTGTCCCCGCTATGTCTGTGCAGAATTCTGCTTTAGAGGAATCATAGCAGAAAGAACAGTGACAATAACTCTATTATCTCCACAATGCTTGGAATAGGAAAGTGCTTTGCAAATAAAACATGACTGAGCCATAACTGAGCACACTGAGTGCGTCCTTGACATGGTCTGTCATGATTCTGTGCCAGTCAAGATGACATAAATTTTTTCTGCAGGGTTGCTTACCCTTTGCAGAGAACAGAGTTTTGTGAGAGCAGTGCAGTGTTTGAACTCCAGCTACTCTCTGCTGTCCAGAGACGGACCCTGCCTTCTGTCAGAGGCTCCTACACCCAGGACAGAGGATTGAGACAGCGAAAAACCCCATCAAAATCTGTGCTGTGGGCACACATTACTAATGGATACAGCTCCTGGCCTTTGCCAGCCCCTGCTCCAGGCAGCAGCCTCTGCAATCTGTGGGGTAGCACTGGTCTTGCTCCTGCCTGTAGGGAAAGGAGCCACACTTCAAGGAATGCATGGATTTGATGAGAAGTTTTTCCACCATGCACCATTTTTGATTAATTGTTGCTTTCTCCTCTACTCTGAATGTCATTTTAGTATGCCGAGAATGCCAAAGTTTTAGAGGTCAAATACAGCCAAGTGCATTCTTGGAAAAAGTGTGACTAAAGAGAAGGACAAAGTGTAACACATGGTATGTGAAACTGAGAGTGAGAGGTGAAGGACTAGAAGATCCCAGAGTGGGGAAGTTGCCCCTACTGGATGATCAATACTTCCTTCTTCTGAATCTAGTTTCATCTTAAATAACCTCAGAGTATGTCAAAGTGTAGGTATTGCTTTTATCAGTAGATTTTTCTTATTCTCCCTGCAGAGCCTCTTTTCATTGCTGCTTCCATCAGCACTTCTGTACATGTGACAGTGTTCAGAACAGCACCCCCATTCTTTGCTGCTGTCAGACTGTGCACCTGTAGAATTTCTATTATTTCCTTTCTAAACACACCAAATAGGGTGTGACAGAGTTGGCAAAGAATATCTAATGCTGGAGGACCTGCAGTGAGTGAATCATATTCCGCTGTGAGTTTAAGGAATTGTAGTGCAGTGCATGAGGAGCTCAGCAAGAGGCATAACTCAGGGAAAAACCTGCCTCCAGAAGCTTTGTTCCCATCCTTGGCTGCTCCTCAGAGGCATTTTCTGCAGTAGGACGCTCATTTCTCTCCTCTTGTTTGCTCAGTCAGACTCAGCCATAGTTTGTGAGAGTGTTTCAGTGTGCCTCATCCCTGGATTCACCCCTCTTCATTTGCTGACTTGTACCTCTGGCACCACTATTTCTTTGGCAACACATCCTGAAACCAGACAATGTCAGGGATCAAGCTCTGAATTAGAGTTATAGATCTACCAATAGTGATACAAGTCAAACAGAAGCACACTAGAAATGTTAATTCCCATTTTTGTGAGTTCATCTGAGATTAGAGGCTGACTGGTCTTCAATCACCCATTCACAAATGTCTCCATGTGGTGCTGCTATCTATTAACTTTATTCTTTCCTGCCTGGTTTGTTTTAATGGTGGAAGTAAAGAGTAGGCTGATTTATTTGAAGCAAACAAAATTGTATGGGAAAAGAGGTGGACAATTGGTGCAAGAGTCTTCCAGAGATAGTACTCTTCAATCAATCCTACCAAATGTTTGCCCAATTTCTTTCATTTATAGTCTCCACTTTTTCAGTAAGTGTGTGAAATATTTCTCTGTTGCTTTCCCTGAAAGAAAGACAGGGATGTACAGCAGTGAGGCAAGGGGAGGTCACCAAGATGACACAGGGTCTGGAACACATGTTGTATGAGATGAGTCTGGGAATGGCATTCATTCAATCTTATCAGGAAAAGGGTGATTGAATTTTTTTTTCTTTTTTTTCCTTTTTCTGTTCAGCTATGGAATGGGAGGGTACAGACAAGGTAGATGGACATCAATTTTTTTTAGAGGAACACACTGACAGCTTGGGCACAAGCTGCAACAAGGGGAATTCTGACCAAATAGCTGTAGATGTAATCTCTAGCTACAGTGATTCTCTGTGCAAATAATGGATAAATAGATATGACTAGATATTAAAATTATTTAATGTTCTGATAGTTAAATATTGTTGAAAGCCAGTTTGGCCACATTGAACTTGTATAAGTTACACTTACACACTTATTTTCATTTTTTTTTTCTTGACACCATTGTAGATGCAGTCCATGAATCCAGTGGAGAGTAAGAAAAATAACAACTGTTTTTTTATTAAGAGCAAGAGATTAAATCAATTCATTGGACCTGAAACTGCATGAGTAGGTGAGGCAGCATTCCAGTTCATCCTCGTTCCAAAATACGCCTTCTCACACTGAAGCTCCACAGCAGGATATGAAATCACAAACATCACATCATCAGAACAAATGCTCATTGCAAGATTGGGAAGGCAGGACACCATAAGTCAACAGCTCCTGAGAGCTGCTGGGTTTGGACTTTTCTAAAGACAAATGAAATCTTTTACGGCCTGTCATTTTAAAATGAACCCAAAATAAAGAAAAATAAAAATATGGCTGTGCAGAAACTGTAATTTAATAAGTAGAGTTGGCTAAAAAGCAAAAAAGTCTCCCCACAAATGCTCCTGCAAATGGGCCATGATTCAATAAAATAAGAAATCATAAGCTTAGCTTTAAGTCCAATTCCTCACTGGTTTTACAAAAAATTTAAGCACTTTGTTAAACTTATCTAAGAATGTATCTGTTTTGCTGTTCTGGACATATTTATCTGCATCTTTAATTAACCAATTTCAGACTCAGTCACATCTCTCTATGTTTATTTGCAATGTACATGCACACAAGTGAATGTCTATCCTTTTGAGCTGACCAAAAAGGACTTCCAAAGGTATACAGGTGCAAAATGGCATCAGCTAGCTTTTTAATGTGTTAACAACTCTGGATATTCTTATGCAGCACACTGTGTGAATTAAAAGGTGCAATGTCTCCTAATAGCAGCAGAGTTCAAATTTTAACTTAAATTGATTAATATATATAGTTTTAAAAGATACATTTAGACAGAAAAGGTGTTGGAAAACCCTGTGATGGGCTGTTGGGTATCCCACTGGAACACACACAGCAGAGACAAACATAAGCAGAAGGTGTTGTGCTGTGAAATGATTCACTCAGCTCTTGCCATCAGTTGTTTTGGCAAAGACAACCGGTTACTTGGCATAGCTGTGTGTTGTATAGATTCTGAGAGGAAGTTGCCAAACCCTTCTTATTTTAGCATTATTAGTGTTATAGCTGTTCTCCTTTTGTTGTGCAGGGCTTTGTTGTTGGTTTCAAAACACTTGATGCTGGGTGTGGCATGTAGAAGCCCTCAGCCTGGGAAAGAGAGTTCTCCGCGTCCCCGCAGTTTCCAGCCGTGGTTGTTGTGTTTTCTCCCCTGGTTGCACGAGGGCCATTCTGCTGCCTGAGTGCTCAGCTCTGCTATGCACTGCATCCAGGAGAGTGTCCTGGACAATCCAGCTCCTGCCTGGCTCTGCTTCTTTGGTTGTTGTTGTTTGTGTTGCTTAGGGTACCAAGCCGTTTCGTCTGCAGCTTCTTCCTTTCCTGTGCTTCTCTAAATTCTGCTACTACCCCCTGCTGTAATCTTGTACTTGTAAACTAAGGGAATTGCTGCTAGATGAGCCAAATGAGCCTGCTGGTGACATACAGGGCACCATCTCCCTAGAAACAACCTCTGTAAACTGAAACCAGGCAGCCAGCACCAACAAAATCCTTGCACCCATTCTGACACGTAGACTCAATTTTTTAGCAGAGACGCAAGCAAAGGAAAAGCTTCCCTGGGATAATGGATTTTGGATTAAATAGACCAGTCTTCAGGGTGTCAGCTTTTCTCAGCTGGTAATGAATCCTCAAATCCCAAAGAGTTTATTTGAAAATGTACAGATGGAAAGGCAAACAGATGAGAACATATGCAAGTTTGCGTAGTTGTTTATTTCTAATTTACACAAACATTTTCATATGGGTAGGTGCTCCTGAAACTTAACATTGAATTTCAAATGCCCCGTTTAAACACAAACATTCTGCGTCAAAAAAATAAATCACAGTCGAGAAGTTGGCACTGATTTCAATAGAATCTGTCAATTTATACCAGGTGAAGGTCAGGTTTTAAATTTCTTAGACTCCACTGTTTCTTGTAACCACAACTCTGAGTAGATGGTAGAGTAGCTCAGATCCCCAGGAACTTAGGAATGATGGATGGTGTTTCTATGGGATACACTCTCTCTCCGAGCTATAAAACATAGAAAAGGAGTGTTCCACCAGCTTTTAAAAGAATCTGGAGGGCTTCTTTTCTCTCTGGTGTTGTGCAGATGGAGAAGGCATCAAATCAAATGTCTGTCATTCATAATGGAAAAATTCTCACTTACTTCAGTGTTCAGTAGGTCACCTTTAAGACATCTGTGTAGTTTCATGAGACTATTCCAAAAAATTAAGGAAAAATTGGTCCTCTTTTTTTTTCCATTTGAAAATGACAATAAAGCCGCTCTTTTTCAATAAGCTCACATTAAGTGAGAGTTAAATAAATAAACTGTGACATTTCAAAGCACTCTGTATAAATTATAATCTAACTGACCCTTTGGGGTTTGGCCTATTTTAGCTCAAAGCTAAAAAACCTACAGCAGCACTCTAGGAAAAGTCCTAAGAAAGACATTTTTTCCTGATCATAATCAGAGGGAAAAATCTATCAGCTAGAATGACAAGATTTCAAGTACTCTCCTCTTATCCTTGCAAATCGTTTCATTATTTCTTATTTTAGCTTTTTCAAGAGTGGTCTCCATAGCTGAGAAGAAAGAACCACTAGAAAATCATTAGCTTCACTTGCTTGGAGATAACATGCCTCACACCACTTTTACAAGATATTCATGACTGAAAACAGATCATGATTTCTGAATGCTCCTCTGTTCTCTGCAAGCTCAAAACCCTACAGTTTTGTTTGCAAATTCATTCTTCTGGGACCACTTTCTCTCCATCAGAATATTATATTTTCCTGTGAAGCTCTGTTTTAGGATTTCTCAGATTGATTTTATGATAAAGATTAGGTGATCCTGCTTGAATGTAAAGAAAATGCCTACAAAACATGCACATGGCTTCTTCTTTTTTGTGCAATCCTTTTTTACACATGAGCCTGTATAAAATGTGGTCACAAATTCCATGTGAATCTATGAGAGGCAAATGAATGCAGGGGAGCTTCCTGCTTTAGAAGAAAAATATTCTTTTAAAATGAAATATAACTACAACACACAAAAAGCAAAATGTTTCTTTCCTTCTGTGAATTTCAACATTTTTTCACTTTTAGATAAATGAATGCTTATACAAAAAAATATAAACAAAGTAAAAAATAATGCAATAATTTCAGTTCTGAGAAAAGTTTTCAGATGTGGTCCAAGACTTGTGTTCTGAATAGACAAAAGTAGTGTGTTTTGGTTTTGCCTGATGTGACATCTTTGAGACCAGCTGCCAAATAGCACAAATGAAAGTAAACCTACTGTTCCTCCAAGCCAATATAATCTTACAGACTAGAAGGGGCAGGGAAATCTGTTAGATGAAAGTATTACAGGGCAGCTAGAAGAGGAAGAAAAAGAGAGACACTTAAAGGAGATTGACTTTTTTGGTCTTATAGTTGTTTGACTGTTTGACAACAGACACCAAGGCACAATTTATGGTTGTACCATGCCTTTTAGCTACTGTATTTGTTACAGATAGTCTGTAAGTCATGTTCTTCTGTGTCATTATCATTGGACTAGATGAGCTGGAAGAAGAACACTGCAGCCTTTGGGCTAGTGAGGTAACAGCCCTTGAAAAAATTTCAAAACTACTTCCTCCCATTGTGCCTAAGTGTAGTCCATTCTCAGTGTTGAGAATACTGAGAATACTGTTTTGGCAAAATTAATTTCTTCCTGTGTCACTCATTATTCAAAGAGATTCATATGAAATTTGGTTTACAAAAATAATTTTCTTGAAGTGTAAAATAAAAATTTCTGAGATGTAGAAGACGTAGGATCATGGTATAACTCAGGTTGGAGGGACATAATTTAGTTCTGCCACCTGTAAGCAGCAGGGTTATTGATTAAGTACAGTTGGGTAATTTATGGCTCTATTCAATAGGATCTCCAAAACCCACAGAGGTGGAGGCTGCACAATGTTTCTGGGCAGCTTGTTTCACTGCCTAACTGTCCTCATAGTGAAAAAATATTCTTAATAACCAGGATGAACACTCTGTTTCACCACACATGTGTTGACTCACGGTCCCACCGCAGGAAGGTGCCAGAAGCCCCACACTCTCTTCTTGCACCCTCCCCATAGGGAATGGGCACTGCTGGACTCTCCCTCAAGCTAAGCAGCCCCAGCTCCCTAGGGATGAACTAAACTGGAAGGTTAATCTCTAGATAGGCAAGAGGCACCCTTGGTGCCTCGCATATCTCATGAGACATGGCTCTAGATTTAGAAAGGCAGCAGAACTACAAGTGGGGAAAAACAGGTTGGGTGACTGGGAAAACCTTGCTTTGGTAACCATGTTTGAGAAGTCTATGTGTTCTTAGTGCTTCAAGAGAGAAGGTATGGACCATTCCTTCTGCTTTACAAACTGGGGTGCTGGTCTCCAGTTAGCCAAGAATAAAATCCAGTTATCCTGGTGAATTTGTGTTGTCTATCTGAGTAAATGGAAAGATAAATTGCACTCTGGATTTTGTTCCAGTTTAGGGGCTGTTTTATTTTTAAAGATTCATAACTGTGCTTTTGAGAGGCCATTAGAAAGGCTAACACATTTTTCAGGGAAAATCTTAAAAATATTTATAACTCACGAAAAACTAAAAGATGCAACAGAAAATTCTGAGGGAATACATTCAGTACTCAGAACAATGAGGTAATTTTGAGAGGAATAGGCTATATGCTGCACTTTTATGCTCCTTGAGAAGATTTACCTCCTGCCATGACTGGAAATCTCAGTTCAACTTTAACTGTGAAGTCTCTATTCACTGCCATAATAAAGATCAACCTTGAACTGCTCTCAGTCCTTGAAGACTTGAGAATTGGTGCAGTTACTTTGTGTTTTAATTTATAGAGTGATCATACTGAAATGTTTAAACAAAGAATAACATTGCCACAAAACCAAACTCCATGCTTGCTGTTACTATGCTGTTTTCTACAGACTCTTCTTACTAGTGCTAAACAACATAAGATTTAAAACCGTAGATTTTTTCGCACTGTGAATTGCCATTATCCCACTTAATCCCACCAAACTGCCTTCAAAACTCAGTTTAGCTCCAAAGAAACACGTCTTTAGGTATATACCTTCATATATTGTTTTCCTCATCCAATTTGGATTTCAATTTTGTTTTCAAACATTAGCCTCACTGTGCAATACAAAACACAGAAACATACAGTGGCATTCACTTTAGCCCACCATCTTTCACTTTAAATGTCATTGTGAGAACACAGTTGTTTAACAGAAGGCAAATTCTTTAGGCGTAGATGTAGAAAAGCATCTTTAAGGTAAAGCTGCAGTGGAAATCAAGTGGAAAAGTGAACATGAAGGGCAGCAGGAGCTGACAGGTGGCAGGGGTATATGGCAAAGCAAGTGTGAAATTAAAAGCTTTGGAGTCACAGCAAACGATTAATTAAAGTTATGCACTGGCTCACTGGGGTACAAATTGCTACAGATGCAGTGCAGTACTATACATAGAATAGTCTACATTACTGTGATTTGTTCATTTGTATGAACCCTCACCTCAGTCATTTATTTCAAAAAGAGATGTGAACACACGGAAATGCAACTTCAGCAGGTGGCTCTGGCCTGTAATGATAAACCCCCCTCAGAATCTGCCTCTCCCCACCCTTCCACTCTGCTGACAGCCTCCACTTCCTGCCTCTGCTAGTTCAAGCTCAGACTGGCAGTTCTCAGGCTCCAGGTCTGCAGAGGTGAATGGGCTCTGCAGCTTGTCTTGCAGAGACACCCTTCGAGTTACTCCAAAAGGGCTGAGGAGTCACAGAACATAAGCAGCTACTTCACTCTAGCCATGAGAGCAGCATCACAGCTCAGGAAAAACAAACAAACAAACAAACATACAAACAAACAATCTCCCTGTGCCTTGCCTCAGGAAGACCCCACAGCAACTGGGTTTGAGAAAGGAGTCTTCAAAATAACTCCCTGTTTTCTCAGTCTCCCTCTGCCAAGCATCCTTTCACAGAGGAGACAGGTTTAAATAATTATCTTTCACCGAGATTTACCATAGATAGAGATGTAGACATAGACATACATAGAGACAGATCAATAGATGGATATCTAGATGGATATACAGATAAGTAGATAAACCAATGTAGATTAGATGAAGCTATATATATAGATGCAGAGAGGGAAGGAGAAAAGTTAAGACAAAGATTTGCAGGAGCTACAGCTTTTTCAGCTCCCAGACAGAACCATCAGTGAATGAGACTGCACTTTGGAGGGATAAGAACATGAATCAGCACCAAGATGTTTGAGTGTTATTGTGGCTGCAAATGTTAATGCATAATCTAAGGAGATTTCTTCAATCAGCTCGACATAGAGAAAGGGTATTTTTGTTCAGAAACATTCTAGATAACTGAGATTCAGCTTTATACCTTGCTGAGCTAACTGTATTCCTACTCTCCTTGCTACAGGATACATCTGGTTTGCTCATTACTGTGCAAAGAGGAACTGTGTTATTGCACCAGACAATAACCTGAGGCTATCTGCAATCATAATTTTCATTTTTCTCTTGCTTTAATGAATGCTTCTCCATTACTGCTTCTACTACAACAAGAGCATTAGCTTTCCTCACTACTGAATTATATCAGTTATGATTGCATTAGGAAAGTGGCTTAGAACTTTCAGAAAAGCCGGGTGAAAGTATTTTAGTAGAAATGATTTCTGATGGAAAATACAAGTTGTGGTTTAAGGGTCTTAATTTTTTAAAAAGGAAATATGAAATATCAGCAACATCTGTTAATGATGATAATTAATGTATAATTTTAAACATCACAGAATGGCCTGGGTTGGGAGGCACCTTAAAGATCATCAAGTTCCAACCCCTCTGCCATGGACAGGGCTGCCTTCCTCTAGACCAGGTTGCTCAGAGCCCCATCCAACCTGGCCTTAAACACTTCCAAGGAACATCATATGGAAAGCTTTCATTTAGATAAAGAACAATACTTTGATATTGTTTAAAATTGTATTAGAAAATTTAATTTTAATATTAAAGCTATACAGTGTCTTTAGTGAATTATATATACTGTTACTTACAATACCTGAGTTATTAAAACATAATTTACTATAGTGTTTCAACATGGTTAATTTAAAATGTATTAACAAGAGAATTAATGTCACATGCAGCTGATGCTATCAAAATGAAACACTTCAGTGAACTTGAAGCAAACTTTTGTTCATGAAGAAACACAAGTATTATAGTTTTTCTTCTGATTCAAATTGAAACCAATTTTGAAATACTGCATTTTCCACTGGAGATAGGAGTTCTGTTTCTCTGACCAGTTCTTGTCATCAAATAAATTTGTCCTTTGAGAATCGTTGTTACAGATGTTCACACCTAAGTACATCTATGGATGCAGGAAAGAGATACTGTGATTCAGTGGATTACTAACAGGTATAGAAATTCTGAATACCACAGCTGCAATTCTGCTTTCCTGTTGATTTACCACATATCTCTCTTCAAATTTATTAATTGTTCTCTTTCATTTCTCCTGAATACAGCTGGGACAACACATCATATTTTAATTCACTGTCTGTTGTGAAGCTTAAAAAGCTTCTTTTTGCAGTTCCCTTTCAAGGAATGAAATAGTAAAGCCTGGAAAATATTGCTGTAATAATTTAATTAGATCTCCTGCAAAGCACAGAGTTGAACTAAAATACATGGAGTTTTAAAAATCTGTGTTAAAGATGTAGGAATTCACAGCTCTTACTAAGTTGTTGTGATAAGTATTATATTTATTGTAAACAGAAGCTTATGTCTAGAGGAAACCATTCCTGTACGAGCACTTCCAGTTTCCATATCCTAGTCCTCCAGAGCAACACATTTAGAGAATGGAAAGCAATTGGAATGGAAAAAGCTATGGAAAGAAATAGAAAACCATGCAATTGTTAATTTTAGTCCAATATCCTCTCTTGTCTAATATCAGCTATGTTGCATTAATACGCAAGAGAAGAGTGATTATTAAAAGGCATTTAATAGCACAGTTTTTCCCCTAATGCCCTTCACAGAGAATCTGGCTTACACAATGAGGCAGATGAGCTTATATCCCTTGCAAATATTTTACTATAACAGTATCCAAAGTGACAGTGAATATTTTTATTATCTGTATAAATAACCCATCACTTCCTAAATCCTGTTAAGCTTTTGGCCTCAGTAATATCCTGCGGTCATGTGCTACAGAAGTTAAATATAAGCTCTGCAAAAAAATGTTTTCTTTTATTTGTTCCAATTATGCTATCTTTCAACTCCATCAAATATTTCTGGGGTTTTTAAAATACAAAGTGGGAGATGGCTTGATTCACCCCTTTAATTCAATGGAGCTTTCAGTTCCTCTTCTGTGCTCGCTATTGCGTAGAGAAGGTTGGGAAAAAAATCTGAAGGCTTCTGAACCCTAATTTTTCCTAGAATGAAACTCAAGCAGCAGATTTCCAAACTTTGGAGAGGTCTCATATATTTCCACCCCCCTCCACTTCTGTTTTCCATTTAGAAGAAGAATTGCTGAAATACCATGAGGACGGCTGTTTTCACTGCCATGACAGGAAGCAGGACTGTTGGAAATGTCACAAGAAAGTCTGTTCTTACAAGATTTCCATCCCAGCAGAGCAGTCTCAAGAAGTTACTTTGTGTAGTTTAGATGTGGTTCAGATAAACATCTAAACTTCTGGATACTTACACAAGCTGAATCCGAACTCTGAAACTTCTCAGGTTTGTCTGTCACAGACACTGACATGGTGTAAAATTTCAACAAAACAAAGCAATGCACCAATTGGCATGGAAGCACTGCTCCTCCTGCCCTCTAATCCTGCATCTGTTCTTCCTTCATACAGTCCTTTGTCAGAAATAAGTCCAAAGACACCACAGGTGTTATACTCAGATGCAGTATAGGCTCTCTTGCAACATAAGTGCCCTGAGTGATCTCATGTGGAAAACCAGATTTCCACAGGCTACTCCTCCATTTACATATCTCTGCCTGCTCTCCCCTTCCTGAGCCCACCAAATGCTGTTCACAGGGACACATGCAGGAACTGCTTGCCTGGATCCTCTTGTCCTGACAAACACAGGACAAGAAGGGCAGGAGAGCAAAGAAGTGAGGAATGAGTGCCCTTGCTGACCACAGCAGCCAGCAAGAGAAGTGCAATCACTTGGTCTTTCTCAGCAGGAAGGACCTAAAATTGTTCATTCTTTGGCCAGGTCTGTACAGCCACACTCTGGCCCTTATCTGGGACCCAGCAGGTGGTCATGTGTTAGTTACACATCATTTCCAGAGCACTACACACATGCCCACTTCTCCTTTCCCCAGTGCCAGTGGTGGGCTATCAGCACCAGAAGAAAACATCCACTCAGAACACACCCAACAGAAAGGGGTGCAGTAGCTCTTGAAAAACACTTTTGCTTTCCTGTATATTGAGTGGACATTTTGTCCTGGTGCTGATGGACCACCCCTGGTGTGGAGGGTGCAGTTAAAGGAATAATGGGGGAATGCAGGAATGAAATGCTCTCATTGCTATCAAACAAAGAATTAAAGTATGAGAATCTCTTCAGCTGGGAATGCTGTGAAGACAAAATGCAGTGTTAAAACTCCAGAACAGCTGCTATGAAAGCAAGGGAAGGCACACTAAGTTCTCACTATGTGCAAAAGGAAGCCTAAGGAACATTTCTCTCCTTTCTCTCCAGGCTCCAAGCTGCTTTTACCCAAGTTAAGGATGCTGGGGTAAAGCTTTATCACAGCCTTCAATGCACTGGCAAATCTCCAATTTTTCCACTGGCTCGGCTGGCCCCCAGTAGAAATAGAATATCTGCATTGAAGAATCTGTGTTTGAAGGGTTCTGTGGTTTCTCCACATGTCCTGACATTTGTATTTCCCAGAGAAGTATGACCAGACATCTGACTTAGAGCATACATCTCCTTGGGATTCAGACTCTTAAAATGACGGACAAGCAAGTTTATATAAAAAGAGGTATCTCACAGGCCTCAGCATAAAACTTGTGTTTGGGGCTAAAAAAATTCTTAACTTATTTTCTCTTTTGAGTTGTTTACATGTGGGTGTCTTCTGCTATTCTTCATCCCAGCTTGGAAAAAAATGGATATACTGACTTATTATGAGAAAGACTGTTCTTTTGCCATTTCTAGCACAGAGAGAGTTAGGAAGTATAGAGATCTCACAGGAGAAGGTCTTCTCAAGAACTCCTAAATTACTTATGATTCACTTAAGTGTCCAGTTTTCCAGAACTCCACTAAAGTCAGCAGAACTGCAGCAGAAGCAGAATCATTTTAAACCTTTTTCAGCTGGGCAGGGGTTCTGTTTGTTTCTCACTCATCATGTAGTTCTGATCTCAGAAACAGAGGATCTGTTGGTCATCACTTGGATGACACTAGGCGTGGTAAGTCAGACCTGCACAGAGTTAAAGGCTGAATTAATGTGTGTTTGACACATTAGGACAATCCCACACATCCATGTTATGACCCAGAGACAGCCATGGAGAGCTAAAATGCAGGTGGAGACATGAAGGGTAAGGATATCTTTACTGATTTTTTGTCTTTCTCTGCCAATCTGATAGTAGGGGGAGAAAGTAACATAAGCAAATATTTCAAACCAGGGTACTTAATTGTTTTTATATGAAGCAGTCACACTCGTGCACAGGCTGTACATTTCAATTCTTATGAAAAGGTAGCATTTCAAGGGGCTTTGTTTCTTCAGACTTAAAAATAGTCTGAACAGTAACAACACATCCTATTCTAGACTAGTGAGCCTAATTTCATTTTTTTTGTTTTGTTTCATTGCATTAGAAGAATCAGGATGATGCAGTCCACATGGAATGCAAACCATGGCACTGAATCGCAAATTATATGGAAATATGCCTTTCATCTTAATTATAGCCTGGACAGGGGAATGTACTATATTCTCTCATAAATGTGAGACGAGGGAAACTTTCCCAGGGTGTTTTGCTTTTACATTTCTGACTCTTATTTGGTTGAAAACTTATCAACCCATGTGATCCTGAGCTGTCTGACTTTCCATGATAAGACTGAAAGTATGTAGGAAATGTTTTCCCAGCACTTCCAGAAAAGGTCCAAAGGACAGGGATATTAAAGTCACAAATTGCTATTTCTTCATAACCCTTTAAAACACTGTCCCTTGGCTGAAATGGTAACTTTATTTTCAGATAGCCAGGTAATTTTGGAAAATCTTTCCCCATTCTAACTGGATGTTTTGTATCTCCAGTCTTAGTGTTTCTCTCTCCAGACTTTAGACATCTTGCTAATTTTATCCTGGGTTGTTTTGTTTTGAAATAAAGCAAAGTAGGGGATTTTAGCTTTTGAAAAAGGGCCAGATCCCACTTAAAAGGGGTCTACATATAGTACTGAAATACTGATTGCAGCTGCCCTGCAATCAGGTGCCCAAGGGACTAGGGATCATTAACTATTTTAACTTAGGAGGATTTCTGCCTTGACCCACTGTTGTTCCCTTTACAGAGGCATCCTGATAAGATCTGATTTAAACTGCTACAAGAAGAGGTAGGAACTGTCAAAAACATTCCACTGGCACTCAAAAACATTTAACTAATGCTATTTTTTTTCAGAGTACTTAAAGGGACTGATATAATTTCAAATGCATTTGCACATTAGAAATGAAGTGTATCAATTGCCTTTACATATCAACATTTCCAGAGTCATTAATTTCTAATGACTCAGATAAAGTGGATTCCAAGTGAGACCCCTGAGCAGCACTTTCTCAGGAGTTATTCATCTTTGCTCTCACTCATCTTATCTGTTTTTAAGCCCTTTTGAAAATTGTGGCCTCTCCATTTTTAATTTTTCTGAAGGAAGAACCTGTGTTCAGCCTGCCCCATATTCACACTTGTACTTTGTCATGGCTATAAACCATTCAGAACTAATGTACAGAGGCCTTCAGTTTGTCCCTGGGGTCCAAAGCTGTTGGAAAGAAGGAAATGTTAAGGGAACTAACATGTGTAAACAATTTGGCAGAGGTGTCCTAAAAATAAACTTTTGGAGTGGAATATAATACTAGCATTAGGAGTGGACAGAATGCAGGGAACAGTGGAACTGAAGTCTTTGGATCATTTGAGATGATCTGAGCCAGCAGGTGGTAAATGTAGTTCAATATTAGCACACATCAAGTAATTTGTCTGCAAGCAAGAAACTGATGCAAGAACTATTGTATGTGTTGAATTAAATAGTCATCCAGCACCATTCTCTGGAAAAAGACCTGGGAGTTATTGTGGAAAAAATAGAAAAATAATTGAAGCCAGCAGCCAGCTGCACAGCTGTCCTAAAAAGAAGATGAAAAAAGAGAAAATGAAAAGGTGAAAAATGCAAGCAAAATGCCAGTTTGCAGTAGCCAAAGGATAGAAGGGCAAAGACAGGCAATGTGTTTTCTGTGTTAGCTATTTGCAAGAGCCTGAACAGAGTGCCAGTGATTGTACTGTGGGAAAAATATTATAGCCAAGGAAAAGGGGGAGTAATGAGAACAGCTCAGGAGGAAGCAAGGAAGAGTTAGGACTAGACAGTCTTAGAGAAAGGAGTTACTGAGTGGCCTAATGAAAGTTCAGTGTGTAAGAAAGGCAGTGACTGAATACTCAGAAACATGAAATACCCACCTGTAAAGAGCTCCAAAACTACACATGTAAACTTAAAATTACAGTGCAAGAGTTAAATAATTAAACCAGCCATAGCCATAAGAGAAAAGAAACCTCACATTTCAACGATGAGGTCTGAAATCAAAGGGATGAGACAGAACTACAGCAGCTGAAGGCAGGGCTTATCCAATCAGCTGCAGAGGAAGAGCATAAATCAATGATGAAAGGAGCTTATGTTTCGTATTAATCACTCACAAAAGCTCTGAGGAAGAAAACAACTGACTCACCTCCATTAGCGTGGTGGGTGGAAAGCTGCTGGCTGTCTGCCTGCCTGCTTGCCCTCAGATAATGCCTCTGGTTCTGTTCCTGCTTGGCTTAGGAAGGGGAATCCTCCTGAGATTGAGTTGCTTGCAAACCAGCCCTATTCCCTTGGAGATCAATTTTCCTGAGATATTCTTGTTTCCATGTGTCTTACCATCCTCCTGTTCAACTTCTCCCTCTAAAAAATGTGTTTTCCTTGAGATGACTGCACTGCAGAGAGCCAGCACTAATTTGGGATGCTTCTGAGGGAAGCATCTCCTGTCTGTTGCATGAAATCATCAGCTGAGTCAATATTTGACAGTGTTCCCTCTAAAGCACAAACTCACTGCAGTGCTCTTACCTGCAAAATATGTGGAGGCTACTTGCCCTGTGAGGTAGAACAGGCTATCCTGGAAATCCATGGAACAGCACTGCCTGAACAAGTGACATTTTCAACCTTTTCTATATCATCTCATTCTCGTATTGTTTCAAGAATATGCAGGTCCTTCACGCTCACAGTTCAAGGAAATAGAGCAGACCTATTACAGAAAATGAATGAGTCTGAAACCAAGCAATAATAATAATAAAACCCCATGTTATTAAAAGCAAAGCCATAGGAAATGGGAAGGAAGTAATTAGAAAGTGTTTCAATATTTTACCTCAACTATTAGGATTATATTAACAGGCTTGGGGGTTTCTGATTGAAAGCAAGACCTGCCAGTAGACTGAAAGCTCTGAGCTGTGTGATTGCAAATCGTGTGAGAAGATGTTCCTCAGCTCAGCAGTGAATAGTGGTTGGTGATGCAATCAGTGAGCCTGGCTGGAATTTCTAGGTGTAACAACGCTTGGTGAACCCACAGGGTCAACCCATCTGTGGAAAGGAAGGAAAACATATTGTTGGTTCAGGGATGTGGTTAGCACTTAAGGTAAAGGCTGACCGACAGTGATTTATAGCTTCAAATTCCTTTTCACACTTGTGTGAGAACCTGAACCAAACAAAATACAGACGTTTAATATTGTACAGGATATAGAGTTTTTTGGGGAGTGCTGGCACATTGGGTATCAGAGTTACATCCTAAGTGTATGACGCCACAACATAAATATTTAACATAAAATAACAGCCTCTGTGGAGGGGAGGTGGGATAGCAGTGAGGGAACAAAACACGGCTGCAAGGTAAAAACTCCATTCCCAGATCAATAAACTTTCTTCAAGCAACTGAGGAGTCACTTGCACCCTGAATCAGGAGAACATTCCCACAGGTGTGATCTTAACTTCACACAGTTAAAGCCACATAGTCAGGTGTCATGTTAGAAGAAAAACACCAAGTAATTTCACTAAAAGTGGGTGAAGTATATGACTCTTGAGCTGATATATTCAAATGACAATTGGTAGACAGGTAAACCAGCTGTGCCAGGACTGGTTAAGTTTTCTATCACTAGGTTTCACCGAGTTGAAAGAAATTTGCAGAATTTCTTGTAAACAGAGATTTTAAAAACTTTAGAGTTGTCAAAAATGTGTAAAGCAGCATCACAGAAACAAAACAAAAAAAAACCCCAAAACCCAAACCCCAAACCAAGCAATTTAAAAATCACACATTTGAGCATAACTTTTCTAAAAACAGGTTTTAAAATCTATAAGTAATTTTGAAGATTGTTTTTAGTGAACTCAGACAGAAACAAAAGGGGAAGCAATGGTTTTAAGACTGAAAATGATTTTTATAGAGTACTAAGGAAAACTGTAGCTTTATTGTTCCAGAATCAGAAGCTCACTTCACTTGTTTGATTTTAGGTGTTTTTAAATTATGTAACTTTATATATGTAATATAGATAAATTATATATATATGAAATACATATATATCATAAATCGTATATCATATATATATAATACATAATTTTATTGTTGATGTTCATATGTGTAGATTCTAAACATTCTCTTAAACATATGGGCCTTTTTCAATTATTTCTTTTGCTGTACTCTCAAGATAAAATTGTGTGTGCACCCTGTACTAGATAAAAAATCTGGGGGGTTGCCCTTTTCTTCTCTGAAACAAACACAAGAGGAGCAGGTATATTAAAAAGAGAAAGAGAAATATATTTTTTAATCTGCCTCCTCCTTACAGTCCCCAAAGTAAAATTCTGTCCAAAATACATTAAATATCTTTTCTCTCAAAGAGACTGTTAAAGTAGAAAACAGTGACAGAGCAAATGTTCATCACATTATAGATGTGCTGCTGAAAGCCATGCAGATACTTCAGTGGCAACTAACAAAGTAAAATGGATACAGACAAGAACAGAACATTCTCTGTTTAACTCAGACTTGGTTCCATGCAGTGCCATTACAATAAATAATCAGCTTGGGTTTCTTTCACTTCTATTATCATGGGTTTGAGACTTTGCTGGAGTACCTTGAGGGAAGGACAAGAATTTGGTTCTGCTTTCACTTTCAGAAAGCTTGTCCAACTCAGAGCAACCTTGAACAGTGCCTAGCTTTTATTTCCCCAGAGTAGACATAAAAGAGGATTCCCTTTTCAAGTATAATCCACTCTGTAAATCCCTCAAGAGCCATTTGACTCAGCCAACATTATCCTCTGGCCTTCCATGGCTCAGAGTGCTGGCAGAGGCTCCACAGCCAGGCTGGGCTGAGCTTTCAAGAGTGATCACTCTTGTCATTTATAAATCGTGTGGCGGCTGTGCCTTTGAGACCAGGCATGGGGAGAAACCCCTCTGTACAGAAATTAAAAAAAAAAAAAAAAATCCTCTTGCCACAAAGCCCTCACAAAGCAGCAGCTGCCTCCTCAGTAAAGCATCCTTGTTGGAGACAGCTTGGATTAGCCCATATATTCCCACACCTCTGTGTCTGGGTCAGTAGCACCATTCACTCTCCATGGAAAGTTTTGCTTTGCTCTGAGCCAAGAGCTAGTCCTGCCAAAAGAGGTATGATAAACGCCTGTTGCCTCCAAGCAAAATATGGAAAACAGCTTCTTTTCTCCGACTGCTTGTTTGTTTGCTTGTTTTCTCATGGTGAAAGTCTCTCTCTATTCTGCTGGGGACATTACAGGCTAGTCTAAAACTACAGCTTAAACTGTTTCTGAGATACTCTCCCAGCCCAGCTTGGAGCAACACTTTGGATGTAGGCACATCTAACCTTTCAGAATAAAGCCCTGGAAATCACCAGAGCCTTTCCATCAGTTTTCTCCTGGCTCCAGCTGAACTGCTTGTTCACATCACTGGGAGGAAGAAGCAGAATCAAAGTGGGATGGGGGAGCCCTGTTGGCAGCAGCCCTGTCCCCAGCCCCCTGCTGCCACAGTCCCCAGGGTACAGCATCCCTGGGCAGCTGCCACCAGCTCCTTGAACCCTCCTGGGAACACAGGACTCTGACATGACAGCTTTTCTCCATATTCCTCCATTTCTGATCCTGATGTTCCCCACAGCCCTCCTCTTTTGTTGTGCTCCACAGTCTGCTGTTTATCTCCACATGTTTGTTTTTCCTCTGTCTCCTTCTCTTCCTGAGAGGGCAAAAAGGTCTTGCTAGGGTTGAACTGGTGCCTGCTCCTAAATGAATCACAAAAGGAATAACTGATTTTTCAGTTTCTGACTTTTCTGTCAGAGCTGGCTGCTATCGGTTAAGCAAATGGTATCTCAAATGGGGGAAATTATTTCTTCCTCATTCCTTCCCTCACTTGTGTGGAAGCAGAAAGGATTTATGCTTTTATGCAGATGATGGATGAATGACTGGTGAGATGAGAGGAGACATTTCTACAGCTTTACCTAAATTCCTTTTTTTGTGATGTTAAAGATTTCAGAAATTTCTTAAAACCAATAAGCTCATAGCCTGAAATTCATCTGAGGAAAAGCCCTAAATTATTAATGCCATGCCTTCCCAGGAAAAGGAACACCCTCAAGCCCCAAGAAAACAAGCTGAAAGAATAACTGCTGCAGCAGGAAGAGGGATATAAAATACGATTTAATGAGAACTTTAATCCTTTCAGTATATATATATATATATATATATATGACCTGGGCAGAGAGGCATTGCTTTGGAGGTGGAAATTTACAGGTCACCAGCTAGGAAAGAGTAAAAGGCAGATGGGACATTTCACTGCAGTTGCAAATGGACATTTGGTATTCTTCAAACAAGTGCATTTTTGTGCCAAAGAGCTGCCAGTGAAAGATGCACCAGGGCTAATCACATCTGTTGTTTCTGTAATTGTCCCATTCTAGGGAAATGAGATTTCCTCTGCTTAGCCTGAATCAGTTCTACTGTTCTTTTATAAAATGAGTACTTATGTGGGCTTATCTGAAACTTAGTGTGGGAATATCCCTAGTACTGCAAGGGCAGGATAAAGCAGGACCATAGGCTTATATATGTAGAATTATGCTGCTGCTTGCCACAATATCATGACAGCCCTTGCCAGATGCCACAACAGATGTTCATCATAAATTTAGCACTGAAGAAATGGATTTCATCACTCAAAAAATTATCATTCTGCTGTTTTGTGAAATGTTTGCAAGAAATTGCTCTCTTTTTAAACCCACATTTCTTCCTGCCTATTATTAAGTCACTATTCTTCCAGCATCTTCTCCCATATGTTTTATAGTAACCCCATTGTGTTGTCATTATGTTATTGTGTCTCCCCTTTTGCTCACCCCACACTTTTTAAAAAAAGCAGACTCCATTTAAACCTGTAGAATTTGGCCAGCTTAAAGAAAGAATAACCTGAACATTTTTCTCAGCAGAAGTTTCCTAGCAGATGATGTTACAAGTTCTTTTGGGTCAAAAATGGAATGTTTTGTAGAGACTGAACCTACTGTATTTTTGTTCCTTGTTTGTTGCTTATTTGCAGAATCATTAATGATTATTATAAAAAGATCCCAGAGCACCACTGTGCTACAGATTGCCTAATACCTGTTGTCAAAAATTAATACCAACTTCTATATAGAAACCTGGAAATACTATTATTCCCTCTTTAAATATGGAAAAAAAATGTAACCCTGGGACAGCTGGCTCACCTAAGAGAAAGCTGACTTATTCTAGGCATTGACAAGGGACCAATCATAGAGGCAACCTGAAGCAAAGACAGAACTGAATCCAGTTTACCTGAGCTCCAAGAGCTTTAAGAAACTTCCAAAGGATCTTCTATGCATGGATACTAGGCAGTGAGAAACTGAATTAGGATTGTTAGCACCTAAGGTTAATTACTGAGACATTAAATACAGATGTAATAAGAAAATAGACAGTTGTTTACCATTGGATAATAAAATTAGATTTTTTTGATTTAAAGTTACTGGGCTAGAAGTGAGAGGATAAACAAGACTTTTAAAAGGAAGATGTTCAACACACTGCAAACAGAGCTGTCCAGAGTAAAGCTATAGCTTCTGTTGCTGTAGAAAATTAACTTTAGTTTTGTTACAGGTAGAAGAAAAGGGTCATGACAGTCAGTGAATATTTAGGCAACAAACAAAATGGTAAGGAGCATTTCTACATGTATGAAGGTGTCAGTGTCACAAAGCAAGTGATCTGTTTGACAAACTTTCAGGACCTGACAAAATCATTACTTTGTGAGAACCTATTTCACACTTTAACAATCATATAAATCATTCTTCCTTCAAGTAGGGTGTCAGTGGGTACTTTTTCCTGACCAATGTTAATTTCATCGATGGGCTTCTGAAAAATCCTGCAGGGCTCTTGTCTGATGGACACCCTGGGAAAATACACCTCTTCCCTTATACTTCCACTGATGCCAGCGATAACAAAGGAATTGTGCTTTGCTTCCTTAAACATGTCTAATGTGCTTTTTTTAGACTGATCACCAGAATCTCCTTAAATGCAGTTGAGCTCATTCAAGGGAGGCCTTGAGTTCCTGGGCTTTGATGTCAGCGTGCAGGCACTGAGGGCTCTGCTGGCCCATGAGTCATTTTCGTGCTGTACTCTCTCACAGCATACTCATGCCTGCCACTGAGCTGGAGGAATGGTCTCCACTGTTATCAGACTTCTCCAAGAATGTGGATGCAGTAATTGCTCCACTCTTTAAGCCTCTTGTGGTTTCTGCAAATGGCATTCTTTCGAACTGCAGCCAGAACGAATTAACCCAGAGACACAGAGCTCACAATTAAAACAAATACATTAAAACAACAACAACAAAAAAACCCTAAATTTTCTCCAGTAGCAGAAGATACTGAAAACATTCAGGTGCTGGCAGTCAGATGTAGGTTTTAGTAAGACAATCATCGAGGATGGCCAAGTGCTGTGGGTGCTCAGATGGGGAGGTGGAGGCACAGTCAGGGCTGGGCCTGGATAACAGAGTACCCAAGGGAGAGGAGCAAGGCAGGGCCAGTGGAATTGCCTTTTCCCCTGTGCTCTGCCAGCAGGGCACAGCTGCATTGCCCATGCACCCTATAAGTCATCCACAGGGACTGAGCACAGCCACATCTCCTTCAGAGAAAGCAAATGCTGAGCTCAGTGCTTTCATGGGCAGCTGAGGAAAAACCTATGGCTCTTTGGCTGTGAAAGACAGAGTGTGAGCCTTTCACCCACAGATGTGTTTTCTCTGGCCCTCCCGTGCCACCCTCTGCAGTACAGGTCTGCAAAGTTCTTTTTTTCTTCAGTAAATTCCAGCATCTCTTACATGTTTACATTGGGGAATGCAGGAAAAGTGAGCGTATGTTTTAAATGAAATGTAACTACTGTCAGAAGCTACTGGGAAAAATTGAGCTACCACCCAGCTAGATCTGTGGGTAGGCTTTTTTATAATTCAATAGAAAAATGAGACAGCAACTCACACATGCTACATCCATCACACTTCAAAGAAGTGTGCATATAAAAACATATTTGTGGTGTTGTTCAGCATGCTGAACAAGCTTCATGCAACAACCTGTATCTTCCATCTGTCTGTAATTTCCAGTGGCTCCACTAGCAACTTGCTGCATGAAAAGGCATCAACATTAATATGAGTTTATATCAGCAGCACTTGTCAGGAAATATTTCCCTACCTTCCCGTGCCATGCACCATCTCATAGAAACACACAAGGCATTTTATTGCAAATGCTTTGGCTTTTCAGCCAGAAGCTGGAATTTACCATGGAAAGCAGACAATCCATGAAAAAAAAAANAAAAAAAAAAAAAAAAAAAAAAAAAAAAAAAAAAAAAAAAAAAAAAAAGTTTAGCTGAAAAGCTAATTTTCCTTCCAAAGCAGATTATAGGGGAGTGTTTCAGCCAGCTGTGCCTGGAATACTGCTAACAGAGAAGGCCACAGGGATAAGCACAGGGCACCAAACCAGCAGATGGACTTGGAGGTTCTGCAAGCTCTTAGCTCAGCAGACAACATCATTTTCAAAGAGGATAATACCACACTTTTGCAAGCATTAAAAAGAAGGTGTGGGTCATAGTAGAACAGATGAGGGAGAAGTCATGGCATGTCACTGATAACCTCTCAGCTGGAAAACCTTTGATAGGAAAAAGGCTCAGCTCCTTGTGCAGAGCTCAGTGTTCCCATGTTTGTGGAAACTGTTGGTGCTTAAGCGAGCCCATTGCACAGGTCTTTCTGTGTAACACCACCATCATTTCACACACCTGAAGATCCCAGTCCTTCCACGGGTAACTCTCTTGTGTCCTGCAGAAACAGTGGCTCCTGTGAAGTTTCATCCACACCTTCACAAGACCTCTTGCTTTCCAGAATCAGGAATGAGAGAGCTGTAAAGACAGAGCTCTCATGTACTCTATGGGGCCATTTGAAACTAATTTGGAGTTTTATTTTTAATATTATTCCTATTAAAGCCCAACAGATCTGTGCTTAGCTTTGTGACTGGACACCTTGGCATGGCCTAAACTTCAGAGCCTGAACTGAGACTCCTGAAGCTGAAAAGCACCGAAATTTTGGGTAAAATCTTTTCTCTGGTGAGTTAATGATGACAACGTTAGCTGGCATAATTAGAACTAGAAGTTCACTGGTTTATACCTTGCACAAGAAGTGACTCACCTGGTAGGACATATTTCTGTATTAAGGGCTTGGTCTAGAGCACACTCGAGTGGATTTTCCCACAAAATCCAGAAGGCCTCAGGCCTCCAGTGCTGACACAAATTTCCTGCAGGATTTTGGAACAGCTCCCACACAGATACTTGCCATTCCTTCCTTGTTTTCACCTCACATGCATCCACAACACAACAATTAAACCAGCAAAGCTATGGGGCAATTTCGTTGGATTGTGTTTTCCCCCCACTTTCTCCTTCCCCAGATAAAAGGCACAAGAGAGGTTTGGGAATGTTGCGTGGTGGGAATGTTTTATTTCCAGTAATGACATCTGTAGTCACATGTGCACGCAGGGAGGAGATGGGACCCCTGTTGTGCCCAGCAGAAGAGATGAAAGAAGGGTCTTGTAAATATATCTTGCACCTCGTGCATGTCCAAGAAGGCTCCATATAAATAGCACCATAACTTTTGCACTTGATGGCACTTGAGCACGTTATAAGCAGCAACAGGTGGGAGGCATGTTTGAACAATTGAGCATGCTGTAATAACCGTGCTTAGGAGGTCTATTATGTTCCTAATGCAAATTCCACATGCATATTTGGTTGTTTCAAACAGTTTGGGCTTTCTGACTGGATTAGGGGGCTGTTAGACAGGCTAGACAATGCGAGTCTATAGTTTGAGAAGGAGTAAGGTGGGTTTTGTTTAAGCAGTTTTGGGGAGAAGTGAGGCAGAAGTGCCAGCCACAGAGCCATTTTGTTCAGCTGAGTGATGATGGGCAGCTAAAATATTCTCACTTTGTATTTCACACAGGGTTAATGCTACCCTGAACAGCTATTTCCCCACAGGATTGCATAGTACTGCAGAATGTAAAAGGAAAACTAAGTTTAGAATTAGGATATACAAGGGAAAAAATGCAGATAGGTTTTTGGCACTGGACTGTGGATGAAACCCAAGCCAAGGGCGCTTTGGATTTTCTAAAGATATTTGGAAGCGAATCGAAATTGCAGAAATGCCTACCTCTGGGAACTAGAGAACAGGGCATAGGAATCTGGAGAACTAGGAAAAAAATGAGACAGCACAGCCAAAAACTTCATATGGCTCAGCACTTGATGGTATAATGTTGCTCAGCAGGACAAGAATCACAGGCCCTGCACCACAGATGTCAGTCAGGGAGGAAGGTTATTGTCTGTAGTCCCTTTCCATGAAAACCAGGAAGACAATGAAGGGAAGTGCTATTGCTTTTTTGAGATTAACAGCAACTTGTTAATTGTGGGGTTTTATTTCTGAATTAGAAATATATTTTAAAGAGAGACTTCATGAACAAGCATCTGTGACTTTCTCAGTCCTTCAGCCTCAGCAGCACATCCTGCATAAAATGAAATTCTATAATCTGGAAGGTCGCCATGGGGGAAAACAAATGACAAATTGTTAAAATTATTGTTCCCAAGTATCCCCAAAAGTTCAGCTCTGCAGAACTACAGAGGCCCAGATTTTAAAGGGCACAGAAAAACACATTGTCCCTTATGCTCTTTTGCCCTTGAATAAAACTGATATTAGTGTGTGCATTAGTTTTGCTATGAACATCTCAATGTGCGCCAGCTGGAATTTGTGGTTAGCTTTCAAGCAGATAGAACAGGTAAAAAAAGCAACACTTAAAGCACAGGAAAATATCAATGATGTTTTCATTTTTCAAGATTTAAAACAGACTTATCTGATTGATCAAGTGTAACTGAAGTAATATTTTACCACTGTTCCTCCAAAACAGTGAGATTATTATGTTTATTCTCCTGTATCCAAAGCAAGGGGTTTGTAAATCAGCCATTAATTTTTATAAAATAAGTTGTTATTTTACCCAGAAAATAAGATTGAATTTTCTGGTTTATTTAGAACCTAATAGAAAATCGGCCATTCCTATTTCAATATCTACGTCCATTTAGAAAAAAAATATTTGAAAAAAAAAGAATACCCTCAAAAATGATGGACAATGAATCACTTTCATGATGGACTTCAATACAGGCAATTCTTTAAATGTAAATGTTTATATTTGAATACTTTCTGCCTGGCTTTTCTCCTGGGTAAGTAGCAGTTCATTTTGTAGGCACTGAACACACAGGCTTCAAAGCTACACAGTAGAAGCCAGTGGGAGTCTTGGTACTGACTTAGTGGGAGAAGGATTAAGCTCTCAGACATTATATTGATGACTGTCTTGGAAATAAACTGTCAGTATAAACTCACCAGATGCAAGACAGGGGTTTTGAGCCCATATTCATAAGTATGTGAGCCACTTCTCCTCTTCATTTATCCCCAGTTCTGTTCCTGTAGTGCACCTTTCATCAAGACCCTATTCAAGGGTCATTTTTCTAAAGAGCACCAAAAAAAAAATCCAGTGAGCTCTTTTCTTCTTTGCACTTGTGTTCAGGAAAGAGAATCTGTGGATTGTTTTGTCTAGGGTTTTTTTTTTAATATCCATTAAAAAGTTTGATGTGAATTGGCCCGTAGCCAACAGCATTTCCTTGTATGAATTTATTTTAACATAGTTATTAGATTTGAGTGACAGTTTCTGCAAGTGAAATTCTTTTAACAGGAACACCACCTGTAAAGGCAGCATAAATTTTCACAACTCACCCCACTTTCTTTCCTTTTTGCCTCCTTCTTGTGGAGAGATCACTTCTAAGGATAAGCGGTAAATTCCAGTATCTTTTTCAATTAAATTTTGGCTTTCAAAGGAGTCTGAAGTCAGGCAACTCTGAAAAAGGCTCTTACTTGTCTAAATCACTTAGGCCTTGCAAGACAGGAGAATAATGCCTAAATATCTTTAAGAATCTGGAAACTGTCAAGAAACATGTGACCACCAACTATCATGGTGGGCTTTGACATGAAGACTAGTACATTGGGAACTGGACTGAGATCTCTAAGCTATCTCAGAAACACGTAAGATAAAAAAGGAATTTATCTCATGCCACCAATTGTGATACTCAAACCATTTATATGACAGAGCCAATTAATAAGTATCAGATCCAGCTAAATCCAAAGTGAAAGGTTTTACATGACATTATTGGTCATCTGTACTCTACCTCCACTACAGTTTACAATAAAATTACTTAGAAATGTTGAAATATTTTCAATGGGATTAGTGAAGCTATGATCCAATTTTGATTTCTCTAAGAATGTGAGACAATGGACTCAAGTTACCATACAAGAAATTCTGGCTCAATATCAGGAAAAACTGAAGTCACAGTCAAACACTGGAACAGGCTGCCCAAAATGGTGGTACCGTCTCCATCCTTGGAGATATTCAAAGCTGGCTGGGCAAGACGCTACTGCCACTGCACCTGGTCCAAGCAGGAGGCTGGGCTGGAAACCCTCAGGATCCTTGTCCACCCCCAGGGATTCTACAGCTCAAAGTCTTTCTCTCTAACAGTACTGGAAAGTAGGAAATGGGATGTGTGCATATCTCTCATGTATAACACTCCAAAAAGCCCCAATGCTTCCACATCAGACAGTATTTCACTCTCACAAAGACATCCTTCGTATTTTCCCTGTCAGTAAACTTTGGCAATTCTGTAACTCTCCTCCAGTTTCTAGCTGGCTAAGGGTTAAGGCTGGGTGGTTCTCAGGAGCCCAGTGCTGGGTTTGTAAGGGGTTCTGTCTGGTTTTTGTCTCTGAGAGCTGCCTCTCAGCCAGCCTGTGCTCCTCTTGCTTTTCCTTGGCTTGACTCCTTGCCTCCTCTGCATCTGAGTACATTAGATACGGAGTGTGGGGGATTTACAGCGCTGCTGGCAGTACCAGACAGAGAAGAGCTTTGTAACTGTATCCCTGTCTTCCAGCAGAGAAAATCTTTGATGGAGATCTCTCCTCACTAATGCACATGTAAGAACACAACCCCTCAATGCCCGCCTTTCATTAACATCGCAGTGATAGTCATGCACACGCTGTGAGGAGAATGGTGAAACCTGAGCATGACATGTGTGTGCCTCTGTATGCCAAACCAGACCCTTCCTTGCTATAAACCTGTGTTGCTTAGATATTGCTTTATCATGCTGTGGTCGTTCACGTCAGGCAAGGAAAATCTGACCTATGACATCCTCAAAAGTTTATGTTTCTGAAGTAATAATATCCATAGGTCATGAAATTTTCTCTCTAACTCACTGCTTCCTCAAAATTAAACCCAGTGGTCACAAGAGAACCTTTAAGGACACGTGTCCTTGGAGAATTATTTCTGAATAACAAAGCTGAGGTCTAAAGTTGGGACACTTATCTGTGCCTCATCTCAGCAACCAGAAATGTGCTGAGCCCTCTGGATACTTGGCTGAACACGCCAGCCAGATGGTTCCCTGGTGGGCAGAGCGGTGAGAAGCATTCTGGAAGATTTGCACAACATCATGTTACATGACATCATGCTACCTCCATGTCCAGGAGAGCCATAAAGAGGCTCTGAACCTCGCAGAAGATATCTGCTCCCAGAGCCTGGAGATTGCTTAGGAAATGAGCACATAGGCTGTGTCTACAGCACTGCAGCAGAAACAAGCTGGACACGAGGGCATGGCAAACAGAGAGAAATCTAAATGTGATTTTCTGATGGCAGGTCTCCATAAATACCCTCCATTATTTTTTGAATGACTTCCAAAATTCGTCCATAAGCAAAAGTGGCAAAACATCAGTTCCCAGTGCACAACCCAGCAGTGAAAAGATAAAATACCTGGCTTTTCAGGGACTTATTACTTTCTTACAGCATATTAAAGAACAGACATAATGCTTTGAGCTCTTTCTAAACATTCCTCCAGGATCCCAGGCTACAGTAGTCCTCTCAGAATTATATTCAGCAGTTGACTACTAAAGAAATGTTCTATTATTAACTAACATGTAATTAGTTCATTAAAAAATACCTCAGCTGAATACTGTGTAACATAATACAGCCTACTACTGGAGAGGGAGATTTCAGCCCCGGCACAAATGGAAGTGAAATTACAGTGCAAAGAAGTGGAAAGGAGACAGTGCCAGCTGGCAGGGTACTAAGTGTTTCAAATTACTGTATGTTTATGACCTCTGTGTTCTTAAACAAAATTAATTAGATTATGCTACTCGAGAATCTTGGAATGCAGTGGCCACATGCCAAACTTATCTGAACCACACATCTTAAGTTTAATTAAGATGCTCTTAATTTCTCCAGGTATTCCTTTTATACACACATATACTCACATGTGTGTGTTTAAAGTGGAGCCTGTGGGCAGTGATAAACAACAGACAATGATTCCTGAGATGTGTTTAAGGTGGCTGCTTGCTTAATAGGGCTTAGGGGCTAAATCCATGAAAGGGCTTGGATACCACTTCAATGCTCACCTGCTACTTTAGGTCCCCAGTCAAAAATTCTGACCCTCAGGTCCCTTGTTCAGCTGCCACCTAAGTGTGGGGTGTTTATCCTTGTTGCAGGGAACTGAACTTTCTATGTTACAGTTTTGAAATTCTGCTGCTTACTGTAACAAGTTGCTTTGGCTTATTAGCACTGACGATTTAGCAGCTCTCCCATGCTCAGCTAGGATAAACTTCACCAATATCCTCACAGATTTTGAGGTGCTGTGGGAGTGCTTACCAACAGATTGAGTGCCACTGGGAAAAAGAATTCAGATGGTGCTGCTTCCTGATGCTGCTCCTGAGGTCAGAGCATCATTCACCAGTGCTATCAAAGGAATGGGTCCATTTCCTTCCCAGTCAAGAAGATTTGAAGTCTCACCTACCAAGTTGCAGAGAGCATCTTCATATTTAGAAGGTGATGTTCATTCGGGGTGGAAGAGGTGAGTGGGTCAGAGGTGAGAAAGAAAGCAGATGAGGAAATGCTTATTGCTCCATCAATGCTGATGTGCTAATTGCAGCAAGGAGAAAAGGTTCTGTCTCTTAATTGTCCTAATGAATGTCATTCCTGCTACTTTTCTCTGACATAGTGAACACTCCCATTCTGAGGAATGTGAGAAAAGAAAGGTGAGAAAGTCCTTTGGCTGCAGAACCCCAGAGACCGGGCAGTAATGCATATTCCAGCAGAGAGTGAAATGTGTACTTGAATTTCATCAGGCTTACGACATCTTTGATGCTTATGCTGAACTCTGAGCAACAATGGAGACAGACTATCACCATACACTCCTCTGGGCATGCTTTGAAAGAGAGAGCAATCTTTCTTTTTTCCATCAGCTTTGAAAACATTCAGATGCATATCTTTTACAAGACATTTCAGGACTGAATTCTCAGGAGAAATACTCAAAGGGAAAAAAAAGTGCAAAACCCCCCACTCTGAACTGAAGGGAAATTTAAGTTGCCCTTCATTGTTGATGTTCACTAGTGGGCAGTACTGGGGTTTGCCAATAAACATGATTGTCCTTTTTGAGGCTCTTAGGCATGTAGAACTCACCTCATGCTCAAGTCCCTGTGTCAGGGCTGGTGATTCTCCAGGGGGGACTGAGTGCTGATGCCCACCAGTAGGGATGGATAGATCTGCCAAGATAGTCATAAAGCAGAGCCTGGGGAGTGTCCATAGATCACAGAATTTTTGTTCAGAACAATATTGCTTAGTGGTGGTACATCATTTTACATGCTCAGTGCCCCAAGCGTATTTGTAAACTCAGAGATCTGTTTGTATGAACAGCCCCTGGAAGGGCTTGTCTGCTTGTGCTTGCTGTACAGGGACTTTAATACTACTCTGTCTTCTGCTTCTCCTAAGTAACAAGTGGTGAAGCTCAAATTTTCATCACTGTCATACAAGAAATTGAGTTGCAAAGCCTCTGGTAGAAGCACAGATTTCCCTCAGACTCCAGTTTCCTTATTCCTCTGTGTATCATTGAATTGGCAAAGAAAGTGTAAAAAGAAATCTTTGTGGCTGTTAAGTAGCTGCCATTTTGGCTAAGAAAAATATATCTGGTGGCTCAACACTACCTGTTCAGACTGAAGGGACCTCTCTTCAATAAACACAGACCAAAGCAGTCATCTGTACCAAATACACGTTAGTTATCACATGTGATGGGGAAGTTTTTAAGGGCCACTGCTGTGAAAAATTAATCATGTTAAATCTTGATCATATGTTCTCTGAAACAGCTGGCTGCCTGTCCCCAGGATTTGGTTTCAATAACCTTTTGCTGAAAACATGTCCTTGAATGCACGCTACTGAATTAGATTTAAAAAGTTTAGTGCTCTGACCTTCAGAATTTCTCTCATTTTCATTGTGCGGAATGAAACACAGGCAACACATTCGGTCAATTTTGTCGTTTCTCTTAAACGTATTCTCATATTCCTTTATTTTCTCTTGACATGTGTCTTCCTCTCAAAATGTTGTAATCCTCTGGTCACAGCCTGCCATAAAAAAATTATATAAAAAATGCTAAAACATCATCAGATTTTACAAAATGAAACTTCAAAGCTATCCATCTTCTATGTTTACTGTGGCATCTATTATATCTTTTTAGATCAGAGAATTCCTCCTTTGTGAAGCCCAATTAAATGAAACTGTACCTAAGGTGGATTCTTTGGAGCAATTGAAAAGCTGTGAGAGAGAAAGGCACAGATCCCATAGATAGTGTCCTTATTTGCAAAGAGAAACTTTTCGGCAGTTCTATTTTTCTGAAATAGTGGGTTTTTTAGTTTGTGTTTTGGGTTGGTTTGTTGTTTGGACATTTTCTGGCTCTTCTCTATAACAGAGTTAAAATCTAGCTAAGAAAGGTGAAGATAGTCTTCTGCACATAAAGCTGAACCTGCTTTTCTAGCTCCCAGAATCTTCTTAGACCTCCTGGGCCACAGCTGGCTGCTTCATGCTCTGCGTGTCTGAGTTGGAATAAGGTGAAGAATGTGTTGGACTGGTACAAACTTTTTACCTCTATGCAAGTGTGTTGCTTCACTAAGGCATTACTGTTTCCTCCTCTTTGACAGGAACTTTTCAACTGATAGATTAGCAAATAAAATGCCTCTGGTACAGAAAGAGAATAAAAATCGCTTTGGCAGAATGCTGTGTTGTTGACAGGTGATTTTTCTAAGAAAAGTACTTGCCTAAGGGTAATGTACATCTTTGGATACTGTTTTATTCCAGCTTAGTGCCAGGCTTTGCAGACTAAAACAAGGCCCTTTGAATTCAGCAAGCCATTATTTAAAATAGAAAACAATTATCCTGTGTTCTGGCTAATGTCTGGTAAAAAATAATTTGATTAACCAAATATGAGAACGATAGGAAGTGTTGGTGTTGGCTTGTCCTAGTATTTTCCAAACAGCAGAGTACAGTAGTTATGCAATACATTTCCATGCAGTGAAAAACTTTTTTTCTTATGTTGTAAAATGGACGATACTTATATCATTGTGGTAAATGTATAAGAGGGGGGTGCTGCTTTTCATTACCTTCATTTTTTATCCTGACATCTGGACAGTTTCAGTGTGGCCAAAATTATTCCCACAAGCATAACTTTTGTTCTTTCCCTCATGGCTCCCCTACTCCTGGAGAACTCAGGTCCTTGTCATGCCTAGCAGTAGTCTGATTTGGAAGTTTTGTCGGAAATATGTTCAAAATTAGTGCTTTAACAACGTCTCCGGGAAAAGGAATGTGCTTGGGATCCAAAAGGCACAAAAGCAAAGGTGGGCCATGGGCTGATTATGCAGAAATAGAATTTCTGCCACAGATTTCAAAGCCATGCACCCTTCCACTCACATAGAAAAAAGGAAAATGACACCAGAATCAACACTTACCCAAAGTAAAAAAACCTCCAAGCCCAAAAGATCAGGGAGTGCAAATCAGCACACTAAGGGTAAATGTTTCTAATTACTCTCATATCTTCTTCTGTTTCATATCCAAACACAAACGTATATACTTCTTTGTCTGCTGAAATAACCTTTTTCCTCTGCTGGCCTTATTTTTTTTTTTTTTTAATTTCTCTACCCTGAAACTCCCATTTATTTACCTACGTTTATTCTTAGAGAATCTGTTTTGTTCTTTCCCTTCCTCAAGATGTGGAATACTATTTCTATACACTATTAAAAAGAAACGAAAAAAATGTGTGATTCTCCCTAATTTTCTCCAAGAAAGAGGCAAGCAGTCACAATGAACTCTCCTAGGTCTGGGCCAAAGAGATGTACAATTTCTTTCAAAGTCTGTCTCAGCAGCAGCCCCTGCCAGCTCTCTGCCCATCACAGCCAAGGCAGTAAGGCCAGGACAGAGTGCTCTTGGAAGGGGCTTCTTTGCAGTTGGGAACTCTGGCAGGCTTTGTGCACATCTTTTAGCTACAACTGTTTAAGATTATTTAGTGGCTTTTAAACACTGTTCATGCCCATTCCGAACAAGCCCACAGAACATCTGCAGAGTGTCTGCTAGCTGTGCTCAGGGAGTGCCCCAACAATCCTGTATTGTTCTAAGCAAACATGTATCAGTCCACATTTTTTCCTGTGTCTTACTGTCCTCTTCGAGCATTGAGCAGGCTGTGACCTTTCATTGATTCAGGCATGGAAACTATAATAACAATACTGAAGCAGTGTTATTTGCTTTGGAAAAGGAATCCTATTGTTCTTCTCTTTTAAAGCTTAAACTAACAGTCAGCATGAATCTCATCTTTATAAAACGATAGGAAACCTACAGTGTCTGGTATTAATAAATGCCTCTGTGCTCAGTGTCAGAACAAGGTTGGGACTGAAAGGAGAGAATGAAGTCCTCATGACAGAACTCAGGGGTAGCCTCTCTTGTGAGTATTTTTATGAGATGCAACTGCTACAGAAGTGCATCTTGTGCATCCCAAGGCAATCAGTTTGCTCGTCAAGGGAGCACAGTGATAATTTATTCCTGACAGGAGAGGAGAACCCATAATGGTGGTCTGAACTGCCACTGTTGTTTGCTGACTCAATCTGAGTCTCCTCTGAATTGCTGATAGGATGATCAGAGGAAGAATTCATGCTGGGAATAGATGGGGAGAGATAGCAGCCTCACCGAAATTAGTGAGCCCTGCACTGCATCATACTCAATCCCAAACACTGCTGAATTTTACTTTTCACAGAATCATCCAATAGTGCCAAGGTGCAAGAAACAGACTTTATAAGGATAAAGGTGACAGCAGAGAATTATGCACTGGCTACTGCTGTAGCTGTGGATTGCAATCACTTAGAGAGTTGATCTAATTTGCCACAGTATTTTCCATATCCTACTTGCTGTTGTAATGAGTGGTAACTGAGGACAGTGGTGGAAGATTTGTCTTAAGGTTATTATACAGAGCAGGGTCTCAAAAGAACCAGATTTGGTTCATGGTTCCTCTTTAGTCCTTCTGCATGGATTCAAGAGAGTCACTTAATCTTTCCTAGCTCCTGTTCTCTGTCTACAAAAGAATAATGTTTTCTGTCTGTTAAAGCTGTAAGCTCTTTAGTTCCAAAGTGTAACTGCATTATATGTTTATACTGCTGAAAATACATGTGGCTTTGATCTCAACAGTGGCCAACATACAGTCATTAATAAAAATAGTATTAATTAAAACTAAAGACCTCATTACATTTTAATAGGATTGTATTAGATAACAATGGCTGCACATACTGAATTCATGTAATTTTCACAATTGTGCTCAGAGTAGGGAATGATTTTGGCTGGAAACAACTCAAACAAGCTGTGCCAGCAGCTGTGAGGTCAGGAATAACTGCTGGGTTTTATTTTTCTCTCTTGGTATTCTTGCAGTTCAGTCAGTAAAAGGAGGAGGTGAGAAGCATTCAGAAAGTTCTGATGGTGTCCAGCACTACTTTTCTGAAGCTGGTCTTTGTTGGTAAACAGGCATAGCTCAGACTCACAGCTTTTATATGGTTCCTAGGAATAAATGGATCAAAGCAGATTGTATTATGGTAAAGTCAAAAGATATGTAGCCATCATGCTTTAAATCTTGTTTTCTTTTGCATATAACTCCTAGAGCTAATTTTCACAACCTACTCATCATGTTCAAGCCTCAGAGTGTGTAAAAGTGGAGGCCTAGTGTGCACCTTGTTTCTGCATGAAAATGGGGTTTTCTGAATGATATTTCATACAAGCACAGTTGTCAGGAGGCCAAAAATATGTGTACATCAATGTATGCCAGTTCTGGAAATGAGTTCACCTTTCAGCCCTGAACACAGGCTGGACAGAAAGGCCTTGCCCTTGCAATGGCAAGCAGGGAGAGAGAAGGAACAATGCTGCCCTGCTAACAGACTCCTCAAATGAACTTATGTAAGAGGAAGACCTGTTCAAGAAGTTGTACATCTCTGACCCAAGCCTTGAAGAGTGCATTGTGACTGCTTGCATCTTTCTGGGAGACTACTGGGAAGAATCACAGTTTTTTTTGTGTCTTTTTAATAGGATATAGGAATAACTTTTCTGCTGCTTGTGATTGCCCCATGATTGGGCATTATTTATATTCAGAAATATAAACTGAGTAACTTTTTCACAACCCCAGAATAAGTAGCCACTCTTTACTGTGTTGTCCAAGACTTCTTAATCAGTCATCTTCTTTCTGATATTTGGCTAATCCAGGTAAGAAGGAAGCCAACACCTTACACAGATTATTTATGCTTGAAGACCTGGCAGACACAAAATGCTTTGAACACAAAATATGAGAAGAGTGTCTTAAACAACAACAACAACAAAAAAGTGGGTTTTTTTTTTCAAATTTTAAAAATGCATATATGAATTTTTCAGTTTTCCTTCTGACTTCTGAGTTTTCTGTGTTGTTTTTGCAAACTTCTGCCTGGAACCAGATATGTAAAGCAAAAATATTTCAAATCTCCATGTCTAACTGCATTAGAGCTTAATGCCTTAAACTCATGAACTAACCAGCTGGACTATGCAGAGAGATCATGTGTCTGATGTAGCCCACGTTTTGGATACAAATATTCCTGAATTTAAAGAAATTCTAAATTCTCTAACTGTTTTGCTCCCATCAAATAAAATTTCTGCCTGTGAGTAATGATACATCCACCCTGTAAGCAATGGATTACAAACATATGGAAAAAACCAGCCAGTTTGCCACAATTTTTACCTTCAGTTTGGTGTTCAATAGTCTTGGGTTTTGGTTCACAGCTTGTGCTGTGCCCTCTGTCTCCTCCTCTTGATTCTGTGATCTCTCTTTTAAGGTGATGTCAACAGGTTTAATCATATGTCACTAGTGTTGGGCAGATGACAATAATAAAACCAGGGCATTACAAGCTTTTTAGGAAAAGGAAAAAAATATAAACCAAGGACAAGGAAGGTAATGGACAGAAAAAGAAGTCCAGACACACTTGCACTTACACAAACTCATAAACAGCACTGCAATTGAGGCTGATGCAGTGACAAGAATCCTCACTACATGCCAGGGAAAAAAGAAATGCATGACCAGAACTGGCATTTAGTTAATCCCAGCTTTGCATAAGGAAGAAGGAGAGAGCAGGTGCCATCAAGAAACATCATCATTGTCATCATCATCATCATCATCATCATCATCATTGAGGTAACTTCACATGCCTCATGAATAGAAGTCTGAAAATTAGTTGGGGTTTGTTTTGGTTTGGTTTGTTTTATCCTGGAGGATTGCTGACCTCTTCCTTGATGATTCAAATTCCTGCTCTTAGTCTGCTAAACTGGAATGTTGTTATGAGTAACCCTGAGTATGGACAGGCTTGTGCCCTCATAATCAGATTAGCAGTACCAGGAATGATCTGTAACCCATATAAAGACATGTTTTGGCTACTTCTTGCTCTCTGAGCTACTTTGGTCTTCTGTTTGATCTGCACCTCAGACCAACACATGAGGTGAGGAGGAGAGACCTGGTGTCATACCCTGTTCCTGTATGTCTCAGAAGGACTCCCACATGGCTTCTTTGTGCTCAGAAATGCCACACATCTCCTTTCAGTGCCTCAAAGCACCCAGATGTGGCAAAGGGGATGATTTGGAACCCAATTCCCTTGTGAACCACTGCAGAATGGGAACCAGCCTTGCTGCAGCTGTGTTCTCATACCAGATTTCCTGGCATGTGAACAACACTGACATTTCTTGTGGCTTCATTTTAGACTCTTTGCAGAGGAGGCAAAGTCACCAGCTCCTTGAAAGGAGAAGAAAGAACACAGAGCCAAGCTTTTAGTGAAAATTAACAGTGCTGTATAAACTCACTATTTAATACTCTGTTATGCTGTATCCATGAGTCTGAGAGGAGCTGCCAAAATATGGAGTGTGAAATAGGATTTTTCTTCTATTTCATAGGAGGCATGTCTAAATACACATGAGCACATATGGATATGACATCTGGGTGGTCAGAGAGAAGCTGTCTGTAGACTGGACTTCATCAGGAGCTGATGCCTGAGGACAAGGCTAAGCCTTAGCACCCATCAGTTGTTTCAAACAGTAATAGGATTTTGGACTTGCCTACCCCAATGACTATTGACAAATTCATGTGGTCACTATCAAACCCAAAGTCAATTTTATTATGTTTAAGCATGAGGCCAAATGAACCCCTTTAATTATTATTACATCCGTTTACACAGGAATCATGTCAGTCCAGCTAAATGTGTGAACATTTGGCCACTGTCTCTGCTTCTTTTTTGATGCTGAAATTTCTGGCCTTGTTCCCAAACACTCCAGCAGAGCCATCAAAACAGCAGTAGGGGACAATTTGGCAGAGTGAGACCATGTGGCTGGGAGTCTGGAGACCTGGGTTCTGGTCTGGGCTTTATCACAGATTTCCTGTGGACATGAGATGAATTCACTTAATCTCGCACTCCCTTAGTTTCCTCTTTTGCAGAAGAAGGATGATAATAATCACCCACTTAGCAGAGGAGTTGTGAAGGCAATTAATGTTTCTAAAGCCTGTCGATGTCCATAAGTGTAACCACTAAATAAGCAAAATATATTACAACTATTATTTATTTTACTATGTGAATATTGCCAAAGCCTGTAAATTTCCCTCAGAGTCTGCAGATGAATTAGCTGTTCTCCTAAATACTCAAGTGAGAAAGAAGCTATGGCCAAGGGAACTATTGCATCCTGCTTGAAGGAAGTAGCTAATGAATGAGCAGTTCACTCTGGAAAGGAAGAATTTGGACCTGAAATTCAGATATTTGGGGTTCACAGGTCACTGCCTGTGAGCAAGCTGCTGGTTAGACCAGATGACCCACTCTGCTCCTTTCCAACCTTACCCATTTTGTGATTCTCTGATTATGTGGTGTAGGAACCAATGATTATTTTCAAAGTCTCCATAATTTACTGATGTGGAGCTTACTAACTTGAAAGATAAATACTAGACTTTACTAACTAATCTGATGTGTTATGGATTTCCCAAGGTCTGATAACAACATACAGCTGAAGTACTTAATTCAAAATCTAAATATTTTTCCACTATGTAATTGTTTCCACAAAATCATCCTTTTAAAATGAAGTATAATCATGATCTGGTGTATTTTACCTCCATAAAAACAAATCTTTTTCAGTTCTCATTACCTCATTATCATGACTGCTTCAGAATTTTATGGATTATTTCTGCTGAAACAATTTAATGTAATATATTTATTATCATATATTATAATATAAGTATCTACGTGATAGAACCATTTAACATGATGGGAATTTAAGTATCTCTTGCCACAAATATTTTGTGAGATGTTGTTTTCTAATGTGATCAGTGGCATGAACAAATGTATCTGAATTACTCACACATGCAAAGCACTCAGAACTTCTTAGATCAGCTAATGTATCTGAACATCATGAACCAGAAAGCATTAACATCTACTAAACACTCATATGAATATTAAAAGTTCCCAGTATTTCACAGACATTGAAGTTTCCTGCTTTGCATCATACAGATACATCAATCTACTTATTAAAGACCATAAAGCAAGAGATTTGGGATGTAAACATTCTAAAATATATAGAGACAACCTGTTCCAAATTCAGGAGTAGGCTGGAGACCGATTGGGCTGGGACAAGATACAGAAAATCAATGCTGTGACACCTTTTCAAGCCTGTGCTTAATATGTTACAAGCCCTATTTAACATTTTTGCAGCTTTGTCTATTCTGCTTTTGTGTTTTAAAATTTCTGTGAAATGTTTTTCTGCATGATTGCCCTTATGGAGTATGAGAATCACAGAGCAAAACTGAATGTACCTCCTCATCTCATCCTGGATCAAAACTGTGTTCCAACATTTTAAAAAAATATTCAAAGAATTATATAAGTAATAGCAGACCAGATTAAATCATGAGTATCGAACTGGCTATGCCACATTAATATTGCTGTTGTGTACACAATTATAGAGGACTTCTAATCAATAAGAAATTTTGCAAGAAAGAAATACAAAGGCTTTAAAACAGCACAGAAAACCAAGCCAATAAGAGAATGGGTCATAAAGCTGGAAGTCCTTATTTAATTTGGTTTATGTTAAATTTTAATAACCTTGCAGAGACAATAATTTGAAGTGCATGATTCCAATATTCACATATTCTGTACAGTATTGACTGTCATGGGTCCAACTTCATGCCTGACTGGAAATGTAAAATACATTCTGACAATCCTTACTTCCATGTAATGAAATAAATGGGTTCTTTTCTTTCTCTTCCATGTCCAGTTCCCACTACCTCACCTTAGTGTGGAATTCTATGCTTGAAATGAGAGAAAACTGGAAAATGTCTCCTTTGCTTCCAAGGTATCAATCCAGCAAAAGCTGGAAACTTCCAGTAGATGATATTCAGCATTCCTTACCCCAAATAAATGGATTAATAAACTCAATGTTCTCTGTGCAAAGTCAAGGAGAAGATCAAGAGGGATGCTCCTTCCACCCTTAACACACAGGTGATAGATATTCTAATATGTACAGTACAGAAACAAACTGCATTCCATAAGCAAGTTGATTTCATTAAGCCCCGCATCAAGAAATAATAGTGAAGAATCACACTGTAAATTACCTTAAGCAAATTTAAAATAAGATTCCTCCGTCATCCAGTATTTCCTTTATATTGCATTGCATTGCATTGCTGTCTCAGCAGGACTTGAGAGATCTACTTCAGAGATTTGTTTCTGCAGAAATAAATTGCAATCTTTAGTCTGATAGTTTATCATCCAGCAGATTTACATATGCATTAATCAATAATTTGGGCAAGGAGACTCAGGCAAGCTTATGTGATCAGATTCTGATCTAACAGGTGTTAAAAATAATCACAGAATCACAGAATCACAGAATTTCTGGGTTGGAAGAGACCTTCAAGATCATCGAGTCCAACTCATGCTCTAACACCTCAACTAAACCATGGCACCAAGTGCCACATCCAGGCTTTTTTTAAACACATCCAGGGATGGTGACTCCACCACCTCCCCGGGCAGATCATTCCAGTACCTTATCCCTCTTTCTGTAAAAAAACCTTTTCCTGATATCCAACCCATTTTCCCCTTGGTGCAACTTGAGACTGTGTCTTCTTGTTCTGTCAGCTGCTGCCTGGAGAAAGAGACCATCCCCCACCTGACTGCAGCCACCTTTCAGGAAGTTGTAGAGAGTGATAAGGTCACCTCTGAGTCTCCTTTTCTCCAGGATAAACACACCCAGCTCCCTCAGCCGTTCCTCACAGGGTTTGTGTTCCAAGCCCCTCTCCAGCCTCGTTGCCTCCTCTGGACACACTCAAGCATCTCAATGTCCTTCCTAAACTGAGGGGCCAGAACTGGACACAGCACTCAAGGTGTGGCCTCACCAGCACCAAGTACAGGGGAAACTCTGTACTTGATAATTTGGTTGCCTTTCTTTTTGGCATGGCATAACAAATGCAATGAATGGATACTGCCGTATTCCTTTTGCAAACACTTTCCCACCTTCCACTGATCAGGTAGGCATGGTTTCACCATCACTTGTGGCAACAAAAAAAGAAAGATTCTTTTCCATGGACCCAGAACCAAAGAGATTTTTCAGTGGAAACTTCTCTGAATTCTTCTTGCAGAGCCTCTCCATTTAATGAGGGAGCAATGAAAGATCTGCACTCCCTGGTCTCCGAGTATTTGGGAGTTATCCTGTACAAAGAGAGAGTGCCTGCAGCTGTTTGAGCAGAGCTCAGAGAAACATGCCAACATTTTCACAGTGCAAGAGCAGATGTGGTTGAAATTGTTGACACGAAGCAAGGGCACAAGGTCAAATGCAGATTTTCCATATCAGTTTTTTCAAATGTCTTTTCCGATTAAGGCAAGGATGGTACTTGGCCAGGGAATTCAACACAAATCTTATGAAAGGCATAATTGGTCAGAAAACAGAAGCTGGTGTAATGTATTCCAGCTCGTAACAATACTACCTCATGAATAACGCTCTGGTTTATTTTTATTTCGCTTTTTAAAACTTATGAATATGTAGTACAATGTCTACTCTCAGTCTTATGAATGCATGTAAACACTCATTAATGTTAACAGGAAATGTGTATGATTTTCAAGGGAAATGTAGACTTTTCCTTCTCCTTCCACACCCTATTTTGCTAGGCAGAGTTCAAGGGCAAAACCCTAGAGGCATCCTGCTTGGACTGGTGGTTTTGATCAGCACCATTCTGCTTCATACACTGTTTTATGGAAGAAATTTCATCTCATTTTTCCTACAGAAATATGAGATGAGACTCTTGGTCAACAGAGCCATGTACTGGGCTGAGCAGGGCGCCAGCACATTCACAGTCCTGAGCACAAGCAACCACAAGGAGAAGGAGACAGATCTCTAGAGGGAGGAGACTAGGTTAAAAAATCACCTTGGAAAAAATAAAAGAAATCATCTATCATCCCCTTCTCTCTTTTTGAGTCTCGAAGGTGTACAGGAGTTCCAAATTTCTCAGTATGATGTGAGGCTTTTCTAGAAACCCAACTTTCTAAATGAAAACTGAGATTGCCTTTAAATCCTAGAGCTGGGAGGCATGAAACAACAAGGAAAGCATCAAACGTTGTGAGATTCATCATAACATCTCAGGATTTGGCAAGGCTGCATCCCAGTTTATAGCTGGGAGAGCTCACATCCCCAGCAAGTGTTGTTTGCTGCTGAGCCCTGCCCTGCCGGGTGCTGCTGCTCCAGGACAGTGCCTGGAGTCGGCTGAGCCCCACTCGCGTGACACTGGATCCGGCAGTGGCGAACCAGACCCCAACTTTTATTGACTTTTCAGGCAGCCTGCCACTTGGCAGCAGAACTTAGGTTCAAAACATGAAAGCTGTGTTTTTAAAGCACGAGGGATTCACTGGTAACAGCAACTGGAAGGCTGAAATTGAAACCAAAAAGGCACAGCACCACATTACCAATTCCCTGAGCCATCTTGTCCCCTTTGCTGCTTTTTTAATCTCTGTGTACTGATCAGTAATCTTTTTTTTTTTTTTTTTTGCTTGGACTAGAAAATGGCAGTTGATGTTCCAGGTTTGTTTTTTTTTTTTTTAAATGATTATTTCATAGTGGTAATATTTTAGTCATGCAATCTTATTTTCTCACAGAATGGGTTGGAGTTGTTTTTACTTTTTCAATACTTCAAACTATTTTGAATATTTTCAATATTTTTAACTTCTGGACAAGTGACAAATATTAGAACTATGAGCTGGATTGAGTAGCTTTTGCCAGAGAGATTAAATCTCCTGAGAGTTCTTTTGCTCCATTCATGGACAAGCAACTAACCATTATTTGCTGGAGTCTGTATGTGCACAGTTAAACTTTGGGGTTTGACAAATATTCATGTTTGTGACTTGGGCATTTTCCTTCTTCAGAGAATTTTTTCAGTAAAATTCTGTTGCTCCAGAAAGCAAAATGGAAAGTGCAAAAACATTGGGGAAGCAAACAAAATTAGCATTTTTATTGCAAATTATGTCTATCCTACTAGAAAAATAGGATCTTTCCCAAAAAGAAGATTTTCTTTATTCTTGTTTTGAACATCTTCAGAAGAGGATATATTACACACCCAAGCATATACCATAATCTACAGTAGATTTTTATATATTTTTTCAATTTTTTTTTCACTGCAAGTGCTTCATGCTAAAAGTGGGTCTTCCTTTATGTGCAATTTGTTTCAATGAATCCCAGATTTTCAAGAACAGATATTTGTTTAGGTGTGGCTCACTGTTCACTAGCCCTGTGAGGTGAGTTTGGGGCTTCCATTAAACTTTACTGAGGATAAGCACTATAAAAAAACATGTTGTGTTGGTGAGCACAGTTCCTTGCTTCTATACCAGAGAGAGCAGGTTTTAAATAGTGACAAAAGCTTAGTCAGAAGTGCTTAAGACAGGCCAACAGAATAACATGGGGTTTCTGAGCTGTCTGTGGTTTATCTTTCCAGAGGTAAGAAGCAAATTTCCAATAATGCCATCACCATCAAATGGATACTTGCGGTGTTTCACTTTTTTTTTTGCCCACCATTTGGGGTAAAAATCCCAGTGATAAGATGCCAAGTGAGTGTTTTTCTCTTGGCCCTGTGTTCTCTGATTTGTCACATAAAAAAGTGACCCATTAGTCCAAGAAATAACAACCAGGAGTATGCTCTTTCCAGATCATTGCTCCATGATAAAAAAAACCTGAGGTTGGTGGATGGGTTACTCATGAGGAGGGCAATTAGAGAGATAAATCTGATTGAAGACATGCAATAATTGAATGCCTGTAAGGAGAACAAGTTGGGACCCTCTAAACTTCCCATCCTAAATTCTCATTGTGACATGACTCTGAAATAAAATATGGAAACCAGAATATATATATTTCAGATGGTTCAGAGGTTTCCACTGATTCAGAGAGAACTGAAATAAGCCTTTAAGATGCTATAAAAGGAGAAAATATCAGAAGTTATTTGTTCATTTTTTGTCAATAATTTATCATTATTATTATTATTATTATTATTATTGATTCCTCTCAGCCAAGCATAATGTCTAAATCTGTATTTGTGTATCTGCAGATGGAAGGGGTCACAACCTGCTGAAGACTCAGGCAAAAGACTGCATTAGTAGTGCTGGGTAGAAAAAGCAAAAGAGCTGCCCAAGACTGAAAATCAGTACGTAAAAACAACTTAAGAAAATAAATTTTAATTTCAAGGAGCCCCAGTCTGGGGTATGGCAAAGAGCCTGAGATCAGATTGTTGGTCTGATGGCAATTTTTTTGTGGGGCTGGGAGATGAAAGCAGATAATGTTTACATGGCATATCTGACCCCCTATGTGCCAGTCTCATTTTATTCAGTGGAACATTCCTTTCCTCTAGCACTTGTCTTATGTATTTAGATAGCAAACTTTGCAAAGTCCATGACTACTTCTTGTTTATGCACTTGCAAGCATGCTGAGGGACCTAAGAACTAATATATAATATAACAAAATAGTAGAAGGTCTTAGGAAGTTCAAGGCCTTCAAAGGCCTTGAAGAGTATGGAGATAATTTTTATGTCTTTTTCTTCTTTGGTTTTTTTTTGTTTGTTTTGGTTTGGTTTTGTTTTTGGTTTTGTTTTTGGTTTTGCTTTTGTTTTTACTTTTATCCATAACCTTCCATATCTCACTGGCAATATAAAAGAAAACCTAGGAAGCAGGTCATAGTGGAAAAGAGCAGAAAGAACAGAAATTTATCAAAGTGCCATTTCAGGCAGCTCAGGAAAAGTATTCTTTTCACCGTTTACTCTGGGCACATTCTACACACTTTTTACACAATCATTTCATTACTTGCATCACATACTGCAGAATAAGAAGGAAAAGGAAAGATCATTTATGAGGCAGTAGTCTCCAAAATTAAGAAACTTTTCTGTTTTCAGAGGAGTTCAGAGGCAAGGTAGGTGCCAGTTTTGTAAGTGCTCATTGACTTTCCTAGATGTTCTATCTCATTAATAGATCAAGACAATAGTTCTAAATTTAACTGATTGGGAAACAGGAAGAAAGTGGACTGAATACATTGTATGAAGGGCTGTAATCTGAAAAGGCTACAAAAGGGCATTTTCTAGCCGAACATTTGCAGTGCTGTTTTTAACAACTCTGGCTCTTTAGAATGCACAAAGAAGCAGATAACAAAGCCTGGAGGCTAAAAAATTCCCTTTTCTATTACTATATCACTGGCCAACACATGATGAAATTCAATTTGTACCCTAGACAGAGGAAAACAAATCCATTAAGTTGATGATAAAGCAACTGCCAAGGTACAACAGTTTGTGATATCGATGCTTGTTGTTACACCAAATCCAGAACATCACAGCCTTACAGTTCCCATTTCTGCCCATTAATTTAAATGATAAAGTCAGTGGTAATTGAATGCACTATTTTAAGTGAAACAATTACCAAAGAAAGCCCAAGAAACAACTTATTTTTTATGGGATTAAGCTGTTGACTGAAATATAGAAAGGGAGAAGTAAAAGTAGTGGTAAACCTGGCTGAAAGACTTGTTTACATCTCTGTAATTTCCTGTGTTTCATCTGGTTATGAACTCCAGAGACTGAACTATTCCTTTGGGCCTGAACATGTTTCTAAGTTTTCCTTCTGTTCCCAAATATCTTAATTTAATGGCTAGTGTAAGTTTTCTTAGTGCTTTTAGATTTAAAATCACAAGTTTTACCATTTTTCTGTTAATTTTAGCGCCTTAAACAAGAAATTAAGACACCAAGGATTCCTGATTCCTTCCTAAGTACCTGTATCCCGTTTGAGTGGTTAAGTGGCATTCAGTGCTGCTGCAAATTTAATCCACAGCCAAGCAACAGGTTGTTTCTTCATGTATAATTTATATTATATAATCTATGTGTCCTGCTGCTCTTTCAGGGTGTCTCTGTCTCCAGTTTGTGGGAAGGGTTTTTTGTACAACCCTTCCTCTGGAGCTGGTGAACTATTCCTGTACTTTTTCACTAAGAGGGAAAGTGTCTGGTAGCCCACAGTGAAGGGGAGACTGTCTCAATCCTGAGAGCATTTAGGTATAAACCAAATACCTAAGCACCCAGCCAGAGGTGAGCTTTCAAAGAATGAAGGATCGAATTATATACTCTGTGTCACAAAAAGAGTAATCAAGAGGGCCTGTCTACTCAATCTGCTAGTCTTTGGGTTCTGCCTGCCTTCCTGTCTTCCTGCCTTCCTGCCTTCCTGCCTCCTTTCTCCGTCTTGTTCTCACTCTCTCTTTCTTTCTGAATCATGAATTCAAACATTAATTTTATCTAGTAGTTCCTTGTCAACTTATTCAGTACATTAGGCTGGCTTGTTTACTGGTTATTGATTATTTTATGGCTCCATGGTGAAGATAAAATAATCTGACACTAATGAGAAGCATTCAGCACATAGGGAATCTGTCCAGTGCCCCTTTTCTGTGTGCTGTACTGCTTTCACACTCTCTGAATACAGCTAACTACATATGCCTTCTTCTGCTACAAATCAGGGACAAAAGTAGAATGTTCTTCATAAGAAGAACTGACAGCACTCTCCCTTGATTTTGAGTGTCTTCAAGCAGTCTGTTGTTTTGGTACAACTAATTTTTGGGATTGCTACTCCTAAACATTTCTTTTAGTACTCCAGGTGTGAGAGCACATATTGTAATCATATTTGCATGTGGGAGAATGTGTCTTAGTGGACCAGATATTGCTTCCAAATCTTTCTCGCAATTGAGTTTTCCCTGAGGCCCTCCTACTCAAATATGACAATTAAACTTTTTCCTTTTTTTAAAATTTTCACAGCTGCTGAACACTGGGAAGTTCCTTTGACTCTGTGGGTGCTGTGCAATTCAGGTCACTTATTTTGAATAATTTGTAAAATGAATTTCTGACACTGAATATTAAGTATTGAGCTTCAAAGCTTACGTCTTTACTTGAGGCAAATCACAAACTGTTTGTTGCTGTTAATAAAATGTGAGACAACATTTGCATAAAGCCAAGCACTTAGTTAATCCCTGGGCAGGCAGTGTGAAGTACAGTGTGTGCTGACTGCATAGCCTGGAATGCCATCCCCTTACCAAGCTCAACCTGGAATTAAGGTCAGCTTGAGAGCTAGGTATTAAACAAAGAATGCAGATGCTCTAAATGGAAAGTTTACAGTTTTAGCAGACTGCACTCAAGATCCTGGAGATTTTTACTTCACCTATTGACTTAAGCATTACAAATCTCCACAGTCCCCACATCCTTTTTCAAAGAAGCATCTGTTTCTCATGGCTCATTGAGGTATTAACCATTTCAAGGCACCAGGTGGTTTTTATGATCAGCTTTAATGCCTGACCCTACAGCCCTTACTTGAAGACTGTTATACTGTGCAAATAACAATGAGAGGGAGAGGAGGGGAATGGCTTGTTTATTGTCCATCCATGTCTTTGATATCATATGGAGTTGATTAGACAAAACCTGTAGCTTGTTTGCATCAGCCCCAATCAGCTTTGCACACCCAGCTTGAGATGTGAAGGTCTGAGTTTCTCCCTGCCATGCAAAGCTGCAGAAGCTCAAAGACTAAGGTCTGAAGGTTCACCTGCAGAACCCACTGCAGGATGTCAGCAGAGACACCAGTCTTGCCTGTGACACCCAACGTGGCTGCCATGAATTATGGAGCCACCTCCACACACTGCCACTGCTCAGGAGGAGAACAGGAGTATGGGGTGCCATGTGCCAACTGCTCCTCTGCCTCTGACTGCTGGCTCCAGAGAAACTTATGGTTTCTATGATCTTCCTTAAAACTCTTCCACTCCTTGTTTGCTCTGGGTTGGGGCTTGCTCAACTTGCCCACCTGCTGGTAACCTACCTCATGTCACTTCAGTGTTCCAGCTTTCCCAAGTGGGGATGGCTTTGTAAAGCACTCAAAACACGTGCCATTTCTCTGCAGGTGAGGAGCAGAGAATGGATCTTGTATCCTGGATCACAGAATCCTCATGCTTGATGCACCACCACAAGACTTTTGGATGTACAGTGCCAAGACAATGCCCAAAGAGTGCAGTGAAGTGTATGAATTCTGGCTTATGCATTTAAAGTTACTCTCTTTGTCTTCTAAAAGTCCCTTAGATTTGAATGGAAATTATGGAGTCATATTTTCCATGGGTATTCTTTGAGATTTGTGGGGTTTTTTGTTTTTCTTTAGGACTCATATATCCACTCCTAATTCAATTCTGTAGGCTCAGCAGGGACTGCAGTTTTATCAACATAGATTATCTTCCTAGAAAGAGGCAGGGCCTTGGTGAGACAAGCAGGGGAAGCCTGTCTCTGTAATGATTGTGCTTTGGATAATAAAGAGGAATTATATCCCAAATGATAGTTATCAGCCTGACAATATTCAAACCCACTGGAAATGAATGGACAAATTAGAACAAAATGCTTATTTTCCTTTTCAGCTATTTATCTAAAGGCTTTTCATGGTACATGATACAACAGTTCAGTGAAAGTTCAGTTCTCAACCCCCAGCATTTGCTGTATTTCTAAATCTGAAGGGCTGAATAGTATTTTCCTCCTGGCCTGTACAGCATTTTCTCCTGCTTGGGCAGGGCCCAAGCACTGGCAGTGAATAGAGGAGTCCTTAACTTGTCCGTGCTCTGTGCTCAAAGCAGGTGAAGCACACTGAGGTACAGAGGTAAGAAACTTGTGGAAGCCGAGAATTTAAATCAGTGGGATGTGAGAAGGCAATAGAGGGTAGCTGGGAAGAGGCCTGACCTAGGCAAGGGGAAGGCTGCTCTTCTGTCTACAGCTGAGGACCTCATGTTCTCCACCTTATTTCTTTTTTAACTTGCAGTGTCTCTTTAACCTGAAAAAGAGAAAATGGAAGGTGATTTACAAAAGTTAATTCTTGTTGCTTAAGAAGAATGTCAAGAGCTCTTTTGCTCTTAGTACACAAAAGCTGCTTGAAGTGGCCAACTGCTTTGTCATGTGAAGTTTGTTCCACTCAGAGGGGAAATAGTTGTATTTTCTAGGAAAGAGATTGTATCCTAATGATGTTTAGAGAAAGAAAGGAAACTGGCAAAAAGCAAGATATAGCCTAAGAGTAAATGACAGGCCTTGTGGTTTTGTTACAGTAGTTCCTTGTTAAACTAAGTTCTTCCAGAAAATTATGTTTTGTTGGGGATTGTGAAATGTCTGACTTAATGAGAAACAAGCATGGTGCCAGGGGCCCTACACAGACACTAACCAGTGAACAATGTCCTCTACCAACACCACCACATCAACTCAGATGCAGACAGTTCCAGGAGGGCAGGGGAGACCCTGTTGAAAACCAGAAAATATGATGGAGCAGCAGGGGAACACTACAGGCAATATAATTTGGTTTAGTTTTGTTTAGTGTCTTTTGTCGATTTCTCTTCTTATACTTGGTTCAGGGGATTGAAACATCTGTTAGTTTGGGGAAAAAACAACAAGATTTCTTAAAGAGTTATGGAATTTTCAGAAATTCTGCAGTCAATGTCTGACAAAAAAGCCAGCCTATATTAGAATATATATAGTTATTTGTTTCTATGAAACTCACTAAACATAGAATAATTACAGATGAAGGAAAATAACAGATAGGAACACCAAATGTCAGAATGTTTGGGTTACTAAGCCATACTAAAATTGAGATCAAGACCAAAATGAATTCCAACTGTAGAGAAAAAATAGAAAGCAGTAAGAGAAAATGGTAAAGCAGATATATGGAGTAAAAATGGGCATCTAAAAGACCTTGAATGTCAGAGCCAGGAAAAAAACCCTGATCTAAACAATGGAAAGAAACAAAAAGCATGAAGTGGAAGGCAACATGGCATGAATATATATGCAGTAGGTAGCGTAAAAAAAGTAGCTTGGATTCCAAAAATATTAATGCTAAAAAGTAGCTGCTAATGCATCTAGAAAATAGTTGAAAACAAAGAACAGAGAATATAGCTGTAGGTATAATAAAACTGAGCTGTGACTACAGATTTCCATGAATTTTTCTTGTCATAAACAATATAAAACCTATTCATGAGGTGACATCTTGTCTTTTTCAGCACAAGTGTGAAGATCTGCATGTATATCTAAAAACTTCATTGGCCTGAATTTTTCTCTGTTATGGGAATGGGAACTTCGGTGAATTCTGCATCCATAAAAATTCAATAAAGAGAAAAATCATAATGAGTATAATTACTCATTGTGATTACTCATTAATGGCTAATTTTTTTTGAATATAACAGTATTGTAATAAACATCAGGATATAAACCCACAATATAAATAGCAAATATAATTTATATTGACATATAATAAATCTATATATTAGTAATTAGGGAATGGAACACTTAATAAAGATAATGATATTTTTAACGTAATAAGAGGCTGGCACACAGAATCGTTTGCAACCCCCTTGGTCTTGCATGTTACTAGATGCTAATTTATTTATGTGCCAATGGTGACAGCAACTGCAAATCAAGCTCTCACATTTCAAGGCATGACAGGCCTTGTTTTGGGCTGCTGGTAGAAACCTGTTTCCTGCAGGCTCGGAAAATGCCACCGTCTGTTAGCAGTCTCAGCCACTAGCTACCTGATCCCAGGCAGGGACTGCAAAATTACAGCCAAGTCAGTAATTGAGGCTGAGCCTGCTGCGGGGTCATTACCCAGCTGCACAACCCCAGCCAGGATTGGTGGGAGAGCAGGAGAAGGGCTTCGTCTCTAACCCTGCTCCGTGATACAATGCAGAGGGCTCACGGTGCAGAGCAGGTTTTTATGGCTCCATGAAAACACTATGTGGGAAAAGTGTGGTTCCCAATGACCTTTCTAACGTTATTGACCACTGGGATTTACCAGCTGCTCCTTCCTCTCAGATTCGAGGGCTATAATTATGAGTGGCTGTAAAAGATGCACCAGGAGAGCAGCAGAAGTTCAAATGGGGGTCTCCAGAGGCCTCTCCCAGGAGAAGAGCACTGCTTAGTGCAATGCAGTACAGTATTTTAATTTATGCACTCGAGAATTACCAGAAATACAATGAGAAGGATGACGGATCATATCACTTTTACAGGTTTAGGAGGTGTGGAGACTTCAGCAAAGCATCCAAACATTCCTTGGGTTTATCAAACCTTTTCTAGGTCTTTGATGTTTATTATAGACTCATGCTCCTATTTCAGAGCATCAAACAAACATATCTTTCTCAAATCCTTAGTAAAAATGGTTTAGAAAGTTCCTTCAGTACTCCTATTGTATATTTGTAAGGAAAAAAAAATAAAGAACATGTTTTGGGTTTATTGCTGTTTGCGGCTTGCTGGGACTATAGAATTGCAATATAGAGGCATTGCTAGAAAAGGACAAAGGACCCTTGTGCAGAATCTGCCTTTATTTTGCTCAGTTAAACTTTCCCAGTCAATACCTTGCTTTCCTTAGCATCAAAATTCATTGATTTACGGAAACTACAATCCCTTTCAATGCTTTTTTAAATCTGCAATCAGGACTAGGAATTCATGAGGCAATCAGTTGTGGCTGTTTGTTTCAGACAATCTTTCTGTCCACCATTATAGGTGCAGATTATTTTACCTCCTTAAATAGCTTGTGTTCAGCCCCTACAAAATGCAGAAAACTTTTCAACTCTTGTTGAATAAGATGTGTGTTTGTTAAGTGCTTGATGATTTTTTATATTTCTTGGGAGCCCTGACCATTTTAATGAGCTACAAAGTGGTGAAGATTTGTGTGTTGCCCAAAGCCAAGCTGTTTAATTTAAGGTTTTCCTATAGCTTGTGCACAGATTTGAAATATGTTCTGGCTTATTTGTTGTTGTTGGGCTTGGGGTTTTTTTTCCACTTCTGGCTCCACTCCTTTTAAAGCTTGGTGCTAAGGTTTCCCCAGGCAGCATTTTCCAAAACAGCTCAATTTGTTGGTGTCACAGGCTTGCTCAGCACACACAAGACACATTATTCCTTATTTATTTTGAGTTCCAGTATAAACACATTTGCAGCATTAGGACCAGCTCCCTTCTGCATGCCTGTGATTTCTGCTTGGTGGGTGCCAAGCTGCTTCTGTAAACCTAAGGGTGTAGCCAGAATCCACTTTGGGTGGCTTTAGAAGCCCAGTCTGTCATTCACCTTATGTCTAGCAATATTAGGTTATACAATTCATGTTTGCAGCAGAAGATTCTGTGTATTCTCACATACTTTCACTTCACCTGAAACAGAGAAAAGACAAATGGTCCTGGGATCATTTATAAGGAGATGCTTGAGATGCAAATGGCATGGGAGGTCATTAATTCTGTGTTAACACTGGGACATGAATCCAGGCAGAAGCTACTGCAGACACCACAAGCACAGACATTCTGCCTGCTGCCTTCTTGTGTACATCCACCTCTTCTCCATGTCTGGCTGTAACACCACCCAAGCAGGCGAGTTCATTGCTGTGCTAACCATGCTCATTAATACTGCACACCAGTTTACAACGAAATCTGGTATTTTGGGGGCTTTTTTGTGTGTGTATTGGAGAGGAAATAGGTAGAGAGGATTGCTTGTGTGATGTAGTGTCCATTGATTCAGAGATTGGATGTTTGCTCTTTCAAAATGTTTGCCATCAGCACTGCATAATGTAGCCCACAGTCTGTGCTATGACTATTAAGCCACTCAGGACAAAAAACCAAAGAGGTTTTCTAAGGTGAGGAAGTTGCTCAGTTTTGTATTAGACTTTGGAGGACACTACTGGATGCTTAAAGGTTTCCTTCTTCATGTCTTTCCTGAGACAGAGGTCCAAGGAGGTACACAGGCTTTGGAATATTTTAGCAGGTGTTTTCTACACTTAGGTAGTAGAGTAATAGTGGATTAGAAAGACACTTAATATGTGTTCAAGCCAGAATTTCAGCTGGCACGAAGAGATATATTTCCACTGAGGTCAAGAAGCCGGTCTTATACTATCTAAGCACTTGAAATCTTCAAGACTTGGCTGCAGACCTTGAGAACAAGCTTTGTTGCAAGACTTTCAGCATTGAATGCTTGCACTTGGACCACAAAATATCCTTTTCGTACAGTATTTTGGCACTTCACCTTCTGGTTTGGGCCAGAATCGAGATGTACATGAACATGGAAAATAAATTTTAAAGCAATGGAAATGTTCAAATGGAAACTTCAGATGGGTCTGTGCTAATGTTTAGTTTGAGGGAAAGCTTCTGATCATAGTTATTTTTATGTGTACCGTTTCATTCATCTGTCTTTCAGTAGTGGTCATTTTGAAATGAACTGAGTTTGAAACTCCCAGGAGGGAAAAGATAATCTTGCGGTTAATGCACAGAACTAGGAGTCAGGAGTTCTGGCTTTTTATACATCTAGAGTGATTTTAGGCAGTTCACTTAAGCCCTGATTCAGCAAAGTATGTAAGCATGGGGGTAGCTTTAAGTACATGAGTGCCCTTGTTAAATCTAGTAGTGCACTCAGCAGCACCCCACAGCCACGGAGCACTGTAAACAGATTTAGTTAATGCTGAATAAACAACTGTGATTCCTCACGCTGTGTGCTGGAGCTCTGATAAACAACAACAGAATGCACAGGGCCACGGAGCAGTTGCCAGCACAAAAATGAATATTGATAAGTATGCAACGCTGGGCAAACTCTGAAAAGATCTCTGAATATTTCCTTGCTCTTGCCTGAACAAAACCCCCCTGTGTAAGGTCTTCAGGCATCCATCTGAGTTTCTGAGGGGATTTTTTTGATTTTTTTAATGGAGTAACTAAATAGCTGCCTGAAAGCAAAAAACCTAAATAAAGTGTATTCAGATGTAAAATGCCTACAAAAGAGTCGTAGGGAATGGCTCTAAAGTGGTGAAAGAGCTAAGGAAACAGTTCCTTCTGTGAGGAAGAACATTTGTGTCAGGGGACTCTTGGATAGGGTCTGGAGTTTCATAAACACCAGCGCTGATTGTCAGAACTTCCTTCTCAAAATACTGAAAATAGTTTTATGTAGAAATGCATAATAAAGCACAGGGAGTGAGGGGGTGCATGATCCATCACTCTCCTTTATTACTCTGCTCAGGAACTGCAATGGTTAGTGTGAAATATGTTGTTTCTCCCAGCAGAATCTCTATAAATGGGAAAATCAAAACTTATTCTACCGCCAAATAAACACACTAAAGGTTAAATAATGTTGTGCTAGCTAGTTGCTATTTGCACACAGCCCACGCTAAGAACTGCTGAACGGAGCGCGACCCCCGAGACTCGCCAGCTATGCTTGGGTGGGGGTTCATTTGAAACCCCTCTTTAAAATGGTGCTGCATCCTTGCTTCCTACCATGAAACAGACTTCGAGCTATGACTGGAACATCTCCACATCCCTCAGAGCCCCTCACTGCCACTTCTGCCCCAGGGACAAGGGGTCTTTTCCTCCTGTGCATGGCAGTGTCACTGAGATAGTGGGCCCCTAGTACAGGTTTGCATTAGGAGGAGATTCTTTCTTCTCACATTCATAGTTCCAAAAGAGTAAAAATACACCCTCTTTTGCAAGTCCTTAGGCTGCAGTTCTATGAAGTAAAAAGGTCTACAGAGACACACCTTCTTTTTCATATCAGGCTACCCATACTGGAGAGGAATCTGGGACCTCTCCTCCTCCTGTAATCTTTGTCTTGGTCCCACTACCTCAGGTCCTAGCTGGACTTTTCTAGTTAGGTACTTAATGGGGAACTGGTTTCCTACCACTGGGAACTTGACAGTAATCCTGGATATCTCCATGTCATTGCTGGTTCCATCTCAGGAAATGTAACCAGAGATTAATATTTCCTTATGGATTCAGGCAAGTGTGCAGCTCTCCACCTCCCCAGAGATTTCCCACATAAAATGGCACATCCTATTCTAAGGAGCTGAAAATTAGGGCAGGCAGCTCAAGAGCACCATCACCATGATACAGTCAGGAATTTTGCTCCTTAAGCACCTGATGTTTTATCTCTGTAGAGCCTTCCCACCTCAAGTGGGTATCTCAGGACCTCTCTCCCCTGAGCATGGCTGGCATTCACCCGGTAGATCTTTTGACACTGAGCTGGTAGGATTCACTTGTCACCCAGGAGAATGACTCCCATCATGTTTTATGCTAGACTTGACTGAAAGGAATGCAAAGTTCAGATACAGATCCCAACATTGCAGGTGTATTTAAAGCCAGAAGGCAGGAGCAGAGCCTAGGATCCTTCAAAAATTTAGATTTCTTACTTTTGGTTAATAGCAGGCTGCAGGCTTTCCATCTTGCCAACAGAGATGACAATGATTCTCTACCCTTCTCATACTGGAAGGATTTTGCAAAGAAAAATCACTGAAATAGAGTGGGGCATTAAGGTTACATTAATTAAGGGTTCATAAGTTTCTCAAGAGCCTATTCTGGACTTTCAAGAAAGTCATAGATGAACCCCCTCTAATCTACTTTCCCTTTTAACAAATGTCAGTCAGGAGGATTTGATGTTGTGTTCTAGCTAATATGATTCTAAAAAGCCCTGGAAATTAATAGGAATTTTTAACCAGCATAATAATCCTAGAAACTGAACTAATTTGATCTATACTTATATTCAGTTGCCGAAATATGTTTCCTTCTCAATGGCTGAAGCACAAAATCAGCACACAAAAATGTTTCCATGGGGGACTCAGTAGCTTTGTTGGTCCCCAGGATCATCATTCTCAGCATGACCAGCCTGAGGAGGTTCAAGGCTCTAATTTTGATGTTATTTTTGGAAATGGCTTGAGTTTCTGCAGTTTTGGCTTTAAATGAGATCGGAGTCATGCTTCTCAGCCCCAGCTGCCAAGCTAAACTTTTCCCTTGGTGTGAAAGCACGTGTTTACCCATGTGCAATCTAAGCTACAATGTCTTGCTGTAATTGCATTTGTAAAATGTCTTCCTAAAAATACTACCTTTCCAGAGCATGATCATTTTTCACTTGTCTGCACGCAAAAGGGGAAAAGAGTTAAAAAATGCAAGTGTCATGTATTGTACATGAGCTAGTTTGTTTTAAAATGAAAATAACCCGAGGCATCAGATGCTATTATTACTGTTAATTCATTGCCACACAGTATCTGCCTCTGTATGACTTGATGAATTTCCACTACACATTCATTATTGCAAACTCATTTCCAAACACTTCATATAAAGCAGGCTTTAGATAGCTCACCACATTCTTATGAAAAGCAACATTGTGAAGCAACCACAGGGAGCAGTCATATAAAACAGATGCTCAGCACCCACTACCCAGCAAAACAAAAGGAATAATCAACTGATGAGAATAAGTTGTTTTATGCTCAGAAACTTGGATTCCAGTGGACCTGTGTTTTCTGGGCTGGGGTATTAAATTCTGTTGGGAAGCTTGTAAAGGCTGCTGTGGATCAGCACAAGGGAATTTGGCACCCAGTTGCTGCATATCTTCTGATAGACCATAAAATCAAATTGAACTGGGCAGCCTTATGTGAGAGCTACCAGCGCGCCGCTTTGACCTACTTGAAATCTAAGGCTTCATTAAACTATTTCTGCCAAATAAAAACTAACCTGAGCCCTCCCAAAAGTCAAGCCACATTTCCATTGTGGTCCAAGAGCAATATGCTGTAATGCCCCTTTATGCTCCCAGTCCTGTCTGTCCTTGAGGATTGACTCCAAGGCAGCTTGAGCTTCTATTTGCAGCCACATAGAAATTCCTTTAATGAAGAGTAAAGGAAAGACTTGCTGAAACACTGTTTCATCCAGACACTCCTGGATACTCTCTGGCCACCACTCCACACACTGCTTTGGCCACACTGGCTGCCAAGAGATTTTCCAGTAAATGTTGAGGCTGTTGCTCTTTGCAGCACAACCTTTACCTCTTAGATTGCTCTTTGGTCAAGGACCTACAGCTTTGGTATTGACAGTAGAATTCCTGGGAACCAGAAATGAATCAAAACTGTTGGTATATATTTTTTTTTTTTAGCCATTTCACACTTTTGTTCAGGCTAGCAGATGACAGTGCTCAAATAACACATAAACACCATGTTAATCATCTATTTTTGGCATTACCGGTGAGAGATGGTCTGGCAAGTCTCACTAGGGAGGTTGTTCACTGAAGGCTTCTACCTCCATTTTGTAGAGGCAAGAGGTCTAAATAAACAATGAAGTTTCAAAATGTTCGTCTGGCCAAAAATCTCTACCAGCTTTGATTTTCCTTTCCTTCTAAGAAGCACTGTGAAAGTCCTGTGACTTCATTAACATGTAGTACAAGTCCTTTTGTCGTCATTACCCACTGATTTCTCTTGTGGAGCAATTTTTGCAAGGCATGACTTCACCAGAACCTCTAATAGTGGGTTCTCTATCACTCAAAGAATCCATTTAAACTTTTGGTCTTCACGGTGTTAGGTGGTAGTGAGGTCTAAAATTGAATTATATGCTACACAAAGACATTGCCTCCTTTGTGGTGATGCTTCTTTAAGTACTTTTCTGGTGCTCCTTTTCACATTGTTAATTTTAGTTGGCATCAGGAGATGAGGAAGACCTGCTGCATCTTTGGTGCATCTGAAATAAAAATAATGCATCTTTCTCCCCTCATTTTAAGGGCATATTTATATTTGTTTTTCTAATCAGATCTATTAGTGCTTATGCTTTTCATAAATAAGGAAAGGTTTATAAGAGGAAGAGCTATGTGGAATTCAGTTATTCATGAAAAATAATTATACAGAATAGGTTGAAAAAACAACTGGTGAAAAATCCTTTAGCAGAAACAACCAGAAAGGTTGGTTTACTGTAGAAAGGAAAGGGAAAAAAATCTCTACTGAACTTGATACTGAGTCATCTGTTTATTCCCAGTGCATGATGAAGATAAGTGCAATTTGCAAAGTTTCAGTTTGGCTTATGTTTTGAAACACTGCATACCAGAAGGATTCAATCTGGAGGTGAAGAGAAGGTGCCTCATCTGATCAGTGTATGCAAAACTTCTACAGTAAAAAGACAATAATGGGAAATTCACCTGTTCTCATTTTTCATTATAAAATAAAATCTTAGGCTGTGTGTTTCAAGTGTTTGGCTTAAGTTCATGAATCTGTTGAATGAAAAGGGGAAGATTTATGATTTCTTGCTGTTTGATATGAAGTAAGCTAGCTAAGTGTGCGGTCCTTGCTAAATTTTACTTCAAGACTTGGATCTGCTTTATGCCATAATTTGTCCAATGCAAATTACAATGAATTGAGCCTGGTGATAGCCAGAATTGAACCTGTCCTATAACTGGGACCTCAGAACTGATGCTGTATTCTGTCTTGTTTGAATTTTCTACATTACACCCTAGCAACCCTGTTGCAGAACTCCTTTATTTAAACTGGAATAGCTTTAGAGAGAAAGGCTTTTGGACTCATTATAGGGATGAGGAAAGATGAGAATAAATTGATAATTAGGCTTAAGAGAATAAAAGCAGGAAGGAGATACTAGCACGCTCTGTAAACATTGGAGGGAGTAGAGCAGTTGATTCTCTATGGCACTGCTGACAAAGAAATGAATGGCCTTAAAGTGGGAATGAATAAACATAAGCTAAAAGGGAGGAGAGGTTATCAGCTCTCTGCAGAGTGAGGGGCTGACCCAGCCTTCCAGCAGGACCAGTAGGAACAGAAAGTCCCAGAGTAGTTTTCTAGGCAGATTGTATGCCGCAGTTGCTAGTTATAATAAAGGGCTGAGTTTACTGACTCATGGTTCTCCCAAGGTTTCATGTTCCTGCCTTCAGATACTGTATGGGGGTTTAGTTAACCCTGACAAGGATTCTCAGTCCAGATTTTTGGCTAGTGTGGTCTTCACTGCAACCAAGGAAAATATTTGTGAGAAAGAACTGCAGCAAAGTCCAATGCTTTGGTTTCTCAGGCACAAACAGAACTCACCAGATGGGGTCATAGGAGAAGAAGAACTAATCTGAAGCTTATCTTCACCCACCCTACAGGTTTTTTTGCAGATATTCTTCTAACTGATACTGTATTTATTTTCCTTCTGTTGAACTTCCTGGTGTATAAAAGAGAACTGATACTGTACCTGGGCTTGCAGAGAAAACAGTTTTCAGATATTTTTCAATACCTGAACTTCAGCAGATAATTTTTTTTGATTGGCCTCCAATTATATTGACCTCTTTAATGAGCTGAAAAAAGCACTGAATGTCTGTGTTCCAAACTTCAGGATGACTTGGCTGTGGGTCCAGCTTTTGCAGCTTGGCCCAATTTTTAGTATACATTCATGTATCTTCTATTTCTAATTTCTTACTCATCTTACTCATCAGTGAATCTCATTTTCAGAGAATCCTCTCAATTTTTAACTAAGTCAACACTATGTTTGCCAGGGACAGTATCATTACTGAAGTAGGAATTTCACCTTGTGCCAGCAGAAATCATGGGACTTGTGATTGAAGGCAAATCATTCTAATTAAAGGCATAACAGCAGCTAATTCTAAGGTTCATATCACTAAGTGAAAAGTGAAGTCACATGGGCATCATTTCACCTTCTGGAAAGGGGAGAAGTGCTTCTTCTCTGTGGAGAGCTGGTAATCCTGCTTCAGGCAGAAGGTAGGACTTTTTGGAAGTCCCTTCCACACATCATATCTCTGATTTATTATGATTAAAAATACCCAGTTTGTAGTATTTTTATATTAAATGCCAGTCATTATTTTTATATTTTATGTTTTTATTTTTTTAATTAAATGCCAGTTAAGTATTTTTAACTTTGGCTTCAATAATATCTCTCAGAAGTCACATTTTCTGTGAAGTAGAAAAAATTTTTCAGGTGGCTTGAAATGAGATCTTAGCTGCAGGTTTAAAATGTTTGCTCAGTGCAAAGAGAGTATCATCCTCTCCAGGCATTTCTCTTTCTCTATTACAAAACTCACTTTTTATTTCAGTGGTATATTGCCATGGTCTCAGTGGCAGTGAGTTGTCACATTTCAGTGATAATTGTGTTTGCCCTTTGGGATTGCTAAAAGCATTTTGAAATAAGTATTTTGACCATAAATTATTTGCATTCTTTTAATTATAAGGAGATCAGAAAGCAAGAAATATATTTACATTTTTTTCTAGGGCAAAGTTCTTTATTCAGAGTCATATTTTACAGAAACTAAGTCACCAAAAAGGAGGGGTTTCCAAAATTGAAAATGGAGGTAACTAAAGACTGGGAATAGGCTGGTAACTCAGAAATATGAGCTTGGTAAATCAAAGTGGTTAAAGGACACAGACAAATTGAGCTGAAACTAATGACAGCTCTTTATTAATAAAATAGATGCTACTAAACCAATTAATTATGTTTTTATTTCTATATGTGTGTTATTCATCTTTTTTTCATGACTCAAAATTCACACACTTCATCTGTAGAGGGACCTTTCTGAGACAGAAGTGAAAACGAAAAGAGCAACACCACAAACCCAGTGTCACAATGACTTTACAATATATACAGTTAAATAGTTTATTACATTTTTCAATAAAAGGCTCAGAAAGAGCCCACTAGCTTACAATTTTCTTTGGCAAAAAAAATCTGATTTAAACACAACAAAAAGGCTTGCATGGGTTCAAGAAGGGTGACCAAAGCACTGTTTTTTGCTATCATTGGAACGCTATCAAATTATGTGTCCAAAACAAATGAATCTGAATGGAAGTAGTTAAAATACTGAAGTAAACCAGTCCAATTTTTTAAAAAGATATTATTGCTAGCAGTATCCTCCTCCATTAGAAATCTGCATTGGGAGATAGGGACCCACTTCAAGTAAATGAGTCACTTTTGCTTCCTAGCCAGAACAATTAAACTTCTTGTATAAAACATGACCTGAAGCCTGCCCTTCACCACATCATCCCTCCTCAAACTCCCAGAGGTCAGCTCTGACATTTAACAGCTCACAAATTCAGTTTCTTAGCTCCTGAGGCCAACTTCATGCTTTTAAAACCTAAACTTTGTTACTGAGATTGATATATGTGCCTGTGTGTGCTTGGATAAGTGAATATAAATACATGTATGCACATATGCAGCAAGCATATACTTCTGCTTCCAGTCTATTCAGTATTGTCAATGGTTTTTCATCATTCTGCAGAGATAACACCTTTGTCTTTTCTCTTACATAGCTGCATTTGTGAGTTGTAAAGGTACACATTGTCCCACCAAACACTATTTCAGTGTTGGCCCCAAGATATGAGCTTATCATATGAAACTGCACAAAAGAGATGATACAAACAAGCCAAATAAACAGTTAATGCATTTTGAAACTTGGTACTTCTTTATTGCTAGCAGCTGAGCAGTTTTAGGTGTTGGGGTTTTTTTTTTTCCCCTCCCCAATTGTTATTGATCTCTTGCCATATTGTGCATACAATCCCCTAAAAACATGAGCTCATTTCTAAGCCAGTTTTAAAGCTTAGCTCATCTGGGCTATGTGCTTTGGTGTGTAGGTGTTGAGTGCTAAATACAACTTAATTTTTCATTTGTAAAAGGCATGCTTAACAATAACAGCTACTTAATTAGTTTGATCTTCTGAGCAATTTATCACACTCTGTGTACCAGCATGAAAATAAGGCCATCAGGTGGCAGGTGCAGTTTGAGGTATCAGGAGGAGAGAATTTTAAGTTGTTTGTATACTTTTCCCCAGAAATTTCCTCACTTTTCCATAATGTTTTCTTTTCAGTGATGGTAGGAATGCAGTAATGTCATTATAGTAAAGGTCATAACTCAAAGTTCACTAATATAAAACAAATGAAGATGAATAGAATGTGACTTTTCCCTACCTGCTCTGGCTCTTTCAGAGAAGCTCCCCTCAGGGCACAGAGAAACAATGAATCATTTAAAGTGTTTGATAAGTTTTATTTGATAAATAAAACTGAAACCACAGATGAAGAGTTTTTTCTGAAGTTTATTCTTCAAAATAGCTTTGTGGTGAAATGCAAACAATACAGCCAAGCTTCCCCAATGCAAATCATTTGTGAAATCCATTTTGTGGTACTGACAGAAAATAATAATAATTGTATATTTCAAAAATACTACCAAAAACCAGATTCGATCTCTTTCTAGGTTTTCAAAGACTTTCAGTCCCCACACTTTCAGACTCTGACATCAGTGTGTCAGAAGGGATAGATGACTGGAAAAGGTCCATTGAAACTTCTAAGAAATGGACTAACTTTTAAAGTGTTAATGAAGACTAACTTTATTTTTATGACTTATGTACTGAGAAAACTCTTTCCTAAACAAAGAAATAACTTTGCCAACCCAGCCATGAGTTCCATTATGCTCTTGCTAGCCAGATTTCACAAGGTGGCCACTGAGGTCTTGTAAAATTAAACCAACAGCTCATCACAGAACTTCACAGTGTGCAAGAACATCGAGATGGAGAAGCCCAATTAGATCATCCACTCAGCCCACCCTTCACCTCTGCCAACGAAGCAAAGTTCCACGGTGTTCTCATTTTATGCTAGCCCAAACAAAATGAACTTCATCTCATATAAAAGAAAGAATGTAGGGTCAGGCATCGAGAGTACACTCTGTACTTATAATAGTCAATGCAACTCTCTCAAA
>VWYP01016016.1:235797-340515 GCA_013400435.1 Pycnonotus jocosus | reverse complement strand
AGAAAAAAAACCCCTTCCTAAACCTAAATCATCTGAGCAGCTGAACATTAGTAGTGTTTGCCTATTTGTGATAATTGCTGACATCAGCAGATGGAGGTACTCTTGAATCTCATGGTCTGTGACCTGGTGTTCCCTTCCTACAGTTGTAATCATATTATGGCACTGAAACCCAAGCCGTTGTTATGTTGTCTGATGGAGAAAAAGAAATTATTTTTCCATCAACAGATTATTCTTTTTTTGTAAGGAAAACAAAACTTTCCTACACCTCCGGTCAACCTGTTTCTCACAGATAATATCCCATCTCTCTTTATTTTGACTACTCTAAACCTGACTTCTTGCTTTTCAAGCTGTGGCTTCAGAGAGCATCCTGATTTTATCTTGCATCATTCATTTGATCAACATCTCTAAATAGTGAAAAAATTATGCTCTGTTATTTTTTTCAGGATGTTAGTTGGATATTTTGATCAGCTGATTTAATTTTATTATTTTTCCCCTTTAATTTTTTGAAATCCAAAGAAGGAGCTTCCAGGACCGTTGGAGTCCCATTGCTGAACTAATTGACAGAGATTAAATTTCTCAGCATCTCAGCAAACAGAACCATTACATCTGAATCTGCACAACTCAAAGCCCATAATTTGCCCACAAAGGGCAAATATACTGGACAATGCTTTGCAGAAGTCTGCAGGAGATGTTTGGCACTCTGAAAAATACAAGTCTTCTTTATGAGTGTTTTTTTTCAGGAAGGAAAACAAGCATGGAGTGATGTTTCAAGGGAGAAACATGACAGGAGGTGCATGGTGCTGTGGCTGCAGGAGGCGAGCAGCAGGGGAAAAAAATCCCAGTTTGGTACCTCCTCCAGTTTGGTTTTTTTTTGTGTGTTTAGTACCACATCCAAAGCTGGACTATAGGGTAGGTCAATAGAAATCCCAGGTGGCTGAGACTAGGGCAGGCCAAAGTATTGCAAACTTTTATCCTTGGCATGGAGAAATGTTTCTAAGACTTCCATAGCTCTTGCCATTTGCATCAGTGATGCCCATTAAAATGCTTACAGCAACAACCACTCTCCTTTTTTTTTTTGTGCTTTGCTTTAGAACTAATGTATAATAATTGGAATTTGAGCTGAGTTTTCCAAGACCTCAAGTTGTGTTAAATGAATATACACACACACACTCTATTTCAAGATACACAGTAAAAAGAATGCTCTAAAAATAATGTGTTTCATATGTGTGTGTGTATGTTACAAATTAGCTGTTATTTTAAATGTTTCACTATAAAAAGCCCCCACACAACATCAGAGGGGAGTCCGGCCCTAAATGGTATTAAACTCTAGGGGTATATTTAAATAATTGCTCAAGTTCCAGTTTTTATTCTGATGTAATTAAAGTATGTTTTACACGCTAATCAAAATTAAATAAAAATTATTAAGTGTTAATTTACATTTAATTAGTTTTTGGTAAAATAATACTGCATTTCCGCGGTTCACTGTATAACACACAGAATAAACTGAAAAAAGAACATTTTACTATAGAAAACTTACTACTGTAAGAGCTGTACAGGAGAATGTTCACTGTACAAAAATACACTCCAAAAGCATGGAACTGCTCTCATAGCATAGACACACTCTGCTCCTTTCCTTTGCCAGCTGATCGTGGCTTAAGGTCTCACTCATGTAAATTATTACCTTAGAAAATATCTTCTTCCATGTCTGAGCCAACAAACGTGGCATGGGTGTGGGATGAAGGGATTCAAGTTATTCACTAGGGAGCTGCAGAAGTTTTCAAGAAGTAACAGTGCTTTGTTCTCTGCAGACGAAAACAGGCAGCAGAGCACAACCCAGGAGAGGCATTTTAGAGCAGAAAATTAGGTTGTTAGGTAAATAAAACTTTTTTTTCCCCTCAAAAATTGTCCAGAGAACCCTGGGTTTATTTCAAGAAACAATCAAAGCTGAAATATTTTGGAAAAACTTGACACTCTGGTTTCTCAAAAGAGTCTTGATAGGTTGGGGTTCCCTTTCTCCACTTCTCATGGCCCAGCAAGCCTATGGAGTTCAGATCCATGAAATGAGCTCGTTCATGGAACAGACATGGAGGTTGGTCTGAACTCCATCTCTGCCAGACACTTCTAGTCTGTTAAACTCCTTTCAGAACAAAAGCACTGGACTTAGTCAATGACAGCAAGAAAAAAGCTTTCTGAATTCAAAATATTTCAAAGTTTGGGGTTTTTTAAATTATTTCTGAGTTCTGAATAAAAGCCTATATATTTCATATTTCCCCTGAATGCTTGTTATCTACCGCAATTGTATTTCAATTGCTCTCTTTCCTAATTTGCTTTTGCCATTCCTACTTGCAATGAATTTTATGGGAGCCTTTGCAACATGAAAATGAACACAAAAAACACTATGTAAGAATCTCTGGCTCTTCAGCATCCAGACTAACCTGGCACTTGTTGTTTCATGTCACCACACAATACCTTTTCCTCCTCCTGGTCTGGGATAAAAGAAGTGGTAATTGAATAGCATCAGTAAGGACCGAATTGATAAAATATAAATGGAGAACAAATTTCTCCCCAAACTCTCAGTGTGAACAATTTTCCCCCTATAGCAGGTGGTGGATGTGATTTCATAGAAATCATAGAAAGGCTTTCATTGATAGGGGCCTTAAAGATCATCTTGCTCCAAGCCCCCACCATGGGCAGGGATTCACCCACCAGACCAGGTTATTTAGGGCCCCATCTAACCTGGTCTTGAGCGCTTCTTTTATTGTTTGAGATTTTATGACCAGATACTTCACTTAATTATTTCTCATCCATTGGTCTGGTTCTATACAGTTCTTAGTGAAATCTGCTTCAATGATATGAATGATATCAACTTAAGTTATGAATCTAAAGTTATGATCTAAACTCTTCATCACTGAATTATGTCACCTTGTGCCAAATGCATCTTCAGAAAAGGCAGGCTGCTGGCTAACATAAGATAACAGACACCTAAAACCTGTCTGTGATCTTTGCACGTGACTTGAATTTGCAAGACATCTTTCGAATGTTGCCATTATGAGTTGTGTGCTTACGGGGGGGTTTATGATTCCTTTTTCTTACAAGGCCTGAATTTTCAGGATGGAATTTAAGAGGTCTGTCCAGCCTCACTGTGAAAACCCTTCTACAGATGAGTAGTAAGTGACTCTCTACAAGTGTAAGGTTACTTTTGGGTGTGAAGGAGGATGGACTGAACTCCTTCCCAAAGGGACTCTTTCTTCATGCAAAACACGGGAAAGACCATTTATGGCAATGGATTGGGAATTTTAGACATATTTCTGGAGGTTTTTTTCAGAGATGAGGCTTCTTGAAAAACCTTATTTAGTTTTCAGAACCTACTTAGCACACCATGGACCTTTTCTCATTTAAAGCCTATAGATCCTTTAGCAATATAATAATAACAATAACAATAAATAATAACAATATCTTATAATATCTACATCATTACCCCTTGACTGCTTGATTTTCACCTGGACAGAAGAGCAAGTTAGGATAACAGCTGCTTTATGCACAGTGAAAAACATGGTCTGACCAAGGACAGGCATTGCTCCCAAGATTACATGGAAAGGAAGTTTAAAAGTGTATAGAAGAATTTCTGCTTTGCTGACAATGCAGCGTCCAAGAGTTTGCAAAGTTAAACAGGCAGAAGGACAATCTGACAGCCACCACAACAGTAAAAACCAGGCTGGAAACAGGGCTATGCCACTTTCAGGACCTGAACTAACCTCTGCCCTGCCATGTGTCATGCCTTCTGCTACCACTTTCCTTACAGTACCTATTCCCTTACAGGGTCATGAAGAATAAAAGATGGGATAAATGCTTGTGAAGGATGTCTTTGGCAGAACCCCCCACTGTGGCATATTATATGCAGCTTAAAAAATAAAGGGGGGAAAGGAACAGAGGAAGGAAAGGTACCCATTTTATTCTCCTCCATTCTCCTAAGATTAGCCATTCCAATATGGGATCTTGTTTTGAAGGGCTTTGGATCAAAATCAAGGATTTTGTTTCTTCAGTTTTAAGAACTTTTCATCACTTTTTCCTTCTAGCTTGAAAATGCAACCTTAAATACTTTACCAGGGAAAGCCTCAGTGTTTAAAAAATAATTTTACCCTGCCAGCATCTGCATTTAAAATCAATGTCAATCCAGATTCAATTCTGACTCCCACAAAGGGATATTAATTTTCACCAGAAAACTTCTTTGCTCTTTATGTACACCTATTACACAGAACTGAAGAAAAGTGGGGAATTCTCCATTACTTGAGAGTGTCCTTTCTGTTGTTTGTTCTCACTTCTTCAATTCCCTCCATAACCCGCCTGGAGAAGACAGAAAAATGCACTCTACCAGAAGATTCCTTTGGCCCTCAGTTAGGGTGGAAGTCAGAGTTTTGGATCACTGAGCACTGAATACAGAATTTGAACTAATTAGCAGGGATGGGTAGAGGTAAATGGCTATTAATGTGATTGTTGTGCAACCTCTGTTAATAAGCGTGTGCAGGACCACAGTGTGTGGGAGGCTGGAACACAGGGTTTGCTCTCTTGGGTCAGGACAGCTCTGTGCCAAGATGAGTATTCTCCTGCCAGCCAACTTCAACGTGTGCAGCATCTGGATAATGTGGAAAACCACAACAATGAACCCACCAGCTCTGAAGAAGCCAGTGAGCTAAAGGTGGAACTCCCTCCTGATGGTAGAGTGAAGAATGCAGTTTAACTTCACTTCTGTTTCACCAAGTATGGTTATAAAATCACCCAGCCCAAATCCCATCTTTACCCAAGATCCTTTTGACGCCCTACTGTTCCTGCTTCTTCCATGGTCATTCAGTACAGGTTTATCTGGCATGAACTCTGCATTTTAAAACTGCTTACATCTCACAAAACTGGTCTTAGGTTTCTGATTCATGGTGAGCTGTGCTGGATTTGGATGTAACCCCTGAAGATGCTCTGGCTCACAGATGTCCTGTGCACCCATGAGCTGGGAACTGAGGAAACCAAATTCTGGGAGAGCAGAACAAGTGGTTTCTGTCAGTCATTAGTCACAGTCATTCTACTAAAGAAAAAAAAAAAAAGAAAAGTACTTTTTGCTGCCATTTGTACCAATTTGTCAACTGGCAGCAGTTCCATCCTGCTGTTCCTGCTGGAGCCTCAGTATCCTGCAACTGAATGTAGATGAGTATGGTCCTAACTTTGCAGAGCCACAACCAGCCTGACTTCTGGGACAGCTGTATAAAAAATTGATCTACTTCTAGGTACAAACATCTTGTCTGTGTCAGCTGCTTTTGGATGAAATTTGGTGCACTGAGGGTAGGCGTTTATTTTAGCTCTTGCCGTCTTGTTAACATAATACTTAACTTTCTGTATGGTTTGTAAGGCTGTATATACATGTCTACATGTTAATGCTTTGGTGAAAAAAAATAGAGCTGACACTCGAATTTTAGCCTCTGGGGCTTTTAAAATCTATGTAATTGATTATTTGGTGTCCAGAAATATTTCTTTTCCATGGAAGGTGATTTATAACCTTAGCTTTAACACAAATCTTGGATGCAGTTCATGCTTCCAGTTGAGTGCCTGATACTCTTTAAACAAAAGACTGCAATGATGACAGCTACTGTATAATGGACTTCTGTGATGAATTTCCAGATGATTGATCATTAGCCCAAAAACTTTTGAACTTCTGGTATTTTCAAACATTTTCATGACTAAACTGCAAGTTAGCCTGAATATCCGTGAACAACAGTGATATGAGCTTAAGAACAACAAACAGTGAAATACACCCTGAAATAATTCTGCAGAAGTACTTGAACATTTTTTTAATCAATTGAGCAATTCTAATATTCTGTCAGAGGTGAAAAATTAGTTGCCTCTGAACTGACTGCTTCATGGGCCTGAACTCAGTCTACAGAATCAATAGGATTTTTTTTCCCTTGCCATCAGTGGGGTTTGAATAAGACCTTAAAAGGAAAACCTTTCTGATTTCTATAGGACTTCACCCTAAGGACAGAGTTGCTCTGAAGAGCAAATCCTAACAAACTTTCAAATGCTCCAAAACAGTGCCAGCAATCTGGGACCAAGAGATAGAGCATTTCTGTTTATTAATTGTTTTCTGCAACAGCTCAGCCATACTGAAAATTCCAGTCTGTGTGAAACATAAGTTTACTTCCAGTTTAAAAAACTGAAGTCTGCATTCTTCAGTAAATGGTGGCAGGAGCCACTCCTTGTTTCAAAGCCATTTTGGTCCTATTTCATTCCACAGCAGCTGTTTTTTCCTTTCCTCTATTAAAAAAACCCAGCACAAATATTTTTATAAGAACAAACTGATGATTAAGCAATAATGGCATGATGAAGAAAGTGGAAGGGTTTTAAGGCCCCCAAATAAATAATAGGGGCACCAGGAGTTAACTTCATCTTACATTTAAATAAAAGCTCACCTGGATGACTGGATCATATTCTTCCCTCAACCAATGCTTTTTCCCAAGATGTAGTGGAATTTTGGTTCTTGTTATATTACATGCAAGTCTGCAAGTTCCATTTGTATTAAGAGCCTTTTGCAGAGGTTGAGCAAGGATGTGAAAAATGTACTTGATATGCAAACATATTCTTTAAAAAAAAGAAAAGATAAGGTTTACCAAGTACTGGAATCTAATCAAGTGAAACTAAAGTAAATGGAAATAACCAAAGTACAAATGCTATGGAACTTAGCCAGTAGTTCATACCCTTGTGAGTGGTGCCTCTGAAGTCCATGGCCTAATTTATTCTTGGTATAACTCCATGGATAAATCTGCACTCTTGGGACTCCCCTGTGGGATGCAGGTTCCAAGTCTCTATCTGTATTGAAAGCTGAATTGCAAATCAAGAAAACACTCAGTGAGAACTGCAAGAATTTCATGAGATAGATGCAGATATTAAAGGATGAATACTCTCAAAGACTGTCATGTGCCTCCATAGTAGAACATACTCTTATTAAATGGGCAGATGGTACATGGCTCTTGCATCTGTTGAGACTGTTACTGAAAGTATATTCATGACTCTTCCAGTGCAAAATCAGTAAATCTCCACTGTAGTTTTTTCCTCATCTGCTCTGCCCTAGTCCTTTTATGTAAATAAACCCAGGTTTTGCACATTGTTTCAGTGCCATTGATATGTTTTATGCCGGATATATATCAATCAAAAAAAGGTGACATGCTATTGTGCTATGAAATGTCTATCAAGAGACTTAAAACAATATTCTTTTCTCTCTTTTATTTTTTTTCCCATACCCTAGTGACTTCAATGGATGCCATGACATTTTCAAAGAAATAATAACAGATTTTCTTCAGTTGCTTTGGTGCGTGACTGCAGAGAACAAGTCACACTTCTTGTCATCATTTAATGTGTGCTGCACAATTAGTGACATTCTGGTTTCCAGCTAGCAGTAAAAATGTTCTCAGTTCAACAAGTGATTATTTATTTCCCTTTTTGGAAAGAATGCAGTGGCAAATACAACACAATATTTTTTTTATTTCTCATTTTTATTATTTATGCCCAAAATAAAACAGATCCTAATTGAGAAATAAAGGCAGCAAGACAAAATTCTTGCTTCGGTGAACTTGCATCTAATAGATCATCATGGTTTTGAACAGGGATGAATGCTGCAGACAAAAAAAGAATAATCTGTGTAGCTTTGGGGTCAGCTAGGCATTCCCAGGAATTATTTTCTGTGTTTTTCAGCAACTACAGCACTTACCATATATGTTCATGATATTTACATACCATAATGTTCTTAGTTGTAAAAGCTCAGGGTCATATTGTCACACGCCTTGGAGGATTAGTGGGAAAGTTACTCACTTGTAGCTTGGTGCCTGCTTGTCTGCACATACATTGCAAAACAAAAGGAAATCCCCTTCAATTCAACTGATGCCAACAGCTCTCCTTCCCAACACTAACAGGGAAGGTCGACTTCGGTGTAAGACTACTGACTTTGGATTTACTAACATTTTGGTGAGTTTTCCAAAATGAATACATTCATATTTCAAAATAAATATTTCCAGAAGCACCTTGAAGATTTAGGAGCACAAATCCTGCGAGTAAAGGATTTGTGTACCCAGAATGCATAAGTTATATTTTTCCTAAAAGCATCCCAGGCAGATTTCTAGATTCCAGGCTCTCCCACTTTCTTTACCTCAAGAAGAGTCTCAGATGCAGCAGGAGCGCAGTTTCTCCTGTGCCTGCAACCCTGCTGGTCAGGCTGGAAGCTGTCCATTATGTATCTGGATGGACAGGAGGATATCAGGGAGTGCAAGGCAAGGCAGGGGGCTGTCCCACAGGTCTTTCCTTCAAGCAGGAAAGGCTTCAATAGGTCTTTTTTTTTTTTTTTCCAGAGTTGCTCCAGCAAATTTATTACATATTCTGGTTTGTACTTAAAAATACCTTGAAAAACTCACCTTCAGCTCTGCTCTTTGATAGGCTGAATGCTAAGAGTGAAACAAAGAGCTGAAGAATATAAGGATAAGGTCATATTCTCATTGTTATAATCACTAATTTCTGCATTATGTGCATGTGATTATGGCTTAGTCCACTACTGCCACACACCTTGGTTTTAGCTAATATAACCATAAATATTAAAATTTATAACCAGTCATCTGCATATCATCCAAGTGGTGAATCAGTATCTCTGTGTCCATACAAGTGGAAGTTTGTATTTTGTAGGTTTACATGGCTGTTTGTCTCTGCCAGTTTACAGCTGCTCTTGCTCTTGTCTGAGTTTCACAAAAATCCCCAACTATTTTCTGCCTTTCTTTTCCCCTCCTTCCTCTCCCTTCCCTTTCCTTCTGGTGGTGGCATTGCTTATCTGCATTTCTTTTTTGGAGAATTTCTTGGCAATTCTTTTTGTGGTAAAAGGTGAAAAGTATGGAGAAATCATCTCAGAAGAATTACTGGATCTTTTCTCTCTTCTGAAAAAGAGAATTAAAACAACTGTAACATCAATGAAATTGAGTGTGATGCTGCCAAACAGAAATTATTGTTACAAGGCCTTTAGCTGCTAGCATAACAAAATAGATCTTGGATTGCTGTTACCCAAAACAGCCTTTAATGGAAAAAAAAGCCACACCCTGCTAATGTCTCTGAACTTAAGGGATGCAAAACAACAATGATAAGGGAGACCACACAATTCTGTACAGAGCCCTGTGTTCCAGAAGTTTAACAAATAAGGGCATTGCAGAGCAAATCCTGCTGGTAGTTCTCATAAGTAAAAGATGACTTCATTTATTATTTTACAGAGTGACATTCTCTTATTCAAGTAATTAGTGCATATATTGGAGGACTCAGTTCATGATACAGTCCTAAAAGCTTACATTTTTGGAATACTAATTCCAGATTGCACGATGATTGAAGGGGAACTAAGATGAACTGATTTTTAAACATCCCAAGTGACCATGCTCCCCATGAAAACTGCATTTTGTAGACACTTTCAGGCCCCCAAAAGACATGTCCTTACAATGACCTTACAGCTATGCAATGGGCACTTAGGATGACATCATAAAGAGGCCACTACATTCCAGATTAATTTGCTATCTACCAGCAAGTATTAATTTACTGTCACTGAAATGGGAGCAGAATGTGTCAGTCAGGCCTTTAGAGACCATGTTAATGTCTGCAGAGAAACTGTGTGACAAGGAAAGGTCAGAGACACAGGACCCCATGCATACATTTTATTCTGAGTTACTGTGCTGATGCTGTGCTAGCAGTTGCTCTGAAGATTTTCTCATACTGTACCTGCAGTGCTCAAACTTCTTCCTGTTACCTTTAACTCTGCAACCATCTGTGAACAAGCTTGGTAAATGGAAATTCCCTCCAAGCTTCTTGGCATCTTCCTGGTTTTTATCCTTTTTCTATCAATTTTCTTACATTCTTTCTTTGCATGGCTTGAGCTGAGAAGCCCTTTTTAATTAGGGTGTAGTGATCTGATCACCACAGGTGCAAGGGAGGAATTTTTTCCTGGGGGGTAATGTTGTAGATTTAGCTAAGAGTGATAATACTTCAGCTGTTTTCACCTTCCTTTCACAAATCAGGTGCTGGATTCACTATGCAACACTTCATGGGCCAATGGTCTGATCTGATAAGACAAGTCCTGTGCTCCTACTCACCCTGCATGGCTGCCATTTGACTTAAATCATTAAAATGTACCCTAAACTGAGGAGCACATGAGGAATTTTGAATATATACTGCTAACCTTTTTTTTCCTTTCTTTTTTTTTTTTTTGGTGGGTTTTTTTTTGTTGTTGTTGTTCTTGGGTTGGTGTGGGGTGTTTTTTGGGGTTTTTTTGGTTTTGTTTTTGCTTTTTTTGCTAAAGACTTTAATTAATGAACAGAAGGAATGCCAGAATAGTATGCATCAGACAGGCTGGACACATGCAATGTCCTGATAAAAGAGAAACCCCCCTTTCAGAGCAGGAGTATCTGATGAAATAAAAGCCAATTTTCAGGCAGCTGTGAAGTTGACAGAAGAGCCTTTGTAACACCAAAACCACCACCTCCTGCATGGATCAACCTCAGAACATTCTGAATCTACTCTGGGATACAGAGGAGCCAAAGGCTGATAAAGAGATGAGTCAGATCTCCTCAGAGGTTTTTAGGGGATTTCTCTGTCCTCTCTGTTCTCTGTTCTCTTTTGTTTGACTGTGGTTTTAATTCTCAGGGGGAGTCCTGGTGGAAGTAGAGACCTTGCAGTTGATGTTGCAACAGATTAGAAAAAAAATCCTAGCCAAATAACAACAAAAAACCCTAGCATCTTTTTATTTAAAGCCAAAAGTTTATAAGCTGCTTTACAGAAACATTCCAAAGGAAGAAACAAAGAGTGAAAAGAGACTGCTGATGAATGGAAGCTTGTAGCCTCAAAGTAAAGCCAGGCCAATAGCACTTTATTTGGAATATTCGAAATCCTCCTGTGTGGATGAATTTTGTCAGGCACAGACTGGAGTTTGTTCAGCTTCTGTCCTTTAAACAAATGTAGGCATGCAGTTGCACAGATTGAAAATCTCAGACCTAACCAGGAGAGATTCTGCCATGCAGAACTCCAATCAGATTTCCAGTGAGGATATCCTCTGGTCAGCTTTGGGAATTGTGTGCCTAAATCCCCTATGCACTTCTGGAAACCTGTGCCACTATATGCCCATGAGGGGAACTGTGCAACTTTGTGAGGCTGCAACTCTGAGTCCACAGAGCTGGAGGCCATTTCTCATTCTTACAGATGTGGACATCTTACCCAGGAGCTGGCCCTATTATTGCCATAACACTTTTTGTGTTTTCTTTTCCACTGCTTTAGGCCTACAGTTGTTCTGCCAGTTTGCTGTCAATAGTCTCTTTACAGGAACTTCAGAAGTAGAAGATCAGAGAGATACAGGAATGTGGTTATTACTGCAAATGATGCTTGTGAAAATGAACTCCACACTTCCTGGCCACGAGAAAAGACCATCACCTACCCTTCACATTAAACCTTCCACTCAAACCATCATTTTTTTACTAGGGAATAGGTATGAGAGGGCTGGATTGAAGATACTCTCACCTAAAGGCTTCCTGCAGCATCATTTCAAGCACAGGCAAAAAGCAGGGAAAACAGTTTATAAATGGGTTAAGACTAGAGGAGGTGATGGTCATAGGGTAGTATAACATCTGTAGACTTTATAAAAACATGCTTGATTCTCACAGACTATTTAGGATTCATGATATCAACCCTTAAAGGCTTTGCAGGATTGGTCTGCACAGCTTCACAATGCCTGTCCATGTTTATTTAGTGTCCGCTCAGGGTGCTTGTGGAGGAAATACCCTGAATATCAGTAATGAGGGAAGGGAATTAATTTCTTCCATTTAGTATAAAATGGAAGAACTGAAAGATCACTAAGAAACTTCATTTTCTTTTAATATAGGACAAGTTCCACCCACATGGACACACTTCTCATCTGGAAGGGAGAGGTTACCTAAAGTGGGCCTTTACTGTCTCTCAGGACTAGAAATGGTTAGACCATCACCTCTGTGGAGGCACCCGGGCAGCAGGGGCCACAAAGCCATTTGCAAAATTTGAACCAATGCTGTGTTCTCCATTCCAGTTCTTAAAAAACTACCTGGAAAATCTAAAAATGAAGTGAAGTGCAAAGCAGAGACACAGTAAAAACTGCCTTAGAAAAGATTGAAAATGTGTCAAAACAGATATCGCACTTTACAAAGCCCTTTCTTTTAATGATACCTGTGAGAATAAGCTCCAGCTTCTTTCTTCTCCCTCCCTTCTTTCCAGATTTTCTCTGGCTGGATTCCACATAGCAGAAACGTTACACAAGAAGGAGCTCTTTGCAGAAATGTAGAATGAAAGCTTGGTTGAGGGCATCAAAACAGGGTTTATAATGGAAGCTTACACTCAGAGTACAGGACAATTCCTTGGGGTTCCACAGTACTTCAGATTTTATCTGCAGCTTATCAAAAGATATGTCTATTAAATTGCTATCCATTGTAACCAACTGTTTACTGTTTGCCATTGCCTTGTGAGACTGGGTGCAGAAACGCTCTCTGAGTCTCTGCTGGACCACTTAGAATGACTGCTGCACATCTTAATAATTTTCAAAGGCTGGTAGCCAACAGTGAGAATTACAACCTTCCCATTGAGCAGTACCAGAAGAGCCATTCTCAGTTAGATGTCAGGGCTAGGCTACAGCTGAGGATATTCACTGGGTGCTGTTATTTTGCAACAAGCTTTCACTTTCTTGTAGTTTTGTGTTGTCCTTCAGACTTTCTGATATGATCCTGGACATTTGGGGGCATTTAGACATTTATTGGCCAAACAATTCTGAATTCCAGCGAATAAAAAAATTAATCAATAAAAGTTAATTAATAAATGCATTTTAGGGATCGCCCAGAGGGAAGAGAAATAAACCCTCATCATGAGCTGCTGTAAATTTGCTAAAGATAATGCTTTCAGAAGCCCTTCCTCCACTCCAGTGATAACTTCACTTGTCCATGCCCATATTGGCTTTCTCAGTGCAGGCTGCCCTTTAGTATTTTCACCCCAATTATATTCCTGATACTGCAAAAAATAAAATGTTTAATTATATATCTACAGTTGAGCAGAAATATTTTTTTAGAAGTCTTCTGCATTCATTCTGACTAGGAAACAGGAGGGGAAACTGGAAGGAAGGGAGGCCCTATGTGCCATATCCATAAATGGTGGACATCATTCTTTATTAACTGAGCTCTGGGTGCAGCAACTCATCACTTTTTACATTTTTCACTGGCTGCTGGGAAGAAGAGCATTAAAAAGGAGAAAGTGCAGGCTCAACGCTCTGAATGCTGCTTAGGAATTCTCCAGAGAGGAACAGAGGGAACCAGCATGAATAACTCCTAGCAACTTTCCCGTTAATTAAAATCTGACAAGCAGCTGGCAGCTGAAAGGGGGAGCTGTAGGTGGGGGAATCCTGTGGTTCACCACCACATTCCTCACATTCATAAAAGCTACGGAATATTTCACTGTAGGCCCGCCAGAAATGTCGATGGAAATGTGAATTAAAAGAAAGAGCTGTCTGGAGGTGACAGGGATATTGGATGTAGCCCAGGTAATACAAAGAAGAAAATATATGAAAGTTTATGACATGTATGAAGGAACTTCTGTAAAAACCTTTCATTCACAGGTAATACAATTCAAGAGATGCTACAGTCTGCAAGATGAACCCATCCAGGCAAGAAATTAATTTTGGGGGAGAGGTAGAATAAATTCCCTCTGTGCCATCCCTCAAACATTGGGGTAATGGTTTGGCCACAGTAGGTGAGTTATTCAGCATCTCTGTGGGGGCTTTTCTGGGCTGCAGCTTGCTGTGGTGTGCCTCTCCCTGCCCACAGGCAAAGGCTGTGACAATTTTCATGACAGCTCTCACACTCTGAAATCACCAGCTTTGTGATAGTGGCTTTCAGGTTTCTGATAGTAGATAATTCCTCACAAAAGGACCCATGGGGGTCCTTTCCTGAGGAAGGGTATCTTTATTTTCCGCTGTACCATCTGATTTTTTCATAGCCTTGGCACTGAACTGCACACATATGGTTGAACCAAATGCAAAGATTTCCTCTTGCAGCATGGTCCCTTAGCTGGTGCCCCTTGGTCTTCTCTAGAAATTATCCCCCTCATGATCAGGCACAGATTTGTAAAATAATGCAATTCTTGTTTCACAAGCATTATGTTTTGGGCCATATAGGATATAATAGAATCTTGTTGCATACTTTTCTCTGTTCAGATGTTGATCTGAAGGGCTTTAGGAAAAATGTGAGGTATCAGCAGGGCCATGTCTGGGAGGGCCACAGCAGAAGCCATTTTGTGTGCAACAATTAAATGACATTTCCTTGCTCTGAGAACAGTGGAAAGTTGGCCAGTCATTATCATGTGGAAAATAATTTTAAATCCCCCTGGACAGTCACCACAGACAGCTGGAAGAGTTTACCCTGAAAAAAAAAAAAGTCATATTGAAAAATGCTGTCTCTGGTACTGTTATTCTGAATGTGAACCAAAGTCTTGAAAGTAAAGGAGAAAACACCCAAAATAAAGAAAATTAAGACTTCTAGGTTTCCTGTAATCAGTTACCTTAATTTCTTCCCCATTTCAACTTCCTAAGGGTTCATTCCTGTTTGGTGGCTGGCATTTAGGAAGAATGTTTGTTGCCCAAACATTTCTGGATTCCTGGAGGTGATAGAGGGTAAAAAAGCATGTTATTTTAGGAGTGCTCATAGAGACCCTTTGCTGATTCCACTATCTCATGAATATCTCATTGCTGCCTAGGTTAACTTTCTCATTTGTGTAATTGGACACTGCTGGAGATCTAACTAAAAGTGACTCTAATAATCTTTTCATCCACAGAAGGTTAAATATAGGGAACTATTTAATATTTCCTTTTTCTTTAATGAAGTGTTTCCTCTTAGTTAACAAAACTAGTAGTCTTCAATTTATCTCTACTGAGATGTCTCACTGTAGTTCTGTTTTCCAGCTGAATATTTTGTCTCTTCTTGTCTGGTGTGGTACAAGAGCAGCAGAGAGTGCTAATTGCCTGTGTTGTGTTCCAAGACCATCTGCTGAAATCTGGGTTTACCATGGTGGTTCTTTTCTTCAACAGCTTATAATTCAATGCCCTCACTTTACTTTTAGGCCCTGGATTTCTTTGCCCATTTTCTGGAAATCATTGCCTTCAACACCGTCACCCTGCCCCCTCACCAGGACTTCTCATTGGGAATAGATAATTAGTGCATCCAAAGTTAGTACATGAACAGTTTTTACACGGATTTCCCAGTTTAGTGGTTTTGTCCATTGCTTTTAATTTTGCCTTCCCATTTATTCTTTTAACTCTTCTTAAACATCTAGTAGGGAAGCAAAAAACTGAAAGTGGGGTCTGAGGCAAGGAAGTGCAGGATCCCTTTGCTGGAAACACCCTAAACATACAGATATGAGAACAGTGTTTGGGACCACCCAACAAGCCTAAGTAGGACCTGCAGGTTTAGTGTTCAAATCCCTGCGTGTCACCTCTACTTGCTCACATGCATACCTTGTAAGAGCTGCAAACCTGTGGCCTGAGAATCTTCATCAGGTATAACAAGCAAGCCCCGAACTAGTTAATTCAATAATCCAAACCAATTAATGTCTGGTGCTTCATTTGAGATACTACAGTTCCTCACTGCCTTTGCTTCCAGACAAAGAGCTGAGTACAATAATTTCCTCCCAACCTGAATTAATCCACTTTCAGTTTAAAGTCACTACCCCCTGTCCTACCACGACGTGTCCTTGTCAAGAGTCCCTTCCATCTAGGCCTTCTTGAGGGCCTTCAGTAATGATGCAGGATTGTGATCTCTCTTGTCCTATGTTATGACTTCCACTTGAGGTTTTTTAACTTTTCTTTCTTTTTTCCTGTGGAAATCAGGAAGCATCACAAATTCCTGTATAATGTGTTCCAAAAGTCAGGTGTTCCTTCTCACCTCTTTCCCAGTGAAGCACCGAACTGTGTCCACCTGGGAAAATCTTCATCCCTACCATGGCAGCAATCCCCATAGAGCTTGAATAAAACACACCTATTCCTGGGCTGGTTTAGTAAGTGCAGATGCTCCTCACTTCTTGCTTGCTATATTGATTCCTACAAATTTATCCTTTCCATAAAAATGCCTAGGTTTGCTGTGTCCTGAATGAATATGAGATACACTCAAAGTAAAAGGAAGTTTTATGCTCATTAAGCAAAGTTGTTTTTTATAAAATAAACACACACAATTAATAAAACACAGATGCAAAATATATCCAGTGTGAGTCTCATGTTCAGTTGCTCCTATGTTAATTTTCTTTCAGAGAATCTCTCAGACTCCCTCCTAAAATGGGGTCTCATATTTTGGTTTCTCTTTCTTTTTCACACCTGGGCAGCTGGTAGTTTCTCAATTTAAAGGAAATTCCAAAGCATTTATTGAGTAATCTTTTCTTTGTTAATTCAGGGGACCTTGCCTTGTGTCATTGGGAAGGACAGCAAAGGCACGCTCAGACAATCCAAGTGCAAAACTCTAATATCTCCTGCAAACTCTGGGATGTTGTGACAATCTTTCTCTTGGTATAATACCTTTATATATAGATATATTCTTTTAACAATTACTTCTTGAAATTTTCTAGAGTTTTCAGGTTCACATTTTTAGAACATTAAAAGAATAATAAAAGAGACGGCTTTTCAAGAAACATTTTTATTTCCATTAACCAATATTGTCAATAGATTAAAAATCTTGGGGAAAAAAATCCCCAATGTTTTTAGCACACTTACACACTGTATTTGTAATTATGCAATACAGACATTTATAAATGCTAACACTACAGGAACCAACATGGTTCCAGCAAACAGTTGGAAAGATCACACTCACCTCTTTTCTGAAGCAAATTGAGGGAGAATCCTTTTGATCTTCCCTCATACACCTGTATTACTGGAACCCATAACTTCCTTTTACTATTTACTACTGCTTTATATTTGAGACAAAAAGAAAAAAGTGGTGGAGTAGAATTTATTACATAATGAAACTTTTTGTGATAGACTTTTTTTCTGAAGAACTGAGGAGCAGATTAAAGAGAATAACCAGAATTATTATTGATTTTTCTGGATGTATTCATTGAAAGGGTGTATCCTGTAAAAAAAAAGAGTACAAGGAAAAAAAGAATTAATGATACTGTGTCAGACTGGCTTAGTATAATGATCTGTATTACTGCCTTCATTCCACAAAATAATGTTTACAGGTTTTTTTGCCAGGGAATCCAATGAAATATCCCAATGGAGAGCAATGGACTCCTTGGTTGTGAAGAGGCTACAGTCAGCATTTCCAATGACGTGCCAGAGCCAGAAAACCAGATGCCTCCACAGCACATCACCTCCCTGTCTTGCCATTTCTGTTTCTGTACCAAATACTCATTTTTTTTCTGTCTGCCCAGAAAGCAGAAATCTGTAATTTCTTGTGTTTTCTTCAGGAATACAAGTTTCATCTTTTGGGTTGTATAAACACTGTCATAGTTCTGCATCCTCTCTCCATCCACTCAAAACACTGCTGGTAGAATCCGATTCGTGGCTTGGCAGTCTGATTGCACTCTTCTCTTTGCATTCTTGTGTTATTTACTTCCCCATTACTGTATCAAAAATAAACTTCTTATCTTTGTTTGTAAAATCCCACAGTGTTTATCTCCATCCTATTCAATCTCCTACTCACACAAGTTTTATTTCCATCTTCCATTGATGCCCATAATGCTTGATTTGACCTCCTTTCCTTAGTCTGCTCCAAGCACATGCACAGTCCAATCAGTCATCCTGAATGACACCACCTGAAGAAAGGGTGCTATGTTTCCAGACATCATTCCTGCTCAATATTCAACATATCTGTGATTTTGGTCCACATTTTTTTTCTTTGATTTTTTCTTCTCTGCTCAGTTCCTACCTTACTTTCAAAACCTAAAGCTTTTCTGGGTCACATGCTAACAGAAATATTTCATATGAGTGCTTTAGGCAGCATCACCTGGGTCTTTAATTCTTTATGAAGTGCTTATTACAACAGCTGCTTCACTAGGACCTGATGAATGTTCATAAAGATCTCTCTGTTTAGAAATAAGGGTTGGAATGAGATGAGCTTTAAGGTTCTTTCCAATTCAAGGCATTCTATGATTTTATACTTTTATGAATGTAAGTGTGGAAAGGACATGGAGTTTCCCAGAGTCAGACTTGTTTGGGTAGTTGAGCCTGAATCTTGGCCCTGTGCTTTGTGCAGGAGAGATTATGCTCTCTCCTCATCATCACAAAAGATACACAAGAGTAGGAAGAAACAAGAGGGATGCACAACTGGCACACAATGACATTCCTGGCAGTTAAGATACTTCTAGAGAAATTCACTGCTAGGAATCTGAGTATTAACTCTGGAACCTTCAGAACCAAGACAAGAAAAAGGCTGTGCATCTTTCCAACAAAACACAGCACATGCAAATGCACAATGAGGAGAGGAAAAAAATTAGATAATGAATGCAGAGAGGAAGAGGAAAGAACAACTTCAAAACCAGTTCTATTTTAAAAGAAACAAACAAACAAACTACCATTTACTTACTTCTTTTTTTTCCCTAACCCCCCTTCCTCTCTTATTCCATTATTAAAAATAATACAAATGTTGAAAGGACAGCTGAAGCCTTTTGACTCTTTTCTGTAACAGAGTTTTTCAACTCTGTCTTTTTCCCATGGAGATAATAAAAAGCCCTGAAGTAAACAAAGCTCAAGCAGACCTCCTAAAACTTTCAGTGACTCCTAACAAACTCACCAATTAGAGTGTCTGTAATTATTTGATCACCTTCTGGTTTTATATTTCATCCAAGGATATTTTTGTTTTTTACTTGATCTCCTTTTTTAGGTGACTCCCTCTGGATTTTATGTTTACCATGTGAGATGAATACTTAAAACATTATATCTGTGTAAGGAGGTGCAATATCTGTTGACCTAATTCTGCATCCCCAAATGTCTCCTGCCTCCCAAGCAATTCTTTCTGTAGTTATCAGAAATCAAGAGATTATTTCCTTGCCAGAATTTCTCTGAATTTTGCACGATAAAACCATTGTGAATGTGGAGGAATAAGGCATTTCTGGAATGCTGGCCTATTTTTAACTCTGTATATTTCAGTGGTCAAAGTTATGCAAGCGTTTTCTAAAATAGTGCCACATGTCCTCACAGTGGAACACAAATACCTTATGGTTTTATCATCAAATGCGGAAACAGCCCGAAACATCACAGGGAGACTGCTCAATGGGTGGTCTGGAACTCCTCTCTTTCCTTCTTGGAGCAGAAAGGAAACTCAAGTATCTGGTCCTTGCAGAAGAGACTGATGTGTGGCTAGATCAGATAATTACGGAACAGTTTACACCAATAAGGTCATTAAACCTTGCTGTTCTTAGGCTCACATTCTTAATTATCAGCAATGTGAAATTTGAAGTAGTGGGTGGCCAATTAATCTCCTAAGCATCTTTACACAGTCAGTTTAATGATATGCTATGGATATTGTAAAGCATTAGGATCTTTAAACTCATACTATAGGATGCAAAGGCGGCTTCTACCTCTGCAATGGATAGATTTTCCTTCCTCCAGAGCTACATTAAATTATACACTACAAACACTCTGCCTGCAAAAGAACAGCAGAAGCTGTTTTTTTCCTTGGAATGTGTGAAATCTGTTGCTTGGTAATTGCTATTTTTAATGCAGTCATGTAGCAAAGTGCAGTTTTCATTAACACTTTATACATCTCTGCACATAAAGATTTCAAATCCATTCATTCTTCAGCCTGGAAGAATTATTCAAATGCAAATCTTCTTCTGTGGAATGGATCCAGTCTAAAATATAGATGAATTTCTTCAAAATGTCAAAACTCTTATTTTAGAATCCTGCTTTGTGGGAGTTGCTAAGACCTTGTTCCCTCAGACATCTCTATTTAAATCTTTAGACTTAGTGCAAGTTTGGCAGGACCTGGTGGAAGTGCAAGTCCACCAACAAGGAATATGATGTAACCAAACACTTCCCTAAAATCTGGTGAACCAGGTCTGCTTTCAGATCATAATAACACCCATATACTTGACATTTAGGACACTCACTGTGGATTTAGAACCAGCAAACCAAATGGAATGTGGTCTGGAGTGCATCCCGAAGTCAGATGGACAATGGCTGTATTATAGAAATATTAAATGTTCTTCACTGTAGTTCATTGGTTTCTCTCTTTTTTATCAAATCACTGAAGTATTCAAATGTGAAAAAAAATGCTGCAAATTCACCATATTTGTGAAAGATAGGGGGAAGAAAAGCTTTGATTAAACTCTGCACTCCATGGTCTTTTCTTCTTTTTTTCTTGCTTTGAGTTGATGACATTCAAAGTTTAAAAATTATAGCATTGAAGAAATCATGCTCACTTTTTAATAGCAAGGCTGTTGAAGTTTTTGTACAATCAAAAATCTGGAAAGACCATAATCAGCTTTGCTTCTTCGTCCCTTGCTGGTGATCTGACTAATACAACTCCCTTGGTGATGGACTGCAAATGCTGTAGGGGAACATAACAAAATTATTTTAAAAAATGTTCTAACTTACCTTTGCCTTTTTAAAATCTCAAACCCAGTCCTGTTAATGGAGCCTTTTGTAGACTTTCTATCCTTTCCTACCAAAGCTTGCATTTTTGGTCTAAGTTACTTCACAGTGACCCTTTTCAAAGGCTCAAATAAAACATGTAACTTTATTTGCAGTTCCTGAGGCAACCACTGTAAATGGCAGCAACACAGAGAATTGCTGTAAGTTTACTGTTATGTCACTATGGTGTCCATATATAAAAGCAAACTACTGTTTTCTCTGGAGCTATAATAAATACGTTTTAAGGCACCCAGTTGCTAAGGGCGCTGATGGCGTTCAAGAAGGAACTCGAAAACATGTTTTCCTGGTGACAGGGAAGGGGGCCCAGCAGCACTGTGTGTCCCAGCCTGGCATCCCACAGCTCACCCTGCTTCACCACTGCTCCTGCACCAGTCCCAAGAAAGGGGGAAAGACTGGCTCCATTCCTTCGGACAGCACCTCACACCAAGAGGCTAAAGGCAGGCTTTATGGTGGGAGACCAGAAAAGGCACGGACGCTCCCCTTGGTGCACTGTGACAGCTCCATGGGTCCACTTCCACTCTTCCTGTTCAGTGTGTAGCTGAGCAACAGAACCCCATATTTTTGGGGCTATCATAGCAAAGTTCTCAGCTTGTCACATGTATCCTTGAATGTGCTCACTCTCAGGCAAGGTGTCAGGATCAGCAAGAAAATCTGACAGTGCTACTAAAAGTTAGGTGATGAAGGGCCTCCTACCCTGCTAGATCTTCTCTAGAAAAACCAAAAATATATTGGCTTTGATTTCAACACTTTGATTGGTTTAGATGTGTAAACGGAGTAGCAAGAAGCTCTACTCAGGAAAGTAAAGAATCCCTGCATGGCACCAAGTATGTCAGATCTGACTCTACAATACATCCCATTCTCCTTCATAGCATTTGGTCTTCAGAGATGAGATAAGGTGCAGAACCAGAACTTGTCTCTGGCAACACTTTAGAATCCTGCACATTGGCATTAGTTTGAAGAACCTACAGTTTCCTTTTGCCTTTGTTACATTTCTTTCACAGGAATCTTGCAGTGGAGCAGTTTGTGAGAGCTCCTCATTCACCAAGAAAGTAAGAAATGCCTCTAAATGATAAAGAAGAGCACAATGCACAGCATCTTATCTGTACAAAACCTTTAAAGAACCTCAGCAGTCTTTCCAACAACACTGCACCAGCTGTTTCTGGTCTATTTGGAAAACACAAGGCAGTATTTACACTTTCACATCATCCTAATTTTCTTTCAAAACCCAGCAGAAGGAAGAACATACAGACACCACGCTGCTGTCACCATGGCTATGCTTCTGACTCACCTGTCAGAAAGGACATAACTCTGCCCTGTTTGCTCAGCCAGACCCCCAGCCTCAGAGGAGGGGTTGCTGGGCACTCTCTGGACTCTGCCAGCTGTGGGAAGGCCATGTGAAATTAGCACAGTTGTTTCCATCCTGGTTGATCCAAAGTGAGGAGCAACAATTTAAATTTTAGTGAGGGTAAAACTTTTTCACCAAGAGCTGAAGTATTCAGGGCACAAAAAAAGGTGAATATTTATCACCCATGAAGGTAGAACATTTTCTTTTGTGAAGTCTTCTGGTGTTTCTTAAAATGTCCAGGTTGAGCAAGTCTGGCAAAATAAGACCCTATGTTAAATAACCATCCATAGCAAAAATATAGAAACATTCATGTTTTAATTACAATTCTTGTTATTGCATTTTTTTTTTCTGCCAAGAATTGAGATGTAAAAGAAATTTAGTTTGTACTTTGTGAGACATTTGATAAGACTTGTCTCATGGCCAAAATTGTTTGCTAAAGAACACAATATTTTAGCTGAGCTACCCCAAACTTGATGGCATTTCCAATGAGCAACCCAAGAGCAAGGAGCAGCACAAAGAAGGAGCAAACTGCATCCAAGATGCAGGAAGGGGTATAAAGAATGTGATTAATCTATCTGGGACAATTCAGAGCAGAATACACAAGTGGGAAACAAAAGATACAGGCAGGTGTGAGATGACAAACACAACGTCCTGCAGACAAAGTCTGCAGCTGTGACCTAATGCTAAGCCAGTGAAAAGAGTTCATGTGAGAAGTGCAATTCTATTAAAATAGCAAGATAAAATATAAATTTGAAATATTTAAAGTGCAATACTGGTAATTCAGAGATTTACCAGTTCACATTTTCCAAGATATAACCAGATTCTCTGTTGGGGAAAGAACTAAATGCTAAAATGAGAGAGAAAAAGGGGGTAGTATTTAGGACAGATTTACAGAAGGCCCATTATGGCCATCTATCAGGGAAGAGAGTAGTTACAAGAGGCAAAGAGTCCCCCAGAAACCAGACAATAATAATTTAAATATGGTCTTTTTCAGTATATAACTGTAACATCTCCAGACACCTTACTGAATTTCTGTGAATGGGAAAGGGATTTCCAGTTATTTTTAAAAACTCTATCCTGACACATATTTTTCAATGATGTCATGAACTTAAAATCTTGAGCTAGAAATTTTTCTCACCCAGTGAAGTCATAATCTCCCAACAAACTAAAACATTAACATCCAGTCATAACAAGTTAATAAATACAAAACTGATGTAAACCAACTTTTTCTAACCATTGCTGTGGTCATGAAGTTTTGGTAAGTGTGAAACCTCTTAAATTTAAGACCAAATTTCTTCAAGACAAGCCAATATTAGGCACTCCTCAAATGTGTCAATAGATATATGCTAAATCACCTGAACTGGAAAGCACTTTTCATATTTGATGTGCATTGTAGATTTGCTTATACTCAAACCACACTTTCAACGTTGGAATTCTTCTTACTTTTTCATATACTTTTAAGAACTTCAGAATATTTTTCACATAAGAATCAAATTTCATAATGTTTCAAGGAGTTATCAGCTCGCTGAGGCATCAGCTGTCCATGTTCTTCTTTCCAGGAGCTATTTTTCTGTTAAGTCAGTGTTGAGTTGTTCATCTACCCAAATGCTGGTGAAATCTCAGTAAAATACCAGGTAGTTTCCATTGTATCTGTCCAGTCCTCAGAGTTTGTCAAGTTTTTTCATGTGTTTAATAACCCCCACCATTTGCAGGAACTGAGGAGGCTGACCAGAGAGACCAATATTTGCATTAAAATCGTAAGTGAAATTTTTAACATGTTCTTGAAAGCTGCTAAGTGTTCCTTTTAAGTGGAAAAACCACCATCGAAAATTATGGGCTATAATCAGTTCCTCTGGGAGTTGCTTGTTTAACTTCAGTTTACTTTTAACAGGTGTTCCCATAAGCAGGAGAGACTTTATTCCCTTTTTTGATTTATTATTCCCAGATTTAATACTCTTGATTTCTTCAGACTAAATTGTGTTGTGCACTGACTGACCTGACACACAGAAAGGCTTTGCTTTCTCTAGATCTGCAGCAAATGTTCCTCACTATTTCCTCACCAACTTTTGATTGGTAGGTTGCTGGCAAACATTTATTTTTTTATTATTGCACAGTTGAAATAATGGATTGGACTGCTGTCATTGAAGAATTCTGGGCAAAAATTTCAGTAACATCAATACTCAACAAATTCAACACAAAAGACAAAGGAGAAAAGACCACTGTGCTCAAATCACTTCTGGCAGAGAACTCTAAGTTTCCAATGGAAAATTAGCTTTGCTAGGGTAAATATTGTGGCTGCATTTAAACACCAGCACAAAACTGCACCTGCAGAAGGAGAGAACGAGGCTGCAAACCAGGTGATGTTACTTCATCTGGCATTCAGCTGCTGACAACACAGCTGCACTTTTGTTCCTAAGGAGGCCTTGCTATAAAGCCAGCCCAACATTTCACTTACACTGATACACTTACCCCCAAACTCTTGAAAGGACTTGGTGTCCATGTCCTAAGGCAGCAGTGAGGAATGAAGGGAATGAGGCCTTTCTCTAAAGAGGGCCTCAAATGAATAGAGCAGCAGATAAAATGTTCTCTTACAAAGGTCGTGGCCTCCATAAAATACAGTGATGAATGACTGGCAGCTCCAGCACCACCTATTTGTAGCAGATAAAGCCAGAAGGTAACTTCTAAGGGATCCTGGTACACTCTGCTTAAGCTGCTGGCTTTCCCAAGTGTGGGTGTTCCTGTTTCTCTTGTTTATACACATAATATTTAGGAAAGCTGTGTCTTCCCAAGGGTCCCATTTCAGTAACAGGGGTCAATGGTGATTGAAGTCAATGGGATTTCAAAACATGCCTAAAGATAAACACATGCTTTGGTACATTGCTCAATCAGAGCCAGAATGAATAGCGCTCTTCAGCACTTCTAATCAATAAGCCCTCATGTTTTTGAGACATACAATATCTGATTATGCTCCTTATCTGCTCTTTGCCTTAGGAGTCTGTAGAATTCCTTTTATTTCTCCTTTTGTTTTTAGAAGTAGGTTTTTAGTTGAAAGCCTGATCTGCTGATCTGAGAAAATATTCCAAGATAGTTGATAGCCAAAATTGAATACCCACTCTATTTTATTTACAGCTCACATTTGGCCTTTCAAAGCCCTCATTTCCAGAGCGTCTCACATTTTCTGCTCCATGAATTCTTAATGAGTTCCAGTTGAAAGTGCTACAGATCCACATTAGGATCATAAAAACCCCTGAAAGGTACCGTGTGGCTTCCCTGGAGCCCCCAGTCCATCCTGCTACCCTGGCCTCCCCCCTTTTGGTAAATGCTGGCAATCTCACCAGCAGTTGGGCCGACCCACTAGGTTTAAAAATCCTTTTAAGCCTCTTTATAGTAACAGAAACATTTGTGATTGATCTGTGGAGGCTTTGTACAGTGCAGAACACCTGTGGCTCATGGCGAACGCCCCACACGAGCCTGGCGTGCTCTGGTATGGAGGAGCAGCCCTGCACAGCTCCATGGCCACAGCCAGGCCCTGGCTTCACCTTCACACTGCCACCTGCACCCCCCACTCTGCTCTCTGGAAAGGCCTAAGAGCCCAATAACTCCCTGTGTCTGTGTCAGTAAAACTCATTCTCTGCACTGACTGGCAGCCGAAATCAAGGATGCCCACACTGCACTGCTCGGTGCAGCACAGAGCTATCCTTATTTCTGCTCCGTGCCTGGAGATGGGAGAGTTTGGCTAACCTGAAACACAGGGCTGGATCCAGACTTCCATCCGCACTTGTAGAAATATCCTCTCTAACAACCTGAAGCACCTGTGACTTTGGCATTACTCTAAAAATAGATGCTTGCAAGCACGCAGATGGAATGGATTTGGTGAGAAGTAAAAGTTCCAGAAACTTTCGAAGCCTTTTAGGAAATCTCACTACAAGAGATGCCATCTATTCCTTTGCGTTTCTCTGTTGTCTTTGAGATGTTTACCTTCAGCATTTTATCTCTACTTGCATCTTTTCCTTTAGAAGACCCCTAGTCTACCAAAATGTGAATTTATTAAAGCGTTAGCTCAGAAACTGAGGATAGAGAGCCAAGATGTGAAGAAAAGTAACCTGTGCTGAAAGACGTAAACCCACAATTACATGAGGAAATCCTTTCGGGTATCCTACACCCAATAAAGGTAATTTAGTGCAGAGGACAGGCAAGGAAGCCACATCAGCATTTGTGAAGGGTAACAGCTCACAGAGGAGGGAGGCTGGAGAGAGGAGCTGCACATCCCTCGCTCTGGATTTCGGGATTTGTGCTGACTGTTTTAACGAGCACAGCTAACAGGGTCCTCTGACACATGCTTCTCCAAATCAGGGGATTTATGTTTTTTAATTTATTTTACTTCCTGGGAATACCATGGAGTCCACTGAATCGTGAGCATACATAAAATGCTTTGAGATTCTCTGAGGACATGGACCACAGAAGCACAAAATGTGTTCATGGTAAAGGCTACAAGCACTCTGTTGGATCCTGAGGCATTAGAAACTGGTGGGGCTCCAGTCACATAAAGGAAGGGTAAAAAAAGGGTTGCTTTGTTTTATGTACTGCTGACAAGCATGACACTGGTTATCCTGGGGAGAGCAAATGTACATCACATAGGAAGGCAATAATGAATTTCGTCTGGTTGTCAGTGTTCCCTCCACATTCCCTCCTCAGCTTGTGGGAGTCAAACATTCCCAAACTGATAACAGCTCAACCCAAAAATTAATTTTCATTACAAACTGAGTCTGCTTAAAAGATGATCTTTTTAGTGAGAAACAGCTATTAAATGCCAACTGTATTTGACCTCTTGAATTCTCAGTTCATCAACACATGATTAATATAAAATAATAATATAGTTCATAAAGTACTCTTAAACTGCCACTAAAATGTTTTAATGAATCTTCACTGGCTTGAAACTACTTATGAACAGAAAATACTGAGCAGCTTAAAATAAAGTGGAAAATTAATAAAGTGTCAGGCTACATTTTGCTTGTGTTTATCCTGGTGAAAATATAGATTTGCATTTCTAATCCACTTTTATGTAAACCTACAATCCTCTTTTTCGCCTGATTTTTTTTCTTGGAAGAAAAAATATGTTGCAGTTTTGCCAGTTTATCCAAGCAAATTCTCACCAAACCCAGCTTAAGGATGACAAAAGGGTTAGGTCTACATTTTTCCAGGCACTCTAGAAAGAGTTTGATCTCTCCTGTGACTTGCAGCAGTAAATGGTTTCCAGGAAATAGGGTGTTCTGCTCAGTGCTGGGCCTCTGTGCTCTGCTGCCAGAGGGTGTGACAAGCTCTGGAGCAACCATGGCTTCCACTGGAAAAAGATTTTTAGGATTATGCCTTTGGGATTTTCAGAGACTATTCAGCAAAGTGTGCATCCAAACTTTCCCGTTTCCAAACTGCGAGGTGGCCCTGAGCTGGTCTTTAAGGAGATAAACTGTCGATATGGTTCAGTTTCTCTCCAGGTTCATCAGCTGCACAGGTTTTGATTCAGAGGCGTTGCCCTTTTGTTTTCTGATTGGAGGTCTCTGGTCATGCCCTTTACACACTTAGAGTTGAAATGTCCTTTTGCATAAACAGACAAACAGGGTAAGACCCAGAAACTGATCCAGAAACTCTTATGAAATTTCCAAAACAGAGCTCAAAGTTTGTGTTTGGAAACTGCCTAAGATAAAGGTTCCTCTTTTAAGGAGCTCCACCTCTACATTTCCTTCTGACAAATGTAATTGCTGATGAAACCCTATTTACTGATTAAAAAAAAAAAATAAATCTATAAAACAGAACAATTTCAGCCAGCTCTAACTGAAAACACAAGAAGCAATCTGAGCCAGACAGAGAGGAGCACTGCTTCCAGCTGAGCCAGGAGGAGGTGATTTGGTGATTTTAGCTACACCATTGAGACAAGGCCAGTAACATGCAGTCCTCCTGCTCGTGTGAGCTACAGCCAGTTCTGCAAATGCATCTCCATGCTGAGTAATGACTGGCACACTGTTCAGGGAGACCTCAAAATCTCCTGCTTCTGAGCTATCTCGAGGAATGCGTACACATGCTTATATAAATAAAGGGGTGCTTTTGAAAGTATACCTTTGTGCCAAGGTTTTACCAATTTTTTTCTGCAGTTGCTATGGAATCTCTGCAGAATTGTACACCGTGGAGTTCGGGTCACTGGAGCTGCTGCCCCACATGGGTCTGTCATCTCAAAGAGCTATTGTATTCGCTTGACATCTGTGAATGGCAGAGAGAAATGAGATGAAGATAGATTTATTTCACTCTGATTTTATTTCTCATATTTTCTTGCTGAAGCAGTACCTAAAGGGCAGAGCTCTGACTGGAGGGAAATGCGATATCAAAAAACAGAAATGCAGAAATTGAAAAGCAAGGCCGGTGCTTCTTCAGGCTGAGTTCTGGCTCAGTTTAGGAAACAACTTGGAATATAGAAATAGTAATCATTAGCAGTACATCTCTCCTAATAACCCTAATTATGAAGCAAAATCTAAAGCCCACCCAAACAGAGAGAAAATTTTGATCAGAGTCCAAATTTCAGAACACAGATCCTTCCAGTGATGCAGTAATATTCGGTAGAAACACATTCTTTGGGATGAATAAAAATGTCTCCAACACCTGGCTGACACCGAAGATCATGAATTTAGAACCTGGGTAAACTCTCGTTTGCCAATATTAAACCCAGAAAATATTATTTCCCTCTGTGTATCCCACATCATGCCATTGCATCCCAAGAAATTAAGGAGACCAGGAAAGAGGATGGAAGTGGATGGTTCTGCATCCTTCCTCCTTGTTTCAAAGGCTCTGAAAAGCTCATAACTCAACCAAATTTGTCTCTAACTGAAATTACTAGCCTTCCTTCCATATTTAAAGAGTTTATACTTGTTTCTTTGGTATAGTTCCTCTGAGGATCTGCCAAGTTCCTAAGTTCTTTGACCTTAGATGTCTTTTTCTCCATCTGTAATTCTGAATGTGTTTATTTTACAAGTGAAACCAAATTCTTAATTGATCTAAGGAAAGTCAATCTTTTAGATTAAACAAGTGCTCAGCTGTGCATATAGGAACAGTGGTAGATATGAATCAAAACATGAGCATCAACCATCAAATGCAGGTCAGATATCAGCATAGCTCATGTATAGTGAATCCATGCTATGCTCCTAACTAAGACCATGAGAAACAATAAAACCACATAGTACAAACACAGAAACTTAAATCATGCTCCTTGAAAAGTTTGCCAAGGTCCATGAATCTTTTGAACCAACCTGGGTCTATTTTGAAATGAACACAAAACATGATTTTGTATTGAAACCATGTGGGACTCAGAGATTTTTGTTATTCGGGGTTCATTTGGACTTGAAACTTGAAGCTGAATACAAAGAGTGGAACACAAAATTCATCCAGCTGAAGAAAATCTTTTTGATATTACCAATGAAAAATCATAGATTTTTACTTCTTTTTTGTTTTCAAGTGAAGTGATCAGGGCATGTAAGCCATTAGACTCTGAATCACATGGCATAATTGCATACATGTTTTTGGAGAGTGATCTGAGGGAAGGCACAGTAGGGAAACATAAGTAGCTGACAAATATCCATGAAGAGACTCCTTCTCTATCACTAAAGGACACAGGTGTTCCTGTTATCTTCTGGATATAATGAAGGCAGTCAAGAGTCTGAAAGTCCAAATTCTGTACTGCTATCATCAGAGACAATCACAAGCTGTCATTTGGGATAGAGAAATAGAAGAACTAAAAGTTTTCTGAAGGGCTGAGCACCCAGACTGTCCAAAAAGTAGGAGTCATCAGTGTCCATAAATCTGTAACAATATGATTGTACCAAATTATAGACAGTAAATACAAAAGAAGATGGCTTTGTGCAGTCAGAGGCTTCTGAACTTTAGCCCAGAAGTCTTGACTCTGCTAGAAATGAGCTTTGTTTGGTTTCACTTTCTTCATCTGCAAAATAGCTTTCATGATGTAAAGAAGACATTGTAAGGTATTTTAAGATCCTCACCAAAAAACACAGAATAAAAGGTAGCATATAAGACAGTGAAACCCTAATATACGCAATTCACAGTTGCTGAGGTAAATGCTCACTTTGATGTACTCTTTTGAATAAGAGAAGGAAGAAGAACTCCGAAGAAAATAGGGTTTTTGTCCTTTTTAATAGTCATGTGAGAACACTGGTTCATTTTCCTNTTAAGTAAATGAACAAGCCACAAACCAAATAGCATCTTCTGATCTTCTGAGGTAGCTTTATTTCTGAAGCTAAATTACTAGATGAACAAGGAGGCAACTGAACAAGATCTGGAACGTAAAACTGTTTCCAGCAGGAATTATGTTTTTTCACCAGCTCCTCCATTAAACAAGAAGAACTTTAAATACATCTTTGAACACTAACTGTTGCACATTTTACAGCAACAGAGAAGGCAAGGCCAGAATAAAGCCCACTAAATTTTCTTTACCATGAAACCCCTAAAGTGAAAGCTCTGGGGAACAGTTCAGTTCATTGCCATGAAAGCAAAAACATGAGAGAAAACTCTTTGGATCCTGTTCCTACCACACACAGCTAAAGACACATGAACGTGGGAAAGGGCTTGATTGACTTTTTAAAACTCTTAATGACACTATTCTAGTGTTTGCAAAAGGTACTGGATTAAGACATCTCTGGAGATGGCAATGACCCTGCCAAGCCAGTTTTCTCACGTTGTCTCCGGGGTAGTTTGCAGATCTGCCTAGCTAGCAGAAGTAAACAAAATCCAGTACATTCATTTCATAAAAAAATGAAGGAGAAACCAGGTAACCCACATTACCCTTCACATCTCAGTCTCTGCAGAGCTTGAAACAGGCTCAGATAAAAGAGTGTCCTTGCCTCCCAATGTATTTATTTTTTCTTAGATATCAGTTTCGAGATCCAAAGTTCTCAAAAAAATTGGAGTGTTCAGATCAGCAGCTCTGGTCCACCTCTTTACACAGTGGTCTTTCTTGCTTAAAAGGATGAAAACAAAGAGCCTGCCAAAACACTTGTTTCTAATATAATTTGTGGGAGGAGTTCATCAGTCTCTNGGATGAAAACAAAGAGCCTGCCAATACAAAATGATCAAAGCTGGTGGAAAACACTTGTTTCTAATATCATTTGTGGGAGGATTTCATCAGTCTCCCTTCATAACTAATAGAGATAAGAAGTTAGATAGACTTTGTGTATTTAAATGTAAGTAACCAAATAGAAGTAATTAATAGACATGACAAGGTTAATTCTTACTGCATGGAATCTGGCTCCATGCTGAGTGGGTGCAATAAAATCAGAGGAATGGCTTTGCATTTGCAGCTATGCAGCTCTCAACATATGTGATCAAAGTGCTTTTCAAGCAGAAAGCGACTATTAGGGCAGCAGAGCTGTGTTCTCCCTGAAGATGGTGACCCACAGGCAGTTTGGGGTTCCTTTATCCCATCATGACCTTCTGCCTAACCTGGCTCTGCTTGACAAGGAGATAAGAGTGAGAGGATCCCACATAACAATGATGCTGTGACTCAACCCTCCCAGTTATCCAAGTGCATTAGCATCAATCCCATGTGTATAAACATCTAAAGTGAGTGCTCAGAGGATTTGATATCTGATTAGCATTACCAGATGTGTAAGAAACTGAGGTAATAACAACATCAATTTTCACTTGCATTACTCTGCTGATCTGCCTCCTGAGCCACTTTCTTATTCTTTCCAGTAGTTTACTTCCTCTTCTTTTCACATCCTTTTTCTCCCTCTTTCCTTGACCAAACAGGGAATGGCTACATGGCTGAACAATGCCCAAGGGGCAGGATGGAGCAAGCAGCCAGCAGTGGAAGACATATGCTTCAAAGAAAATTTAAAAGATAATCTTATTCACTGATTACTACTTAGTGAGCCCTTCTCAGAATCCAGAAGACAAATTAAAAGTGTCAGTTTAGGAACCTCATTATTTAAAGTCAGTCTGATGAAGGCTTGATTAATTTTTTTGCATTTGGTGTTATCAATACTGTCAGTAGAACAGTAACAGCTCCCAGCTGTTGCTGACACCCAGCTTCCCAAAATGGAGGGTGAGTTTGGGGCTGGGTTGTCTCTTTTGGGTTTATTTTTTGTTGGGGGTTTTTTGGTTTTTTTAAAATAATAATTTCCCATTCTTACAAAGACCAACACAACAAGCATGAGTCTTCTCTCACATGTGCTACAGTAATGGGAGTAGTTCAGGACAGTGACTGTATTGCTGGACAACAAAAGCACTAAGAAACTGGACAAAGAGTACAGAAGGATTGACAAAAAGCCTCTGATTCAAAGCAAATATTTTTATTTGAATTTTCAAATGAATGTACTTTTACTGCATTCCTTCCCTTCTGGGCTCACTTTCCATAAACATGCTAGTGAATGAACTTTATAAACAGGAATACTTGCTAAAAGCTAATTTTAGAGAATGGGTTTTCAGCTGCACTCCAAAAGCAAATTCCAAACCAAACTTTAATACAAATTTTACACTTAGTGATACAATTTGGGCACACTTGGCCCACCTAAAACTGCTACTGTTGACCCAGCTACAATAAGTGCCTTCCCCAGCCTCCTCCCCATCCCTGCTCCTGTCTCTGTGTCTGCTAAAAGAAACTCTCCTGAGCTCCAAGCCCTGCCAGTTCAGCCCTGCCTCCCTTTGCTTCCTAGCTGAGCTCTATGGTACGGTTAGGGTGTAAAAAATAACATGAAACTTATTATCTACTGGCTTTTTAACTCTTTTTTTTAACTGCAATGCATAGGAGGCAGCCAGAGACTAAAGAAATTCCTAATTAATTATTTGACCTCGAAAATCTGACAGAACACTAACTTCTGGCAAAGGTGAAGGGATAAGCAGTCAAGAATTACTTGAAAGTGGTAATACATAACACAGGTCAGCAATACTTCCTCGGTGACACTTTGATTTCATGCCTTGAAACATGAACTTCTTAGTGAGTTTTTAAAGACATTTCTTTGGGGAGTAGAGCTAAAATCAGCTAAAAAAAATTCTGTGCAAGTCTGTGCAAAAAAGTTTTTTCCTTAATGGGTTGTTTTTCAAAGACATTTAAAAGGGTCATCTCGCAAAGAAATACATGAAGAACCTGACTATAAGAGTAAATATGAGAACATAAAAGCATGAATGCCAGTGGATAAATTGCTATTAATTAGGTGTCTAGCTCCAAAGAAAGGCTGCTTCAATCACCTCACATGGATTGTTACAGCAACTGCTCTCTGCTTCCACAGGAAGATAAATGGGAAATTGGTGGAATGCTCACACACCTTAGTGTCCCCAGAGAGTTAAGAAGCAACACATCTGCTGTCCCACCTCAGGCCCATCTCTAATAAGCCTAAAAAATAATCTAAAATAAGGTATAGAGACATTGAGCAATATAAAAAATATGAAAGTAACCCAAGAAGTTTGCAATGAAACCACAATTGTGAGAAAATCAGTTAAAGGAAGCAAAATCCCAGCTCTGCTCTTAACTCACTGTGTGGTCTTGGGCAAGCCACAAAGGGCCATACTTTGAACATCTTACTCACACTAGTAACCAGCTCCTTACACAGCATTTTTGCTGAACATCACAGTCCACCAAACTCACACTTGAGCTATGGAAACAGCATGAACATGGATCTCCTTACACAAGGCTAAGTATTGCTGTCTGCTCCTGAGGGGGTTTTTTGCCTCCACCTATCTACAAAAAACAGAGAAAAGCTCCTACCACTGTGAGAGTGGTGTTGCTGGGATTCAGTCTAATTAATAAACATTTGTACAGCTCTTGGAAAATGTAAAGTGCAAAGTAAGTGCTATGCAGCTGGAACACATGTAGTTTAAACTTAATCTCCCAGCTTTGAATCTGCAGACTTTTTAAGTAGCTGCAACATGTGTGTGAAAGGAGAATAAAGGACTGTCAGGATCTCCTCTCAGTGGGACGAAGACTCTACAGAAGAACAGAGCACACGCTATTTTTACCTATGTTTCTGTGTCCCTGCCACGTTAGCAAGAGGGTGGCCTGTCACAAGCCACAGACATCGTTCCACAGGTCTTTTATTGTGCTGGGAAATCCCAGGGATAGCTTCACACCACATCCTCATTATTACATAGTGTGGGTCCAGCAGCAGTACATTTCACATATCCCAAATCTTTTCCATATATTTGGCACTGCCATACCTTAGTCCTCTAGATTTTGCTCCACCTTTCTTGTTTTCCTAATACAGTTAATGCTACCCAGCTGTTTTCAGTCAGCTTTAAAAACTATAACTAAATTAGCATTCCTGCTGAAGGCTTATTCCCTGAGCATATATTCCCTACACTACTGATGTTCTCCATACATTTCTTGACATTCAAGTACGGCTTCACTTTTATTTGCACAGTGTTATGTTTCAAAAAATAACAGTCATTTGAAAAAAGAAGAGATGGGCCTGGAGAAAAACTGGATCCAAATAGTCCCTGGATGCTGTAGAAATTTACATCCAGGCTGGATTAAAAATGTGCAAGTAAACCTCATCATTCATCAGATTCCCTGTCCTTCTGTCAAACTGTGAGTTCCTGTAGGATGTATTCCCTAGTAATGGCAAAGCAAGACCTTCCCCTATAATAAATTAGGGGCATTAGTTCAATGACAATTGTTTAATACGACAATTACATGTTTAAACAACAAGGCTGAAGTTCTGTCCTGCACAGGTTGAACCCAGCAACACATTGAGGCATCTTTAGAGGAATCCTGGTTATTTATCACCCATACTGTGAAAACCAGACAGGGGAGAGCCCCTGAAGTTACCTAGTTATTCCTAGTGCTCTATGCAAGCTGCAGAGCTCCCACACCAGAATCATGTCCTGGGGTTTTCAGTGTGCAGACTCAGAGCCACCCCATGCAGTACCTGTGCTGTGGCTCTGTCCCCAGAAACAGACCCTCTGGAGCCTGTAGGATCATTCACCCAGGTTTATGATCCTCCAAGGTGGGATGTTAGCTTGGGTTGCTGGTTCAGACCTTTCAGGATTGGATTCTAAAGTAAAGACATGTTTTGGTAATACCTGGTATCAGAACATATGATTTTCTTGGTAAGTGGTAATTTCAACAATACTTATTGTGGATTTCTAAATCTGCAAAAATAAACCTTCTTTTTATTATTCTACCCCCATGTAGCCCTTCTACCACTGCAAACATCTATCTTGTTTAAGTGGGGCTTATATAGATGATTATTCAACAAGATTACTCACCCCTCCTGTGCCTGACTTATGCGAATTTCATCCCCCTCCTTGTTCAGTATAATTTGTAGAAGACAAATTTCCTTTCCTGCCCTGTGTTTAGAACCCGAGCTGGTGGTGAGTGTGCTTCCCACCTCCTGCTGCTGGATAAGTCAGCCCCTGCACTCCTGGGAAGGTCTGAACCCCTCTCCCAGAAACAACAGCCTAATGAAGGGGCAGGCAGAAGGGAATTAAAAATGCACGGGCACAAAACAAACCAGTCCCCAGCCAGCTCCTGCTGACAGGCTGCACACTGGCCCCCGGATCAGCGGGATATCCAAGCACGGGCTAATGAATGATTTCCCTGATGGAGAGAGGAGTCCGTGTGTGCCGAGAGTTCACTGCGTGCTGGAAGCATTTGTTCAGTCAGGTTTCAAAGGCCTCCTCTGTCATCTGCAGCATTGAGGGTCGGATTATTAATTTAATGGAATGGTTGTGCTGTGCAAGGAAGTGGAAAAAATCCGCTTCCACCTTGGCTGGAGCAGGAACGCCTGCAGCAGCCATACACGCTTTTTCATCGCTCTCAGCTCCTGAGGGAAACAGAATTGTGACCCCGCTGCTTCTCGCTCCTGGCATGGTCCTTCCTCCTCTTTTTGCCAGGAGGAAAACACTGATTGCAGCAGGCCTCTTGTTTATCCACTGTTGATCCCAGCACAGCCTGCTCTCACCAGGTGTCAGTGGATGCAACACAAGCATCAGGAGTGCACAGCACTAAATGTGCATATATGTAATTCCAGGTTTTGTTTTAAGCTCTTTAGGCAGAGGAAGGGGTGGATAATTGTACAGTGGGAGGGGGAGATCATGCAGGCAGTTAATATGAACTTCATAGGAGGGAGATACTTGGAAAGCAGTGGCTCTGAAAGAGACCTAATGGACATTAAATTAGATATGAAATTTCCATCTGGTAAAAATGGCAAAAAGCCTCATGCAAGTATGGGATGCATTTACAGACAATTCATGTCACTAGCCAAAAAAAAGGAAACTTTCTTACTTTAAATGGCAAAGTACCAACAATGGTATAATACCTAGAGTGCTTCAGACAGCGCTTGACTCTGTTGGCTTCAAAAACTTCAGAGAAAATTAACAGAAATGAAGAAAGGCTGGAAGAATTAGTCTATAAAAACTGTTACTGATTCTTTGTGTGTGTCAGAAAAGGACACAGTCAATCCACTCATCAGCCCCAGAGCACATCCCTGAGTGCCCAACTTAACCCAGGCTGCTTTTAGATTGCATGAACCAGGCCCATGAGTCCCAAAGAGAAATTAATCCCAAAGCAGGGAGTCCCCCTCTGCAAAGCTGAGGAGGAGCTGGCTTAGGTGAAAAATGATGGCTTTTCAGCAGAAAATATTGAGAAAACAGAGCTTTTTTTCTACAAGTGTTTCCAAGAAACAGTGTTCCGGTCTCCGTGTAAAGAAGACGAATCCAGAGATTTGCACTGAAGATAGAGTGCTGAATTCATTGACCACAAACATCTGATGAGTGCAACTTTAATTACAGCTTTCCAAAATAAAAAGAAGTGCCTCAAAATTCCTGGAAAATACCCTATTCTTTTCTCTTTTATCACTTTTAAACATAACCATACCTCAGTTTCTTTCTGTTTGTCCTTACCACAGTATCATGTCCCTGCATTTTTTTCCTGTTCCTTTTGTAGCCAATGAAATGGGAGCCCAGAGTGACCCACTGGATGGAGTCCAAAATTTTCAATTCTTCTTTGTCATGAGTTCTGTCCTCCCCTGACCTAAAGGTCAGATTGGTGCAGATAATTTGGTATATTCCAGTATCAGCATAAGATGGGTGGTAATTAGTGTTGTGTTTGAAGGATGCATTCTTTGCCCTGGCCTCTTACCTTGTGGCTATCCCTTTGGCAAAGCATTGTGGCACAGGGATATTTTCAATACTGTATATTCCAGCTCAGGAGAACTCTAACAGAAACCAAAGGTAAATGTGGTTTTGCTATTTTTTATCCATTATGAAGATTGCTAAGTCACATAAGAACACAATGCCAAAGGTGCTTTGGAGGAAGGACATCTGACTTCAAACTATTTTTGTACTTAGTATTTTAAGCTAAAAGTGAGGGCTGTGACGTTCATTCTGATGAAATTTACACTTGACCCACTAATTATGAAAGTTATCACAGGATATGCTGCTCACTAATAGGAAATAATAAATAATCATATCAATGCAAAACTGTTTCCTGTACTGCTAATTAAACCAGAGAAACTCTTTCCAGCTAAAGAAAATGATCTTTTCAAATAGCATTAACATTTCTGGCCTAATTGATAAAATGATTAGTTGAGTGCTGTCAGGAAATGAAGTCCCTGTCCCTGCAAAGGACAGGGAAATGTGCTGTAGAGATTATTCTGAGGTGAAGTTCTCACACTATGGGTGACCAAATCTAATGAGCAGGATTTCCTCAGTGACCTGGCAGCAATTGGAAGGAACCTGAATAAATGCTGAATGAGTTTTGAGATTAAAATATGGATAGAGAGGAAAAATATATTAAAAGTTCATGAATGGAAGTCATCATGGGGTCAGCATGCAACATCTTTCAAAGCCCTGAGAAAAATCAAATCAATTTGAGGAGATAATTAAAAAAAAAAACCACTCTCTGGATCAAAATGTGCTCTCGATGAAAGCATTGGTTGGTGTAGCAAAGAACAGAAATTGGCGTAACTTTTCCTGCTCCAACAAAACTTCCAGAGGCTTGGAGTAGCTGAGCTGTCAAATTCCCCGGGGTTGTAGAGTGTGGAAGGAAATGGCCAAGAAGATCTGCCAAGGAATGAATCCATCACTATTGCCCATTCCCCATACTCCCTGTTCTCACATCACAAGTCATTGGAGAATGGCTTGCTGTACATTTTATTTCAGCCAGTTCCCATGTGAGTGGATAAAATGATCTGGTTTTCCAGTCATGCTTCCAGGTTTTTGAGGAGTTGTACCGAAATCAGGATATTGTCCTGCAGAGTTTGGGAAGGAGGCTGGAAGGAAGAGAATAAAGCGTAAGCTCACGCCAACCAAAAACATGGGCCCCCAACTCATTATTTCCTATGTTCCTTCCTTCGCTCTTCATCCAGTCTGTCATCCCATCCCACTGTGTCATCCTGTGACATGTGTTTCACATCCCAGCCTTTCCAGATCTAAACTATTTTTCACCCTTCTTCTATTTCTTTCTGCCCTGTCTTTCTTCCAGAAAATAGCCACCCTACGCGGGCTGAGCAAATGCACTCACACTGAGTGTCCTCAGAAAAGCTTCCAGAGTTGGCTTCCAAACTCAGATCACCCTCCCATCCCAGAACTGATGTTGAAAAGCTTGCATCAATACACACCCTGTGTCTGTTCCCCTCTTCTGTTCTTCATCCTGGTGTGAATTAGGGAAAGTTCTACTAACATCAGCTGTGTTACTCTGGTAGAAAAATGACACGGGTGAGTGGAGAATCAGATCCATCCATTTTCTTCTTTTTAAGTCAGATGATGTAATTTGTTTGCCTTCTTAAAATGAAATGGTCTTTCAAAGGCTTGTTTGTTTGGCTTTTTCCCCCTGGGTATCACATGGGTCTTCCATTAATAATAACAATAGCTACAAGAATAGACTAATTACAGCACACAGTCTCCTAAGGGGTTTGTTGTTTTTTTGGTTGGTTTTTTTTTTTTTTTTTAATATTATTATTATTGCACTCAACATTCACTGTTAAGAGAAATATGGATAGCAGGAAAATAACCCAAAATATGGCTTCAAAAAGGCTGATTCAAGTTGCTGCTCAGAAGATACTGCACCATATGGCAAATGTAACTGAGTAGCTGCCAAATTTGTTTAGTTTAAACAAGGGTAGGTAAGATCTGATAATGCACGGGATCATTTTGGCACACAGTACAGCTCTCCCAGACCCATTGCATTATGCCTATCATCAAGTTAGTTCATCTAACAGCACGAAGTGGAACACCCTGACCCTTCTTATCCCTGTTAATCACTCTTAAGTAAATAATACCTCTTTGGAGAATAGTGATTCATACGTTGCAACCTAAGATTCAGTCAGGCTGTGAACTGGTCTTCCTGCAGTGATAGGTAAAGTCAGGGAGCAAAGATAAGGAAGAATTTTGTCAGACTATTATCACTACTTCACTTTTTAATTGCCTATAAAAGGTTTTTCTAAGCAGCAGGACAGCACAGAAGAACACAATCCTTTCTGTTTTCTTTCACTACAGCCTCTAAACAGCTGTTCTGTTTCTCTCCCATCGTCACCTATTTAATTTTAAGATAAGGGATACTTAGGAATCATTTCCTCTGTGAAGCAGCTAGGAAAGGTAATATATTTCTAAAATGTCCTCTGCTAATTCCTTTTAAAAAAGTCAGACCACTTCTTGGTTTCCCAAGGCATTCTCATAGCCCTGATCACTGAGGGCAAAAACTGAGAAAGACACTAAGGAGTCTTGCAATTCAGGGATATATTTTCCCACTTTTCTTTCTGCTTTCTTTTCCCAGGACCCAACCCTCCTCAATACTCACGTGCTCCTGCATAACCACAGTTTGCCAGAGGATCAGGCTGAGCTGCTCCTGAGCTGTCAGGATTTTGGAGAGCTGGGCAGCCAGCTGTCAGTCTCTTTCCTGTGATTTTAAATCTCTTCATTGGGATATGGAGCTGAGGTGTATCGCTGACACACTTCTTAATCTAGCGGCCATGGAGATAACTCTAATGCACCCAAAAGGGTTGTCCACACCCCAGAGGGCAAAATTATGCAGAATGAGCAAGCTGCCTTGGATTAAGGTGTTGTGAACTGTGCGGTGAAGCAGAAATCCTGACTCAGGTCCCCAGGTGGGCCCAGCACTGCTCACACACAGCAGCTCAAGGGCTGGTGACTCTCATGGGTCTATGACTAGAATTTTGTCCCCACAGTGCTTTATAGCAAGGCCTATCCCTTTTGTATAGGAAAAGCCAAGATTTCATTCCACAAAATGTTTAAGCCAGTGTTACAAACTTCTCAGAAAGCAATTAGTTCATTCACACATAGATGGATGATGTGTGTAAGACAGATACCTTGCACTGCACAGGTCAGGAAGCACCAGCTTATGTGTTAGACAGATACATTGAAAGTCCAATTTCTTAAGCCATTTGAGAGAAACCCATCAAGCTCCAAGGAACAGTGACTGTATGCTTTTGTGAGATACCACAAGTAAAGACTGCTGGAGTCTGTGGATTTGATTTTGGTTTGATTTACTCTCTCATATATATTTTGCTGAGGCTGGGGAAAAGACTGACACATCACCTGACTTCCCTTCCCTAAATATTTTGACCATGATGCCCACAGTTAGTTTTTGTCAAAGGTTATGTCCAACAAGAGGTAAAATGTCCACCTGCAGTACCCCACTGATGTCCCCTAGGTCAGTGGAGCTGTGCCAGTTTACAGCAGCTGTCTGGGCTCTGGGTTTGTGCTGGACCATGTAAAGTCTTTTGAGGTGTTTGTGACTGGCTTGAGCATCTTCATCTCTAACACCTCACTTAGAGAGCACTGATAACCTCTAGAAGCAGACCTAGAATGCTTTATTTCCTGAGGAATGGACACAGGGTAGGAGTGTGCCTTTAATAAGGTCTGGAAAACATATGTAAACTGCTTTGGCAGAGAATCAGTTCTTTGTAAGTAACCAATGCTGAGTGAAATTCTCCATAAGACACTTTCTTCTCCTACAGAAGTTTTCTGCTGATGTCGATATTCCCTTTCTTATCTCTTTACTTGCCATGATATAAATAGAGCAGTTCTATAAGTTTCTTTTTTTTTTTTTTTTAAATTCTGAACTGATTAAAAAACTCCCCCACCCTTCTTATGTTATGCAATTTAAGCATTTGCCAGATCTAAATCAAGCTTGAAATAGTTATAATTCTATTTACCCTGGAATAGGAGGGGAGTGGAAGAAGAATCAAAATGTTGCTTTTATTTAATGGGTGAAAATTTTTCTTACACACTAAAGAATTTTTATAGTCCTTAGGAACAGAGATTTAGCATGACTTTATGTTCCAATGCAGACCAAAACCAAAAGGTCTAGAAGGACTCTACAACACAGGTTTGTTTAGGCATTCTTTGAAGATCTGCAATAAAAGGAAGGAGTTCCACCTATAGCCCAAAAAAACACCACATGACAATCTTTTTCACAGTGTATCATGAAACCAAACCAGCTCCATGTTAAGTACCATAAATCAGGCATATGAAGGATTATAACAATATAAATTCATATGCACAGACAAGTACACAAAAACACTGAGCTTGCTGAGCTTACAGAATACTTTGTGTTTCTTTAATTCACTTTCATGTAAACAAAATAGAAAGTGCACACCCAGTGCTTTACTGCTTGACACCATCACCGTGCCCAAATAAATTGTTTTAGTATTTTTGGGATGACTTTTCTTTGTGTTTTTCTGACTCTTCACACAAGTTCTTCTTCTATCTTTTGGAACTGAATAAAAAAAAGTCAAAATTTTTATAGAGACATGCAACATTTCACTTCCAAAAAGACGTCGTAAATAATTTACTGTCAGAGTATGAGCTTTAAAAATAACAAAGAAACATGTTTTTGAAGTTTTAAGTCTTATTGTGACCCTGGAAACTTGCTGGGTGGTGAATTCATTGAAAAGATGCCAAAATATAAGCTCAAGGTCTCAAATTTATTTAGTGCTATAGAAGTTTTCCATTCCAGGAAGAAAAGTATCACTAAGTGGATGTACATAACAAACACCAAACCAAACTCTGCTGTGCAAATGGCCATTCCTATAATATTGACTAGTTAACATTAAAATTCTGATTAAATTTCTGATTAAAATTAAAACAATTTTTTTTTTTTTAGATAGTCTCAATTTTTTCCAGACTTTGTTTATGGCAATCATGTTGTGCAATATGTAATTCAGATCAGAATTCCCACTGTACACAACCAGAAACACATGATGCAAATTAAAGGTGGGCAAACCCATTCAGACACAGGCAGGATGAACAAACTCAACCCTCAAACAAAAATTTACTCTAAGGTGCTCAAAATGTGCTTTCAGTTTTGAAATGTTTGTTCTTTCCTTTTCAATCAGTTTTTATATTTCTTCATTTTGGATAGCCAAGCAAGTACAAGAGAATAAACATTGCTTTCTCAGGCTGTTCCTGCTTGTCTCTTTTCATGGCCAATACCATTGATTCTGCCAGCAGAGCCAGTCTCAGTCCAGCATTCATTTCTTCTCCCATCTAGCACTTTCATTCCCATTATCCCCGATGCCATACATTCAGTCACCAGATTTTGCTAATTCACATCATCTTGAGGCTCATGGGTTTAGAAATTGCACACATTCTCTTGTTTCCTTGCAAAATTTTGAGCATTTCTGCACAACCTTAAACCCAAACCCCAAAGAGTTCATGAATGTTGATTCAAATGAGCAGGCTGTCCCAAACTCTGAAAGGTTTAAGAGGACCACTATAGTCCTCACTAGGTAAAAGAACAACATAAGGAAAAGGAAATCAAAGAAGAGTGGAAAGAATGTAAATTATAAATAAACCAAGCCCTCTCCCCCCTTTCCTCCTCTCCAGAAACTGTGGTGTGAGTGGAGGGATAGCAGATATTTCCTGGACTGTATCTCACTGTACATTTTGCATATAAACTCCTTCTTCCTTTTGCCCTAATACTAGGAATTTTAGTAAAATTCAACATTATTTGACGCTTTAAATGAAAATTCAATTATTATGTAATTATTTTCACAGCTCTTGTTTGAATCAGCGAACTCCATAAACTGTTGCAGAAATTGAAACTTTGTGAAACTGTTTAAATACCTAAAATCAAAACTCCTCCTCTGCTTTGAGGGACCTGCTCCAGAACCTGAAGAGGAACAATTGGTCCAGAAATATTTAATCCTTTCTGCCAAGTGAGAACCAGGTTGCAAGAAGTTACTTCTTGGTAGCAAACCCAGACAAACACTGAGTCAGTGGTCACTGAACTTAGGGAATGCTATGGGAATGTTCAGCATCCATGGAAAGGGAATGCCTGGAGAATGCCATGGCTCAGGCTGCTGGTATCCCTTGCAGTTTGGATGGGAGACAGGTAACTCCACACATACAATCTGAAATGAGCAGAACTGCACAGGCAGTACTTTCCTCCCCTTCCAGAAAGAACCCTTTTCATCTGATTCCAGCTCAGTTGCTCCATGAGCCCCCCAAAAAACACTGTAGAAATGGTACCACATGTGGGAAGATGAAACAGGTTAACCTGTTTCAAAATCCAGGACTTACAGTCAGTCAGGTCTGGTGAGGGGCACATGGGGAAGAATTATACTTGCAGTCAGGATGGAGCTTGAATATGCTACCTGAGAAATATAAATTTCCTGGTAGAAAATCAAAATCATCCTGCCTCAGACAGCCAGCACACTCATAACTGCAGACCAGTCATGCATTCAGGTGCTGGAGACAGAAGGAATCACTCAGAATCAGAGATCTGTCAAAAATCTGGCCATAACAAGAGCCCAATTGGCCACTTCTGCAATGCAGGAAGATATTTTTCACCCTTACCTCAATATATTTGTGAACATAAAAGCAATCTATATTTGATTCCCAAGAGGGAAGCTTTCTTCTAAATAGAACGACTAAGATTAAGCCCAGGAACATCATAAGAGCATAATTGAGTAGGCAGGAACTGGCTTGTCATTGGAAAGGAAATTCTGCTACTTTGAAAGGAACAAGACTTCCAAACTCCCATGAAATACAAATTTAAAAAATGTTTGAAGTCAGTAGCAGCATCTTATCTAGATAAAAGGAGTATGTATTTTGGTTTAGAGCTGATCACTTTTAACTTTTTGGATTTTAATACAAAAAAAGGTCAACCTTAAAAATCAAGACATGTCTTGGACATGACAGAAAGGCTTCATTTTGTTTCTTTTTTCAAAGCAGATATTTATTAAAATTAATGTCGTAACCTATTTAGTTTTAAATGAAAATTATATTTCTGTTTGAAAAGTGTTTTGGTAAACTCTTATTAATGTTAATTTCCAAGAGCTTTACCTGTCCTAGTTTGGGCAAAAAGTTAATGTATTCAGCCTTTCTATGGTTATTTTCTATATTGTTGGACTTCAATAACGTACTTTGGCTAATTTTACATACTGGTTTGTATATTAATGTTATTTTAATTTAGACAAAGCAATACTTCATTCTTGGTCTTCCCTCACAATTGAAAAGTGCATTATTTAAATCATTATCAAGTACAGCATCTAGTTAACAATTTTTCTCATTCTCTCAATGCAGTGAGAATTTATAAGTCTGTTATTAGGAGTTAAAAAAATACATTTACAACTTGTCTTATTGTAAATGTAAGTGCATCTCCATATTCATTACAACAGAATATGATACAGAATCCTGAATTTTAATTCTAAGGTCGAGAAATATCAATACATTTCTAAATTACTTAGTCTGCTTTTTTTATCCTTCAACAGAACCTCTTTCACCTGCATTTAATGAATGCCTGTCTTTCAGACAGGCACAAAAAATCCAGCACTTCCCTATAGGTTGCTTGAAAAAGTATCATCTTCACTGTTAAATCTGAGCATTCAGGGATAATGCTGATAGTCGTGCTTATTCAGAAAACTAATTTCTCTTCTTTTTACATATGGCATGATTTTTTGTGGCCAGAAAATGCCAGATGAAGTAAGCTCAGTTCCAATTTTGGTTCCTCAGTCTAAAAGGTCCACTGATTTCAGGGTGGCACTGATCTGTGCAGAACTGATTGTTTTGCAACTTTGTTTTCAGGGGGCTGGTGTAAATTGGGTTTTGTACATTCAGACAAAATTATGTTTGGGGTGTAAAATGTGAAAGAAATATTTAAACAATGCATGGAAAGAAAACGTAATAAACACTGCATCTTTGAAAAGGGGGGCAGATTGAACAATATTTCATTACTATGTTTTGAGAACAGTTGGTTTAAATTTCCAAATAACTTTCATTTCAAAGGGACAGTATCAAAACACATGCAAAAAATAAAATTCTAAATAAGGCACAATAAATTATTTCACTGCTTAGGTATTGGATTTCAAAGGGAGAAGAGAGTATGCACAAGGATATTAGAATGGACTATATTGTATCTTTGGGAATTGCTGTCAAATATTGATGAAAACAGAGAGACTGTCGGAGATCAGATAAAAGAAAGAAATTATTACATTTGGAAGAACAATGTGAAATGTGTGGCCAACAGAGACTTTGAATGTAAGCTAATAGCAATCCACCAAAGAACAAAGCTGGAGGAAGTCCCACATATTCAACGCATTTACAGTCAGTTAGAATACGTAAAAAAATTATGGTGCAGTTTTCCTTGTTTTGAATCTCACAAAATTGGCCATTCAGTGGATCTCACTGTGACACATCATTACAGGGAATCGACAAGCATCAACAGGACAGATGAAAAAATGATGAGCCCTGGTTTTAGACATTTTTTTCACAGCTTGTTCTTACCATAACATAAACACAACTTTTTGGCTTTTCCAGAATTTACCTCAGTTATGAAATTGAAGAGATTCACTGCTTTTGCACAGTACACATACATACATGAAAAGCATTGTCTTGCAGGTGCTACTCTCAAGAGTCTCATGGTACCAGGATGCGCAACACTGAATGTCTTGTTTTGAAATTTTTGGTCATAATATGAAACAAAAAGCTGTGGTACAAAGGTTTCTTAACATTGTACTTTTCCTGGAGTGACCTTTCCTTTCCAGAAGAAAAGTGTTTTAAACAGTCCCTCTAATCCGTTAATTTTCACTGAGATAACTGCTGTGATCAGCAAAGATTTTAAGAACTTGAATGTCAACATTTACTAGTCCTACATATTTGAAGAATTTTTAAGTTATCATGAAGAACCACAAAACCATCAATCTTTAAATATGGAAGTAAGAAAGTCTAGAGTCCTCCAGGCAGGCAGACACAGGCAGTACCAGTTCCCTGACTAGCAAGACAGTGTTTTCTGTAACAACATAGCACTGCAGATTTTATGCAGTTTTAATGCATTTTATGCAGAGATTTTTAGATTTTAAAGGGCAATGTGCTTTCTGTCCCGTGTCTAGATGGTTGATATATCGCTTGTAAAGCTAGAGCAACTCTGAACCTCAGTGTCGTTATACAGGTTTTAACTAAAATCACAATGTGGTTTTATAGTCATGTTGCAGAGAGATTACAACCCATCCCTTGATTTCAGCAGCTCTTAGATCTAAATTTACCTTTTGAACTTCTGTAGGTTGGCTCTGCAAGCCTTGAGGTTGCAGATGAGATGGGGTTCTTGATTCTGTTGCTTTCGGCTTGAATCTGGAATTTCATCCCCCATCTTATCTTTATTGCAGTAAGGGTGTAAAATGAGGATAAAGGTGTCTCATTATAAAAATCTTCACCATCTTGTTACCCTCCTCTTTCATGACCATGGGGATGTTTCACTCACATGTGCTTGCAAAGCCCTGCTGAAGCTGGGAAAATCCCCAGGGAAACACAAGAAAAATAAAAACATGGCACTTAAGGGGAAAATCTTTAACTAGTAGGGGCTGTTAAATTTGGTTTTGATAAGGCAAGATAACATCACCCAAAAGATTCAGCACTGATGATGTTTTCCATGTGATCTTTGTCACACTTTTTCATAAACACACACACATAGGCTTAATTAGAGGGGAGCATTTCCCTTGCTGTGCTCCTCACTTTTGCTGGAAGTGAAATACTGGCTGTTAGCGCATCACATAACAGCTCAGATCCACACACACATCCCAGCCTTTTACCAACAGTATTTTTACTGGCATATTTGCTCACTTTTTCCAAAATCACTCACCAACAAGTAATGATCTTCTTATTTCCATATCCTTACCCATTTTTTAAGAAAAATGAAATCATCTTGCTACTGCTTTTTATTTTCCTGTAGTTAGGATCATAGAATCAGTAAGGTTGGAACAGGGCCTAGGACCATTGAGTGCAACTGTTAGCTCAACACCACCATGGCCACCACTAAGCCATGTCCCCAGGTGCCACATCCATACCTTTTTTTAACAATTCCACGGATGGTGATTACACCACTATCCTGGGCTGCCTGTTTCCATCCCTGACCACCCTTTCAGTGAAGAAATTGTTCCTAGTATCTGATCTAAATCTCTCTTGGAACAACTGGAGGCTGTTTCTTCTTGTCCTGTCACTTGTTACCTGGGAAAAGAGACCAACCCACATGGATGTAGTTTTCCATACCTCCATCTAACAGCTCAGCTTCCCAATCTTCTGGTTAAGAGTGACTACCTACACCAAGTTATATTCTTCCAAGAGAGACAATCACAGAGCAGAAGCTTTCACAGCTAGCTTCGATCTTGACAGTGTCTCCTAAAGAGTGCTACCAGGAGAGCTGGTCTTGGAAAAAAAAGATTAGACAGATTTGTTTTGCTATCTAGGAAAAACCAAAGCTGCCTAGATCAATAAAGAAGTGATTTGCTGCTGTCCTAATCAAAATGAAGCTGCATTAATTTTCAGGTATATCAAACTTTATCTGGTCTTATAACAGGTGGTGCTAATCTGTCAGAAAGCCCTTAAAGTATGACAACACATCAAATTATTGTTGCTTTTACTATGGCTTTTTGCTCTCTTAAGCCAGTCCTATGCATTTTTAAGTCACTGTTTCTCTATCTTGTGTATGAGGATCTTACAAAAAGGTTTTCCCTTCCTAAAAATCATCACATGTTGCGGTTTATACATGGATTTATAAATTGTTCATCCCTTTCCCCTGACACCCCCTATCCCACCCCCTGGTGGTATCACCCTGTCTTGTCAATCACCCTGGTTGATCCTCTCCTATTTGGCAAGGTGTCCAGGTGCCACCCTTCCCATTGTGGTGTAAAGTGCCCTTGCCCTTGACCACTCCCCTCTACCTCCCCCATTGGATCCAGACCCCCTGGTTCAGGTTTCACCCGAAGTGACATAAGGGGTGAACCGAAGTCCAGAGCTCATTCTGCTTCATTCTGCCTTCCATCCCCATGGAATAAACATCTTCCTAAACCACAGCAGAATCCTCTCTCCATTTACCAAGCCTCAGACCACGTGGCGGCTAGAGATTGAACCCCACAAACTTCCAAGTAGAGCAGGGCTGAGAAACTTCTGCTAGCTGGTAGCAGAAAAGCCCTCGGCTCTACAATCACACAGTTGTCACTCTCCAACTGGGACATGGTTAGGGATAGCTGCCCCAGAATCAATATAATTGGGCAAATTGTTGATTACTAACATACTGCAAGCACAAGAGTATTGTTTTGGGGAATTGCTCTGATGAATGAAACAATGGATTGAGCATTTGGATGAAAGGAGAGGAGACATTAACGTAGCCCACAGGAACTGCAGATAAGAGGACTTGTACTGGAAGTGCACATGATGGTTGCAATGTGCATTTTCCTATTATTAAGAAAATCACTTGTTCTGGAGGGTTGTTAGCTACATCTGAGGGCATAACAGGAATTTGGATTTTAGAGAAAACATTATTTCTGATAGCTGTACATGTTGCCCCCTAAGCCAAACAGGAGGATTTTGAGTTAAATAAACCTGTGTTAAGAGAGAGTGATGTGATTCAAATGGAAAATGGTAACATCCAGACTTGTGACCATCTGCATAGGCTACAGGAAGGAGCTTATACATTACAGAGGATGATTGGAGAAAACAGTAGGCTTTGTGAAATTACTGTACAGGGAACTTCAGCTGGACTTGGCATTGCTCTGTAAATCATTTCTTTAACATAGCCTATTCTGTTTACCAAGTTAGGTTTCCTCTCAGGTTTCAGCCTCACATGAAGTATCTCAAATTCAACATTTACATGCAATTAAAGCTATGTCAGAAATACAGCACACCAATGCCAACAGGTTTTACTAGAAGGCATTTGGTTACCTGTTTTAAGACTCTGATATTTTCTTGGTTTGCATTGTGTTTATAAAGTTACTTTGCAATCCTTTAAAATGTGATTTCCTATTTTATTTATGTCACAATAAAGAGGAAAAAAATCTGTTATCAAAGCTTATAAAAGACCTAGATTTCACTGGAGTGGCTGGTGATGTGATCATTTACTGATTTCACTTGGGCTGCATGCATGTAACTAGAAGCAGAATTTGACAATCTGTCCCTCGCAGTGAGAATGTGCAGACATACCAAATGTCATAAATGTTCCCAGCTGCAACTGAGACCCATACTTTTCTCATAGGGACAACACATAGTTTGGGAAGTTTGTCCTTAGTTCAGAGCTGGGTGGCCTAATTCCTTCTGTTTTCAGTTTCAGACCAAAATTAATATGTACATCTGGGTTGTTAGTGCCGAGAAATTTTGGCTCATAGTGGAAAAGATTACAACAAGCCCAGTGTTAGTGGTATAGAAGGAGCTGACAGCCTCGTGTAGTCCCACTGAGTGATTGCTTGGCCTTTCTTAAGAAGAGAGGCTTTCAGCAGGCAGCCTTGGCAGCAGAGAAGATGAGTAGATGACTGCAAGCCTGAGACAGAACTGGAAATGGGCAAAGCTGATGGCCATCTGGTATGTGAAATTGTGCTGTGTTTGTGTAATGTCACAAATTTGATTTTGTTACAGTTATATTGCTTTATTGAACTCTTCAGAATTCAAGCAGATGAAGGACAAAGAGATTCAAACAAATGTTTCTGGTATAGGCTATCTCTGCATGGGGGAATTCTGCTTCCATGTCCTTTTAGCAGTGGTAACAAACATTCGTGGTCTTAAGGACCATGTCAAGTGTTTCCAGAGAAAAATGCAAAATGCCTTTTCCTCAACAGTACATTCAAATTACTGATCAGGGGAAAATGAAAAGCTCCCATGTTGCCAGAGCAGTTACTTTCCCCCCATCAGTGAATTCCTTTTGCCCATCAAGTACTTTGGGTGACCTTCCAGACTCCCCTTGAAGGAAGCTGCTTCAGTTTCCACTAAAGGCTGGAGGGCCTGGCAGGTGACATGGAAGGAGGGCAAGAAAAGAGGTTACAAGGTTGGTAGTTCATGTTTGGTGAATACTGGTATTAAGCGTACGTTTCTGCACACTTAGAGACTCTGTGAGATGTCTCCACGCCAAGCACTCTGGGTGGTTCAGGAACATGACCTGGCTTGTTCTGTCAAAACAAGGAATTCCGAGTCTCTTCTGAAAGGCAGAGACTGTTGAAAAATAATTCAGTGAGTCTCCTGCTACAGAGGGAGGCAATGGGTCTGCTCCTGACATCCAGCAGGAAACACCACCCTGGATACTGGGTTTTAACTTTCTTTCTCAGCCAGCTTTAACCAGGAAGGCTTTCATCTACCTTCACTTTCACAGATGACAGAGACCAAACCACTTCATATTGAATCTGAAAATTGGAGCATTTCAGCGTTTGGAAAATCATCTTGTCCCTAAAGATGATAATGTCTGGGAATAAGCCAGTCTGGGATGACAATGAAGCAGCAGCTGCAGTCTGTGCCACTCCATGGACCAGGTACTATACTTTCTGGCACCTCTTGGGTTGAGCTTAGACTCTGCCTGCAGAGGATGGAACTCTCTGCACAGCAAAGGCAGAGGCTGGACTGTCTTGCCCCCTGCTCCGAGGACATTGGGCAAGAATCATAGCTGGTCTCGCACAACTCTTCGGGATGATTCCACATAATCTCCTATTGAGTTGGATTGCACAGTTTGGCCTCTGTCTCTGAATTGCAGAGATTACCAATGAAAACACAAATTGTTGTGGAGGTCTGTTGATAAGATTTTGTTTACACACTAGGAGCAGTTTCTCGGAATCTTTAAATTAAATTAAATAGCACATTAACTTTTGTGCCAATATCTAAGCTCCACTGCTAGTCAGTTGTCAACTCTGACAGCAGTAAATCCAGCATAAATAGAAAATACCATTAACTTTGAGTAATTTACATAATAATTACATTACCCAGATGAATATTTCTTCAAAAAGGAGGTCACAGATGCATTCTGACTCTTTATTGTTTGCAGTAAATTGGGAAGCTCAGTCTGCACGCAATAATATTGGAAGAGATTTGCAAAGCATTATTAAAAAGACACTAGTGTCAAAAGACTGTTCCATAAAAACACATGTACTAAAACCTTCAGCATTAATTGAATCATGCTTGTGTTTTGGCAAAGCTGGAAACCTGGCTCAGTCATCACTCTGGTGATTCATTAGTGCTAATTAATGCTTTTTCCAGGCTAGTAACAAACTAAAGAGAGACTGTTTGTCTCTACTGATCATTCCACAGTTACAGTAATGGTTTGATTTATGTATCAGACACTTAATGCTGTGTTTCATTCATTTTTAAACAAGTTTCAAAGGGACTCAGGGTGCTTACGTGAAAATTCAGGCAAACAAACAAAAATGTTTGCTCTGTGTACTGGCAACAATGCTGGGTTTCCTGGGGCTCCCCATCCAACCTGCTCTGCCTTTTCATCCCTAAGATGTGAACAACGCCAGTGTTCTCCCAGCAGGACCTTCAGCATCCTCCCAGCGCAACATTCCCACTCCCTTCCCTGTCCGCAAGAGGCTCGGCAGAGCTCCTGGCCATGGGCTGGGCTGGCCAGCTGGCTGTGGCCTCCCCACAGGGACCTGCCTGTCCCCTCAGTGAGCCACCAGCCTCGCTTGCTCATCCCTGTTCCATTGCCAGCTTTCCCAGAAACCCCTCACAACCTCACGCAGGCAGTTCAACTCAAGGGCAGGATTCTATCTCCAGACCTACATGGAGGACCTGAGTTTCAATATTATTCTGCTCTCAGATCTACGGGGAAGGTTTTGACTCCAATATTTTCCTCTCTCTACAGGCACAAAACTGTGTGTGCCAGCAGTAGCATAAAAAGTGTAAATGCTGCAAAAATATGTTGCCATTTCCTCTCACTCTGCTGCCCAGTTTAGAAATTTGGCTGGAGATATCCACTGCAGTTTGGAATTTTCTTTTAATATCGTTTTTCTGTAACTGTTTTCTTTCACATTTTTTTAACATTTTTAGTTCTCAGGAAATGTTTTAGAAGGGGAGTCTGGAAACAGAAGCACTTCCCCACAGATCAAGAGAAAAGTGAGCAGTGCCCTTTGCTGCCAGTGAGCTTCAGCCCCTGGATGAAAGGATCTTCTTGGGGGCTGAGGAAATATCCAGAGCTTCCTGCACGTTCAGTTCTTGGCCATTTTATGGCTGAACAGTGACTATTCAAGGGTTATGGAGCTCTCTCCATGACCTACAAGGCTGATATCACCAATGGTTCAAACAAGTTCTGACCGATTCCAACCAGTTCAAAATGGTTCAAACTGCCTCCAACTGGTTCACATTTCTTCCATCCAGTTAAAACCAGTTCAGACCAGCTCCAACCAATTCCAACTGGTTCTGACCAGTTCAAACCTGTTCAAACTTGTTCTGACCAGTTCTGGGCAGTTCCAACCAGTTCAGGGTTGGTTGGAATTGGCTGGAACCATTCTGTACCAGTTTGAATAGGCTGGAACTGGCTTGAACTGGTTGGAACCAACCAGAACTGGTTGGAACTGTTTTTCACTCATTTTATCCAGTTGCAATCAGTCAGCATTGGTTGGAACCATTTTGAACCAATTGGTATCAACTTCACCACTATCCCCAAGAAAGTGATGGAGAGAAGCCTCCTGGAAACCATTTCCAAACATACAAAGGGCGGGATGATTGTGAGGCACCAACACTGATGTGTGTGTGGGGAATCACACTGAGTCACTATCCACAGTGTTGGTGGGTGAGAGGAAAGCAGTTTGTGCTCTGTCCTCACCTTGGCAAGGCTGTTTGTCCATGTCCATCACACACAAACGGATAAGATACAGACTGGATAAATGGACAGCAAGTTGGGCTGGAAACCTGAGGAACTGTTGGACCCAGCAAGGAATTCCACTGCAGGTTGGCCACAGGTTGTGCACCCAAGAGTTGATATCAGGTCCAAGTTTGACATACTGTGAACATCGACAAAAGCAAACGAAAAGTCCTGCACCTGGGGAGGAATAACCCCAGAGGTGCCTTCTAACCTCAGTTTGGTTTTCTGATTCTGTGTTATTTGATTCTGGTCAGAATATAAAACACCTGCTCACTGCACCATTATGTGGCAAGAAAATTCCAGGGATTACTACTTTTAGGAGCCCTTGTGTTTTTATAATTTTAAAGCAATAACATACAGATTTTTTTTTTAACAATTTGACACATTTTAAAATGAGTTAATAAACTAATTTATTTTTCATTGCAAATGCACTGTAATCTCAGCATTTTACCAGCTGTCATTATGTGCTCACTTTAGAAAAATGATTCAAACTAAATTTAGAATGATCTTATTAATCTGCCTATCTGAGCTGGTTCTTGAACTGATGATGGATTACAGGACCCTCTGTACCAAGAAGTGTCACCTTTTGGAAACAACATAAGTCTACATACCAAAGACTGAGATAATGAAGCAGTCCCCGATGCATTCTCAGAAATGTTGTTGTTAAACCTGCTGAGCATGAAAAATGCTGTTTCCAGTAATTATGTATTTGTTTCTATTGAAATCCTTTGATTTCAGCTGGCTGTAATTTTTCTGTTTCTCCAATCATCTTTTAATTTTATATGCTTTAATTACACATAAATCAATGCCTTTGCAGTGTTGCAAAAAGGGTTTGAGAGCAGAGTTTGGCGCAGAACTCTCCTAAATTGTGCTTCCCTGTGCACCATTAAGCAGCTGCCACACCTCACTGTAAAAGCTTTCTGTTGGGTGTATGGGACCCTGGTACATGAGACTATAAAAAAGTTCTAAAGACAAATATGCATTCATTTATGTGGTCACCAAAGTTATTCCAGTAATATTGATCTTACTGAAACTCAGATCAAAACCATTAACTTCCACACTGTAACTTTTACATGTTTGCTCACGGCTTTCAAGCAGCTTTGAAAAATGTCCAGTTGTAATACAGCCTCTAGAAACTACATTTATGTAGTGTTGCTCTTTGGAGCTTCAGTGAAATGCAGGAAAAAGGGAGGATCCAACCACGACCACTTCCTTTGTGAGCATGTAAATATGTCACAAGCACCACAGTACCCTTCAGAGTGGATGTACAAGAACTGCAACTTGAATGTGAGGACATTGCAGGGTTAAGAAACGGGAACATATTCACTGTACAAACATTAGGAAACTGATAGCTCAGCATGTACATTTTCATGCCAACTTCAAGGTTGGTCTAAAAGCTCAAAGTTTGTAACTGTTTTTATTTTCAAAATAGCATGCAGAACTAGAAAACTGAGCTTCAGCTAGATTATTGTTCACAGTCATAAATCTAAAGATGATTTTCACAAGAACAAAAAAAAATATTGGCATATATTTAGACCATGCATGACCTTGCTGAATCAACTTGGCATGCTCAAGAACAACAAAATAAAACCAGATGACAGATTCTTGTTTTCAGGCTCTACAGATGCATCTCACAGTGCATGAAGAATAATTGCAGTGGGTATGAGGGAACTCATCGTGTTCCCCACGGGCTTTAGGTGATATTTTCCTCGCGTTTTAAACATAACTGAAATCTTTCAGGTAAGTTCTGATTGAGGCCTTCAGTACAGATAATAAGCTACATTAAGAATCCATGGCAGAACAGAATGTCTAATTTGTAAATAAAATGTCCTCAGACAAGAAAATCTCCTGAGGAGATACATGTAATAAAGCTAATTTTCTGAGCTTTTCTGGAATTGCTACAGCACAAACCCCTCAGAGAAACTTTTGCAATAAAGATTTTCATGTGGTCTTCCCACCATGTACATTGGGGAGATCCATGGGAAAACCTAGTCCCAGCTCTGTGTGCCTCTCATTCTTCTGCACTTTTCTTTGGATACAAACAGGCAACAAAGCCATGACAGAAGCATCTGAGGCTGCACATGGGAAAATGAACTGCTGTTAGTTAGGAAGCAAAACTAGAGTTGCTATTGTTTTCCTGCACTTTCCACTAGTATTGTGTACAGACATGGAATGTAAAGTGGCTGCTCCCAACCCCAAAGCCTGCTCCGGCCATTTCTCTATCCACCAGAGAGTTCTTGAGTTACATGATAAAATGGCTATGGACTTTTGGGAAGATGACTGGAGGGTGTCCCACTCACACTGCTGGATTTTGGATCATGCTCTGCTGCAGGAACCAGAGCAACTCAGACTACAGACACTGCAGCCTGGGATGGCATCTGCAACACACTCCCTTCCTTCCTTCATCCACAAATGTTCATAACAGTAATGAAAATGATGGAAAACAGCATGTGGAAGCAACACAGTCGCCTCCCTGGATTTGTATCCTCTTAACTGGATTAGAAATTGTCTTGTGTCTGTGAGCGCTTTGAGAGACTGTAACAATACAGACGCAAGGACAAAGGTGGAAAAAGGAGCATTAGCTTCTGAAAGAATAATCAACTGTTTTCACACCCAGAGAACATTGTTTCACAGGCTTGAATGTAATCACAATCCTTTGTTCCATAATAGATACTAATAATGCAAGCATATTTGCAAATGAGTACCTGTCTCTAATTGCATTTTCTACCTACACTGCCTGTAAAGTAAATGGCACATTTTTTTTTCTTTTCATCCAGAGTTATGTTTTTCTTAATCAAAGCTCACACTTGACTAATGCTCCCCTGCCATCACTATCAGAAAGCTGACATTTAGCCCAGCCATGAAAAAGAGGCTGTCTGTTGGCAGTTCTCCTATCCTTAGCATGTATTTCCTTAATATCCCGTGTCAATACGGTGTATATGACTAGACAAACTAAGAAGCAGAATTTTAATATTTCACTTCAACACATTGTATTCTGGGAGTTGACATTTTGGCACAACACAAGACATGCTGTAGCTCAGCAAAAGTATCATTTGCTTTGTGAGAATCTTGTGTACGAGTTGTTAATTGAAAATCCTTGCTCTGCATTGGCTGAACTGGGTGAAGTGTTGAATGCATATTCCTGACATTGCCTGAGACAGAGAGGGAGCAAGGAAACCTGTTTGTAAGGTTTTGTAAGACTGAGATCTGAGGCTTGAGTGAAGATGACCCTTCAATTATTTGATAGGAAAAGAGACAGGTTCAGAAAATATAAGAGTTCTATGTATCCTAGGTGAGACACTGGACAGGTTGTCCAGGGAGGTTTTGGATGCCCAACCTTGGCAGTGTTTAAAGCTAGGTTGGATAAGGCCTTGAGCAACCTGGTCTGGTGAAAGGTGTCCCTGCCTAAGGCAGGGGGATTGGGACTAGATGATCTCTAAGGTTCATTTTAACACCTTCACATTCTATGATTTTACAAATCTATATATTAAAAAAACCCTCGCTTTTTACTGACACAAAACTGTCCAATATTCCAAAATATTTGGGGGTTGGATTTTTTTTTTTTTTAATCTCTCTCTTTAGCACAGGAGCAGGAACAGAGATCAAAGCTGAGGAAGATGATTTTGTTTTACTTCCAACATGATTAGACTGGGTGTGTGAGAACACTTGGAACTCCCAGGACTCAGTTTTGTAGAGGGTTGATTCTTACCAGTAAATCTGCTGGGTTTTCTCCAGGAATTTGTGCTGCTTTTACACAGCCTCATTACTCTTCCTTCAAAATAATGATTTCTGATTCACACTGTAGGCTGTGAGAGAGGAACTGGCCTCTCATTTCCAGTGTGGTTGTACCAGGCTGTATTTGATTCACGGGTGTGAGATAACCTAGGTCAGCTGCACATGTGAGCTCTTGGGTGGTTTCCCCAATTAAAACCATGCTACTAGCTCCCAACATTCTTTCCTTCACAAATTGATAGCTGAAAAATGCACACAACTCCGGCTGACAGAAGTTACTGAGGAATGAGGATTATTTGAAACATTGTAAAAGGTAAAAAAAGAAAAAAAGAACTACATTTAAAGCTCTGCTTTCTGCTTAGCTTCTGGTTGATTCTTACTAATATAATGATTGCCCAGATAAAATGCTAAGAAACTGGCCCCATCTTCTAAAGTACAGCCACCTATGTGTGGCCCATGTGAATGGACTGCACACATGCAAACAGTACCGACAGCACTATGCCACTATCCATTTATTTACCCACATTGTGAGGTATGCCTCTCACTTTAAATCTGAATTCACTCTCACCCTCATAAACCAGATGGTATCTTATTAATAGGAGGAGCTGCGGGGTCACAGAATTTTTGGCAATACTCTCTTAGGCTGTGAGCCCAGCCTACTTTGTAGATCAAAGGACAAGCAGAGTCTGAACATCTTCAGAGCCTGGTGAACAGACCTCCTATTCTTTGCAAAAATGAACCTCAAATGAGGTCAGATTCACACTGCAGCAACTGACAGGTCCATTTGCATCACAGAGGTAAAAGAAAAACAGAGAAGAGAAAGATGTGTCTCTGCAGTGTTCTGACACAACTGGTTTTGATTATATTTTGGGGCTTACTCTCAGCTTTCCACTGAAAGTTTGGTGTATACTATGGCATGGATTAAAGCTCTGTCAGCTTCCTGATGACATGGGAATCCATGCAAAATCAGGACTTTCAGTTTGTCCTCCTAAAGTGGCATTAAAAGAACTGAACTTGCCCCAACAAGCCTTGTCTTGGGAAATCCTCCACTAAAGGAGAATTTCCAAGAAGTAAGGTGATTCCACATCCAGATCCTCCCCCCACTACCAGTGCTCCCGTGTTCAAGGTACTCTTGTGGTGGGGTAGCAAGATGAGCAGTGATCCATTAATCCTCCAGCTGGTACATCCACAGTGACTACACATCATCTCACCCAGCCTGGCCACCTAAATTTTAGGGAAACCATCTAAATTAGTCATTCCCCCTCTGGTCTACTGGGTCCAGTAAAGTCCATACAAAGTTTTGTAGGGGGTCCTACCTCTCTCCATTGACTCCTGACAGACTTTAAATGAGCATTGCTGAAGTTAGACAACACAGACCCTGCTCTGCTAAGGACCACGATTCACTGGTGTGATTCAGAGATTCCCCTCTTCAGAGATTTTGGGGACAAGAGTTGTTAGAGTTTTACACAAGTGCATTTCTCACCCTGCACTGAATCAGTGCAGTGACATGGGATGAGTGTGACCCCTCTCATCCTGCAGCATCCAGCATTCAGAGTGCCTGCCCACTTGGCTGCCAACAAAATGAGAGATCATACCCACAACATCAGTGATTTCCCTTGCTGAAGGTCCTATCCAGCCTCTGTTGCTTAGTATCAAAGAAAGCATGATAAATATAATCAAATGAATCCCATCTGTGATGAATTACAACTGCAACATCAACTGAAGCTCTGCCTCAACACCAGTCTTCTTGTCACTGTAAGGTATTAAACCTCAGCACAAAGAGTTACAGATAAAATTTCTGTAATGTTTAAATCCTTCCATCCAGTGTCTAAATCTCTGTAGATTTCCCCGCATACTCCTTGAGTAGTATCTTAAAATATATGTTAGTGGCAGCACATGATAAATCCTTCATTAATTAGTTACAGGATCATTCACTCCATTCTTTTCTCCCTTTTTAAACATAAACTTTATTAATCCAAACCATATTTATTTTCTCTTTTTCCTCCTTTTTGTTTTCTTCTTATTGGACCTTTTTTCCTGAGTCAAATTAACACACCATTTTAGTTAAGGCTGTATGTAAAAAGCAACCTCTTTTTCTCCCTCCCTCTTCCTTTTCGTGTCAGTCCAAATGAATTTTAATTTCTATTTTTGGGAAATGAAGGCTGTTGCTAAGCAGTTTAGAACTGATTCTTCGAAGGATTTGAAGTAGCAAAAAGATCTTTAGAACCAAGGCAGCCACCCATGGGCTTCAGAGTTCAGGTGGGACATTCAAAAAAACCACTGTTCTTTCTGTTGTTTTGGAGTTTTCTTTGTATCTACGTTTCAATCAGTTCTTTTCTCTTATGTTATCTGTGTGCTCTAAAAAATGCTAGCAGATCTCAGTATTATGGTGTGCAAGGCAAGTCTGCAAGTTTTCCAAAAGTACTGTGTTCAAAACACTGGAGAATTTAATTTGATCCCAACCGAGGCTTCAACGATGTAGGGACCTTCTATTTTTTTGGACTGCAAACCAGTAATAATTAATGATCAGATATAGCTTTGGCTTCTGGCAGTTTGGTCTGATCAGCCTAATTCACAGATAAGACAATTGTCCAACTTTGGCTTCATGGTGGTAGCTTAATCTATGTAAGGGGGCTGGTAAATCAGACTTCCAGAACTCTTTCTTGTACAAATATTTCTTAGTTATATAGGACTCTGAAAAGTATAGCAAAGCCTTTAGGTAACTAGATTAAAAAAAAAAAAAAATCCTGAAAATTATACTCTATTTGAAGACCATCAGGACCCTGGAAAACCTGAGAGCTTTTTGCCTTAATAGTTCTGTGGCATTATTCCCAAAGGGTGACCTACAACAGGACTGAACCATTGTCCACAATGGCTTACTTTCCATCCACTTGTTACTTGCTCCCACTGTTATATCCCAGGGAATATCTTTGCCTGCAATTTTTCTGAAGCCTTTTTCACCTGAGGAAAGAGAAAATTTTGCTGACAAGTCCAGAAATGGATTTTTTAGTGATCATTTTAATCTCTTACTGCCTTGACTGTGTAGGACAATTGATAAGCCTAATTTGGATCTATTGTCTCGTGTGTATGCTACATATTCCCCCCTAGTGCCCAGGACCAGAGATCCCTGTGATGGGCCCTTCCCAAGGAGGACCAGCTCCCCTTCTGGAAGGTTCCTCGTTACAGTTCCCTGGGCTGCTCTCACTCTCGGGAAGGAGCCATGGATTTGCTGTAACTAAACTAATTACAGCTGCCCTCCAGAAGTCTGTATGCTCCATTTCAACAACTGCTTCAAGGTCCAACATCCAAAGTATGTGATCAAATGGGATTCTCTAAACAGGGTGGGAAACAATCACCTTTCTGCTTCCTTGCCTCTGGCTGACCTGGAGGGGAGCACCCTTGGGGAAAGCCAGGGAGGACAGACTTGAGAACAAAGGATTTCACTACTAAAAACTGTATTTTACTGACTATGATGACCATGACAGATATTGAGCTCAGGATCCAGCAGCCAGATTACTTGTGGGAGCTCGATTACCCAGATCTGAAAGTGAGACCATGCACATGATGGCCACCAAGGACAGTAGTCAGGCTCTGAAGATGTGCAGAATATGGAAGACCAAGAGAAAGACAGATGGTCTGTAGCAAAAATTATTTCCATCAATAGAGATTTTAGGGAGGGAAAGCCAGAAAACTTTGACTGAGTGATTTTACACTCTAGTAAGGCACTATTAGTATTCCTTTGGCAAATGAGGATTGATTTGCTTGTGTCTGATAGATTACCAAACACAGACTCAAACTTGGTGCAAAGTCATGGAACTATAGCTTGAGCCCCTTTTTAAAAGTTGCTTGGTAGATCATTTAAAATCAGTGTAAGAGGTCATTGGAAAACATTCACACAGTTTCCACAGAAAATGAAAGTACCTCTTTATAGTTATGTATTCATGCAAACAGACAATGTATCACAAATAAATAACAGCATTCTGTACTTAACATCATAATGGAAGTGAAATAAGGCAAACCCCAATGTATAAATTCTTTATTGGATCTCAGGAGGAAGAAAACAGCAACTTTTTCATTGAAATGTCCATTGCTCTGTGCTGTCAGTGCTAGTCCTCCAATGCAGAACAGTCTTCCTAATTGTCCACAGGAGAGGAATATAGTGTTATAGAAAACATTTGGTAACTTGATGCAACCTGGTTTCCTCTATACAAGTTTTAACTGTTTACTGATAGTTGTCATGCTGTTTTTGAAGCACTGTTTACTTTTCATGTCTCATTAGGGAGGTTAAATTAACTCCACTTTCTGTGCTTCAGCATGAAGTTTATGCCATCCTTCTCTGGAAAGTGACTGAAAGGACTTCTGCCTTCCATCTCCTGCTTTTCTCAGTTCTCTTCCCACCCAGTCACTAGGAAAATATGCAAGAGGAAGGGGACAAGGACCCAGCTACCTCTTCAATCCATTCTGCTCTCTGATGGGAGACAATTTGTTTCACTGCATAAGTATTGGGGCACAGCTTGAAGTCCACTGAAATAAACACTTTTTCTTCTGATTTAAGCCCCAGTAAAAGAGCATTTGCTGCCCCCAGCACAGAGGTTTTCCTAAGGCACAGCAGAAAAGCCAAACAAGGAGGGAGGATGACCTTCTGTGGTCCCCTCCCCTCTTGCACAACCCTGTATGACGGCTGCTGTAATGAAGTTCTCAGAAAACCTTTTAAAAACACACACACACACACAGAAGGGACTGTACTAGTATTGTAAGCTTTAAAACTGGTTTCTGGGCAGGAAACAGAAGGCATGAGTAAGAGTGAAGAGTTCAATATAGGGAGAGGCAGCAAATCATACGTTCAAAGAGTCAGTGTGCCACACATCTGAATGAGCTTGTGGACTGTCAGGGTTTTACTTGAAAACTGGTTTTAGAGATAACACAGTGACTGAGGGTGGTAAGGAAAAAAAATAACAGGAGCTCTGACTGGGAGGGCAGAAAGGGAGTGGAAACAGAGTGGGGGAGGATAAACCTCTCACTTGGTAAGTGACAAAGGCATTTTAACGCAGTAAATAAAAGTGAAAAGAAAGTATTTTCCTTCGCTCTTTCTCAGCTCTAATAATGATCACAGCTCCAGAATAAAACCACAAGGGCTGAACAGATGTTGTTTAAAACAATTTAATTCTAGACAGAAATTAAATTCCCACCAACTTTAATGAAAATACAAAGTGCTGAACAAATTACATTCTGACTGGGATTTTTCCTCCCAATAGAAAGGAAGAAGCTTACAAGTCAATGTAGTCCTATAAGACAATTTTTTTAGTACAAATTTCATGAATGTGGATTGTATAGGAGCACAGAATCACAGAATTGAGTTGGAAGGGACTCTCAAGGATTACCACATTAACTCCTGGCCCTGCACAGGACAGCCCCAAGGATCACACCATGAGCCTTGACAGCATTTTTCAAATGCTTCTTGGATTCTGTCAGGCTGCCTGGTGCTGTGACCACTTCCCTGGGGAGCCCCTTCCAGTGCCCAACCACCTCTGGGTGACGAACCATTTCCTGATATCCAAGCTAAACCTCCCCTGACTGAGCTCCAGGCCATTCTCTTGGGTCCTGTCACTGGTCACCACAGAGGAGGGATCAGTGTAAAAGGTGTTTCCAGAGTTAACAGGAAACTCTGAAATTGCCATGCCAGAACGTTGTGGCTTTATTAGAATAAAAGCTGTTAAAATCATATTTTCAAAGTTAATATTCAGCAAAAAACTGTTAAGAACATGGTTAAACATTTAAAAGGCATAATTATACATTGAAAAGCATAATTATACATTCATTTACCCAATAGGGCAGATTTTACAACTAGAATTTTTTAAAAAGGGGTTTTGAATTATAAAAAAGTACAGTTTTTTATTGCCATCTTAGTACACAATTTTATTGCCTGATAAGAACAACCAAACACTTCATACTTGACTGGAGGCTCTTTTATACAGTTCTCTTCTGGCTGATCAGCAGTGATGCATTGAAACTCATGAAACATATAAAAATTGCAATTAGTTTCTGAAAACTGACTTTTCCCATTTGTTTTAGGAGCACAATTTCACCTGAGGAGCTTGCAGCTTCTTTTGCCCCTGCTGTTTTGATGCTCTCAGTGCTTTAGGAAGTGCCATCTTCCTGCTGGGGTAGTGCAGATGGAACACTGTTGTGCTTAGTATTTTTTTTTTTACTCCTGAAACACAAGGCTCCCACCTCAAACTTTTACATCACAGAGAGAAATAATTCCTTACATTTTTATATCCATATTTCACCTTAGAGCCTCAAGGGAAAAAAAATTAAAATAAGTCTCCTTTCTTACTTGGTCTGTTTGAGACCTTTCACTCAGTTCTCTAAAAGGCTTCAAGATGTGTGTGTCCTGTGTTGTGTGTGGGAGAGGTGTTTCCAGATAGCTCATGATTTGGATTTATCACCTTCCTTTATTTTCCCATAGTTGTAGTACCCCAATGTATTAAGGCAAAACCTTCCCTGATGCCAGAAAGGATTTTTTTTCCCATATTTTTCTTGCCATGGATACTTTCCTAGATGAGTTAATTTTCACCTACAGAACCTTTTGAGTCATCTAAATCAGAGGAGACAAATCTTTTCCTTGCAAAAGGCTAAGCAGCCCTTTCACACACCTTTCACACACCTTTCACAGGCCACACATTAACACACAGATTAGTGTTATTTTATAAACTGTGAGAGGGGAAAAAAAACCCCGTTGAAGTCCTATAAAATAAAGTCGGAGGGCAATTCTGCCAGCAGGTCCTCAGATCTTCTACACATGACCTCCCTTGCGTGGTGGACTCCCATATTTACACACCTCCTTGAAAAACAACTCCTGAATGCTTTATTAAAGGAAATATCACATACACAGCATTTTGGAAAAAATCACAAGGAATGTCTTTGAAAGTAAATTTAAAAGTGTAGCTCATCTCTGAACTGGATGCTCAGTTAGGTTAAAAGGATACCTACTGAGGCAAGAGGATTACATGCATTTTCCTTTGCCAGCTTCTCTGTGCAGATGTATTCCCTATCAAGAGCCTGGACAGCAGCACCCATGGACTTCTGTTCCTACAGTGATGTCTGTGTGTAGGATGAACAGACAGCGTGTCCCACAGGCACTCTGGACACCCACCATTCACTGCTGAAGCACACTGTAGGTAAAATTCATACTGGCATTTCAAAGGAATCTCCAGAGCGATTACTCACATCTGTATTTTCTCCCAGTCCACACTAGGAAAGGTTTACAGGATTGGGTGCATTTCCCAAAAGCTGTGTTTTGCTGACTTTTCTTGTCCCCCTCACATCTCCTCTGTGAATCAATGCTCTTATCTCTCACACATCTAAAATGTTCTTTATATCAGAGAAATTCTTCTACACCACATGAAATAAATGCCTTTGTTCTCTCTGCAGTGTTTGTTGAGAAGGATGGATTGGATCCACACAAAGATCATGATAAGCATGTGAAAACATACCTAAAACTTAACTTAAGCCTGCATTCATTTATGGTAGGGCTTGAGGCTTTTCTGTTGCGGATTTCAGGACTTCACACTTGCTTGCACGCTGTCAGTTAATGAAACTATCACATGAATTTGTGAAAGGCCACACTTAACAGGCTGTGTCACTAGCTGGGGGTACTAAGTGGTTTGGGTTTCCCAGAATTTATCCTTCTCCTTCTGCCTGGAAATGTTCTCTGGGTAGTAAAAGATAATTTTTCCCACTTGTCTGGATAAGTGAGCCCAGAGGAAAGGTAGCTCTCTGGCTGCCAGATGTACAGCAGCCCCAGGCAAATGTGCATGCAGATCACCAGGTGGATGTACTGCTCCAGGCAGCCAGTCAGATGGACCCCAAATGCACCAGGTCTCTTGTGCACAGGATCTGTGCCACTCCTCTCCTGGGAAACTGGAACAGGAATATTTGAGCCCTGTTTTGCCTTTATTAGCTGAAAGTACTTGGGTTTACATTATACTGTAGTATAGAGTAGCATCCTGTTATTTTTTGTCTCAAAAGTACTTGTGCCTGATTTTCTACATTTGCCACCATCTCTCTTCTACTTGAAACTCTTAAGGCTCATCACTCACTCTTGTGTTTGAGCATTTTAGGCTGGTCTAAGGGTAAGTATTAGATTCAAGAGATGCCAACAGAGGGAAAATCCCATCCCATGTGTTGGGGCATAAAGGAGGGTCTGGTAGTGCTGCTAGGATGTCTATGACAGCATTACCTAATCAACTCCATCCATTTTTGTCCTCCTGGACAGCCTGAAGCTGCCAGGAACTAGGCCACTGGCTGAAGCACTGAAGGCTGAGGGGTGGAACAGCAGCATGACCTCTTTGCTGAATGAAAAGCAGTTGAGACATGGATCCACAGCCTGTGTATCTATGGAGATGGAGCAGGCTAGTGGAATTTGTCATTCCAGCTCTCTGCAAGGGTTATCCCGTGTGTTTTACATATTGCCATAAACCCATTTAAGCTTGTACCCAGCTACCATGAAGTAGCTGGCTAATCATGTGGAAGCAGTGGCTCAGGAGGCACATAAAAAGGAGACAAATCCAAAACGGGCACTAGAGCTGCCAAAAAGGAGGTCTAAGAGGTGATATCAGATGTAGTTTTTTATGCTTTACTGTGACCACAGCTTCACCCAGTGGGATGAAGGAAAGCACCCACTGTCACACAATTGCTGTAATGCACTGGTGGAACCTCCTTGTCCTGCCCTACACAGTTCAGCTGTGACCTCACTGCTCTGTCCTTTTCCAGCAAAAAACAGAAAGTGCTTCTTTTCTTGAAAGCAATAGAGGCACAGAATCTACCTGAACTTCACTGTCAGATGATTTCCTTGAAGCTGTAAATCAGCCTCTGAAATTTTCTGTGTGCACCAGGAGCTAAACGAGCTAACCTTCTGTCAAGCACTGAATTCTGGGACATTTTTTCCACCTTTGCAAACATTAGTCTGTTTAAGTGAATCAAGTACTTACCATGGCATGATGAGGAGGAACCCTGGGGAAAAACTAGTGAGCTCATAGTCCAAAACTGATGCAGTCATAGTACTCAAAGAAAAAGAAAGAAAAAAGCACTCAAATTTTCCACTATGATAAAACCAGAAGCAAGTGCTAGAATAACTAGGTTTTGACATCCATTGTTCAGTGTTGCTAGAGTGTTATTTTTTTCTGTATAGCAGAACAGTGGTTAATTCATAGCCCTTGGGATTTTTTTTCAAGCATAAATCACTACAGTTTTTTTCCCCCCACTATATCAATAAGTGGTTTGTAAAAATCTGCAGGGAAAAATAAACCATACAAGCTGGCAAGTAGTTTTAGTGGCATTTAAAACAACTGTGGTAGTTATAAACAGTAAACAAAACATAGTAACCAATTCAAACACTAGAGATTGTTGTATCATAGAAGCATAAATCATTAACTTAATAATTTCAGCAGCAGTGACTCAAGTACAAAATTAAGCCAACAGTACCCCCTGTGGCAATAATGAAGTACTGTATTTCTTACAGAAAACTGACACAATCTGTGGTCACAGTTTGGAAATCCTTTGAATTTGATCCTTGGAAGGGAGACCTCCAAGTAGCTTTTGCACAAAGTACTTTTAGAAGGAGTCATATTCCAGACATATATTCATAAACACAATCCAGAGCCCACCAGCAATGGAGATGAGGTTAGAGGTATCTCAAGAGGAGACGCACAAATATAAATGTGATGGAGACCACTGCTGGGATTCAGTTCTGTGTTTTAGACAACATTCCAGGCTATTTTTCTGAAGCACCAGTGTTATGAAGCAGAAGATTATAACCTAGAAGGGCCTGAAGACGCAGTGCTCACTCTGGCTAAACTCCTGCTACGGTAGCGCTGGCGGGTTCAGTTCCAAATATCCCAGCTGGCCCTTTACGAAACACTGCAGCGTATCTGAGAGGAAACTGCACTCTCCTCCCCTCAGCCAAATCCATGCTACATCTCTTCTGGCTGCTTGGAAATGAAGCTCAGAGTGACTAGGCTTCTCTCTAGGCATTAGTCATGGGTCAAAAGTTAGGTGGTTGAATCTCAGCTTTAAATCTCCTTAATTTTCCAAGAAAATTGTGGAACTTCTAGGATATATGAATGTTGCTCAGCCAAAACTGCTTTTAATTTTCATCTGCAGATTTTGATACCTTTTCAAAGAGATGAGAAAATTCAAGAAGTGCTGTCAGACTTGGTAGGGAATGCAGTTCTCTTTCAACTTCTTTGGTTTCTAATTTCTCTGCTATTAGTCTTTCCACTACAGCATTTTGGTGATAGGAACAAATAATACACTTCTGATGTTAGATGATGCTACGGGGAGGCAGAAAAATCATGTGATAATACCTCACTTCTGAACTGCCTTTTCTTTAAGGATTTCAGAATTCTGAGAGAACTCATGTAGAGTTCTACATGAAGATTTCTACATATGAAAATATACAGAAAATTAGTCTATGGTCAAAGCCCATGCAGCAAAAAGCAGGAAAAATCACTGTTGAAAAAAACAAAACAAAACGGTAAAATGCAACCATTCAAAAGGAAAAGACAAGACAACCAAATGCTATTACAGAAGCAATCACACAAAAGGTCTAATCTCCTTGTCCAAGTTATTGACACATCCCAACTAAATATTGTCTTGTTCTCCTTGTTTCAGTGTTATGTATGTGCCAGAAGCCTTTTACAGCATGAAAAAAGGCACCAACTGATGTAAAGTGAAGTTAAAACCTAACTATAATGCAAGAAATTAAAAGTTTCATTCAAAACAATCAAGGATGAAGAGACATTTTTCACTTCCACACACACAGTAACAATTCTTGTTAATTCTTCTTAATATGGGTTTTCCTCAGAGAAATCTTTCAGTCAAACCTCTCTTCCTCATATGTCCTCTGTGAAATTGCAAGGTGGTGCTCTGTAATTTCAGTCTAGTCCCTTATTTAACATTAGATTTTTCTTTTGTTATGTATGTGCCCTGGCAAACACTAATGCTCACAAGAAACATGAAGTCTTTACCCAAACCCTGCGGAAGACACAGCCTGAAAAGTAAGGGACCAATTGCAAACATTCCTGCATGAGAATACAGACTATTGACTCAGGCCAACACATCACAGATAACATACACATTAGCAAATAAAGGTGACAAAAGGAATTTGCAGAAACAATCAGCAACAGTGCTGTGTACTCCAGGACCTCCCTCCAATTTCTAAGATTAAATCTTAGGAAAAAAAATTAAGACATAACCATTATCTACAATAGTTTTAACAGTATTACCTTATCCTCTTGTCTGAAAGCCATGGAACAGTATGAGGTCTTTTTTCTTGGTGTATCAGAGAAGAGAAGATGCAGCAAAATGCCTCTACTGCTGGTAGGTAATCTGAGTAACCAGTGAGGACTGAGTCAAGCCTCAGCTATCCAAAAGCCTTCCTCAGAAATCCTTCTCAGAAGGACAACCTTCTGACAATTAAAGTACAGAACAAGGAAAAGAGACAAGATTCAGGATGAGCACTGTGAAGCTTGAAAGATAAATTTCTGTCAGGAGAAGCAGACAATGGAAAAGCTGATGTCCCAAAACCATGGCAAAGCTATGACGTCTGCAGGTGACACAACTGCAGCAAGTCCAGGCACCTGAGGAGCCCCTGGGTTAACTGTGATGGGCAAGTGCCAACAGTAAACAGGACCCAGGACTCTGCCAGCTAGCCCAGATGATTGCTAAGGACTGAGGGGTCATGAGAGGAGGGGGTACTTTGGTATTTTGTGCAGCTTTAAGATGATGTCATCGACATCAGGTAACAGAACAGAATCCTTCATCCTTAAAGATCCAGAGTCTCAGATCACTTTCCAGAGTGATCACTCAGATTTATATCCATTTAATACTACTTACAGAGTAACCAGTTGCTGCATACATTACCAGTTATCACTAAATCTGAACTGTGTGTGAACTGGGCAAGTGAGATGTGCCAGACTTTCAAAAGGAGGAATCCAGTTCATACACAAATACCATTCCATTGTATTTACCAGTAACAGTACAAAAATATCAATTACCTTGCTTGGTCTGAGACTTTCCCCTTTCACATGTGTCTTAGTGTTTGCTTTATTTCTGAAGCTGCATTAACCAAGAAAATCCTGAAAATGGCCAACTATCATTGCTGTGTATCCAAACTGAGGATTAAAACCACATTTAGCCAAAAGCAGAAGGTTTAAGGAGATTTCCCAGCTGAAATACTTTTCAGGTGTAAACCACTGTCATAGATCTTTGCACACAGAAGGACTGTATATCATTCACTAGGAAAAATCCCATCACCAAGAAGATTCCTTGGAGAAGACTGAAAACTAAATGGATAGCCTGGCCAATTGCTCAGCTCTAGCTACTAGTAAAAAGCTGTTTAAGAGGAAGAGGTGGTTTATGGATCTTTGCACTTGGACAATACATCCTGGCCTGGGGTGAGTTTGAGATTATTGGAATCTCAAACTGGTCATCTACAAAACAGCAGGTACTAACCAAGACTCCAACTTGGATCCCTTGGGGGGACTGGCAGAAATGCAGAATTAGATGCCCTACCTCAGGGCACACCTTAGCCTCCTGGAATAAGTGGGATTTCCTTCAACAGCGTAGACTATCCATTTTTCACAACAGAAACTAACTCAGCTCCCGCAGCTAATGCTAGTTAGCACTGGGGTAGCTCTGTATTTACTTAGAGGAAAGCACTAAAAAAAGAACTTCCTTAAGCTCACAGGTTTGTAAAGCATTGTAAATTAAAGAGTTCTCTTCTAAATGTAGGCTAATGAGGATCAGAGGGAAAAAAAGGAGGCCTTGTTTTGATGTACATAGGCAGCAAACATCTTCAGATGCTGGGTCTGGTTTAACACGCATCCTTGTGAGAAAATAATTAGGTTGCTAAGTGTGAGTCAAATGCCACTTACATTAAATAGTGCATGTCTGTGTGATGAAGAAATGCTGACTACATATGAGTTCAGCCACTTTAGTAATATCTCAGGCAAACCTTCTCGAAGTTACTTAATGCATGTCAACAGCTCAAACTGTAAGCAAAATTAAAGAGGGAAATTTGGTCCCTGAAATACATCCTTTTAGGACCTAGAGAGTATTAAATCAGCAAGTTATGTCTATCATTAATCTTTTCTGAATGAAAATAGTCTATTTGTGTCCAAGTATATGTGATAATGTGGAATAATGCAATAAGCAAAGTTGAGGTTCAGGCAACACTGTAAAGGTATGATAAAGGACACACTGTTGTTCTCCAGCTCTTCTCAAGAAACAATAAATCTAAAAAGACTTATATTGGAAACATTGTGTGAGATATTCAACAAAATGCAAAGCTAAATGAGGTAAAATTACAAAGTTGGTACGAGACAAGATGAAAAATTTCCTCATTTATCCAGTTCCTTATATATTCCCTTAAATCATGTTAATTTACCTTTAGAAAATCACAAATGTCCTTGATTTGGCACAGTAATTAGTCACTGTGAGTGTGCAGACTGGGAAAAAAGACATTGTTCTGTAAGGACCCTTCTGAAAGCACACTCATGTTTCTCTTCCAAATTTTTGTCCAGGATGACATCTCCTTGCAAAGCAGTTGTATGATCTTCTTATTCCCCCTCATTTTTCAAAAGAATGTAAAGAAAAGTTCATCTAATGAAAAGTCTGCTTTATGATAACTCTGCTGAAGAACTACTAGTAAGGACTTTGTAAACAATCTTGCTTCCCAAAAACATTGTTTTGATCACCCAGAAAAACAGCTCGCCATCAGAAAGGGCTAAACCAAACCTGACTGCAGTTCATGTGCTGTCATTATTTTGGTCATATGAACATTCTGTTCCAGTATGACCCTCTTTTTTACACATCAACTTGTTTGAGTTGCTTTTATTTCAAGCATCTCACTAAAATTCGTACAACCCATATTCCACCTCTCTGTTATAGATATAATGTCTGCAGGAGACAAAGAAAAGCTATTAAAAAGCATGCATCCAATACTTAGTGTTACTTTTTGATGCTGTTTTGGAATGAAATTAGAATTGACCTTTTTTTTTTGGCATTAGAAACACCCAATACAAACAGAATGGAGAAACAAACCTAATGGTGTTAGAAGCAATCATTTTCTCAAGCACCACAACCCCTGTGCTTTAACACTCAGCATTTCTAACTTTCTTCTCTGCAGAAACACTGAATTACTTAATAAATATATCATGTAATCATGTATTAGCAACAATTTTCTATGTTCACAATAGTATTTGCATTGACATGGCAACTGGGAGTGCTCATCAAAGCCAGACCCCATACAAGGAACTGTTCAAAGCAGAAAGAAAAATCTAAGACAAGTTTCAATAATTGCATAAAGAGAATAATGCAGCAAAGATAAGAGAAACATTATGAGAATCTGGTTTTAAGAAATCACTGAATGTCTACAGTTAAAGAAGAGCAATCTATACCATCCTCTCCTACTCCAGCTTCATATTGGAGCCTGATGTCTAGATAGGGGGGATGGAACTTTTTTTTGACGTAACAGCCTTTCTTTTTAGGGGAAAAGTAGTGATTTCTGCATTCCATTACATTATCTTTTTGTCTCTGAAAAAATAAGGTATATTGATGATGCAAACATTCTGTGGGCATTTATACTATGAATCAGAAGGGTGGAGTACACCCTGACACAATCTAAGGAGAGAATATTGCCCTCCAGTCCTTTAAGAAACTAATCTCAGGCCTAAAGCCCTGATTATCTCTTGCATAACTTACCTGTTCCAAAGAATTTGAATTATTCCATAACCTATGCCTTGCAACTGCCATGAGAAGTCATATGCAAATTTTATTCAAGTACTTGCAAAGGTACAAGAGTTCTTTAGCTTCTGTTGTACTCTTCAGCCTTCTTTAATGTGAAAGCATCATGATCTATTTTCTTTCTAATATCTTAATATGATTAATGCTGAAATGGTTACTTTATGTAATTGAGCAGAACTGACCTGGATCACATTATTCAGAGCTCATGCAAGCCTCCTCTTTGAGGTCACTTCCCAGTTCATATCTGGTCCAGATGGATCCTGACTGATATTTGAAAGCATTATGAAAACAGAGGGTCTGACATAGGATGGCCAAAGGACTGATAATAGCAATACTGCTCACAAATGCAACATTGGCTACAAGGCAGTTCTGCTGTTTCAGGATCCCTGTTTCCATGGATCATCTCCAACTTGCTGAAACATGGGACAGTATTTATCAGTCATGCTAAAATGTGCATCCCTGCTATGTTCCCCTGCATGTAGTGGGGATGTCTACAGTGGTTTGAGAACATAATTTGAATATCCCATTCTACAAAACATGGAAGAATTTTGTAAATATCATAACACAAAATAAATAAGTTTTGGTAATTCTGCACCTGGCTTTCTTGAGGGTGCATTTGGAATGTTCTTTTTGTTCCTTACTCCACTCAAGACAAACATCAACAAACCAGAGTGAACGCTGTGGAGAGACACCATAGCCTGGAGCACAGAAGTAAGAGAAGAAACCAAGAGGGTCAGGAGAAAAGGAGTCTAAAACTGAAATTTAACTCCTGTCTGCCATTCCTTGCAAAAGGCTGACAACAGAAGATACAGAGCCAGGCTCTCCACAAGCCAAAGGAAAAAGAGGCAACACAGATCACAGGAAAAACATTGTATCTGAATATTGGGAAAATAAAAATCACAGAGAAGGCAGTGCAGCACTGTAAGAGTCCACAGGTATAAAATCAGACACCTTCACTATTGTGAGAGGAGCCCGGTCACGGTTCACCAGCAGATTCTGGTCTGCAGGGCCTGATTTTCTCAGAGGGAGTAAACATCAGCTGTTTCCACTGAAGTCTGTAATATATGTCAACATTTATTACTTTGAGGAAATTAAAGGTAGGTCACTCAAGATTCAAGGACCAGATTTTTAAATCTCCTTTATGGAGCAGACTGGACATTGAAGCCAATTGCAGATACATCCCTGTGTTTAGGTACTCTAGAACTGTTGCTAAAAGCACCATGGAAAATCAGCCCCTCATTGTTTGATGTGTCTCTTTTGTTAGTTAGGTAGATTTCTTTTGCTATCCCACAGTGCTATATGTGGTGCTTTGTTTATTTTCCAGGTCAAGGAGTTTCATGCACTGGAAACTTAACTTTGAAGAAATAATATGAGAGGAAAAAAAAGATAATCTTAAATCTACCAAGTTTAAAGGGAAGAGAAAAAAAGTTCAGTTCACATGATTAACTGTCATAAGCACAGTACATACCATCAGAGGTGCCAAAGCCTGACTTGAAAGATTTTAAATGTTTCAAGCTGTGCAAGCATGCGTTTCTTCAAACAGGCAGAACTGATTATGATGATCACAGGCAAAACCTTAGTTAAACAGAGGATGTGCAATTTTTGTAAATCGTTATACAGCAATTACTAACTATTGAAATAAATGGCTTGTGTGTTTATTAGCACTAGAGCCTTTTTCTCTTCCCTCTGTATCCCTGTGAAGAATAGGGAATGCTGCAGGTGATGAAGACAATTTTTATCATCAATACAGGACAAGGCAACAAGTCTGGAGAAAATAAAACTTGACCAAGTAATGTTATTTAGGTTTCAAAAAGTTTAGTAAACTTTGGGATAGTTTCAAATAACTTTTCTTAGAGTTAAGGTCAAATTTTCTTTTCACCTCTTTATTACCAAATATATATATACATTCTGGTCATACCAAGAATGAACATTTGTTCCTTAACGTGTCAAGAGCTGAACACACTCCTGTACACACAATATTTTAGATGAATGGAAAGAAGCACAGAAATTATGGAAGTAGGGATAAGGTCATGCAATCCTTATTATATTTTACTATTTGTGTTCCTAACTCTAAACAAAACCTTACTCAGCTGAGCTTTATGTACTTTTTAAAAACTTATTTAAACTGGCACAGACAGTTGTTTGGACACTCCTAAATCTTATTTAACTTGCACAAGAGACTGAATTGACAAAAAGCTATGAAGGAAAATAGGAGTTCAAACAGAGCTTTGTAAGGGGTCAATTTTGTCAACTTGAAACTTAAGTTAAACTGGCATCGCTTTAAAACTATAGAGGCACATGTTATTCTAGTCATGCTGTGCCTTCAGAACAGATAAATGCTCCAAAATACCATCCAAAACACCAAAACACCATCCAAAACACCATCTCCAAAACATATCCCTCAATCACCAGCAGATCAGAGAGAAGGAAACATTTGGAGGCAGAAAAGGAAAACCTGGAGATGGAACATCTCTTTACCTAGAAGATAATGGGAGCTTACATCTTCAGTTTAGGGAAAGGCTTGTTCTCCTCTTTGCTGTCAGTCTCTATCCCATCAAAAGGCCCCAAAAAATCTGTAGTTCCCAGGAACAGGAGGACTGCCTCAGCAGATTGGGTTGCAAATTGAGTTTTAAAACACGTTCTTGGTGTGTTGTGCATGTCAGAGACAGAAAATTTGGGAACAATATTCTGAACTCGAACCTATAAAAACAATAAAGAATCAATCTAACTTGCTTTCCACAGAAAGACAAGTTTTTTTCCCCAGAGAATCCTGCTTTATTATCTTATGATTTGCTCTCCCAGATGGAGTTAACTGAAAGAGGATTGATTTTTAATATATGGTAAGTATCTGCCCTGGCTGCAGCCAGATTACAAGGCAGCCCTCAGGTCGTGATTCACAGAACTGTGACTGGGCCATGGTTAAGTCCACTGAAATAAGGAGATGTTCAAATACTACACTCATTAGGGCATGTTTAATGCTTTCCTGAGGGAATTCCTGACCAGTTAGTGTTAGATAACCTTGAAGAAGCTAAATATTTTTGGAAAATGAGCGAATTTTATTTGTTCAGGGTGACAAAACAACCTGGCTCAAATGCCTGGCCCTTAGTCATAGTTTGTCCTTGATTGTCCTTCATGATTTATTTCATGCATTAGGATCTGTAACCATCAATAAAAGGTGGTCTGGGGTGGGTTTTTTTCTTCCTGTAGGCAGAGCATCTCATAATGAACTGATCCACCAGTTTGCCAGTATCTGATCTACTCTCTAGGTACAGCATCTGACCTCCTCTTTAAATACAGACATACACTCCCATCTATCTATACTATCTTTACCTGTACTCTTTACACATATGTATCAACTTCTGCATGTGTTATATAGAAGAATAATATACAACCTATGGTATATTGAAGTTGTCATTCCACAGTATCCTTAGATTTGTAATGGAAAAAGCCAGATCCAAAGGGAAATCTAAGAAGTTGATTAATACCAGAAAAGGAATAAATAAGATTGGAAACAGAGTGAATGCTTGAAAATCTTACTTGCTTCTACCCAGGGTCACTAATTTAATTTTCTCCTACCGTCCATGTGGTTTTTGTTTTTTAATTTCCAGGAATTCCTGACTGTTTATTCTATAGTGAACCAATGGGCTTTTGAGGCCATGCTATGTTGTGGGAAATGTCTCAGTAGTATGTGTTCTTTGTTAAGAGTTGCAGAGGAGCTGCGTTGCTGTAATTGAACAAACACTAAGTATCTCACTTTTAAAAGGAAGCATAATCTGCTCATCAATTAAAGCCAAATGTCTGCTTAATGGTTAAGACACTGCTATGTGTCATCTTCCCAGTATTCATCAAAGCAGTGTTCCATAAGTGCCTTGAAACCCAATTGCCAGTATTAAGAAAAAAAATCTTCAGATAGGTTTGTGAAGGCAGATGGCTTGTTTATATGCAATATTAATATGAACAGCATTTTTCTAATAGAATGGTGTGTGATTTATCCAACATGTACAGCACAACAAAGGCAAACAAGGAGTGGGCTACACACACATACATCACTGGGTTCTGGTTACACAAAGTGCTGTGCTGCCTGCCCAAAACCTGGTCAGGGCTGTGCTCTCTCCCATCCCAACACCTCCTCTGGATGAGGAGCAGAGCTGGGGCTTCAGCCTCACGCCTGGTAAGACCATGGCCATCCTGTTCAGTTTTGCCCTTGCCACATCCCTCCCTGCTTCTGACAAAATCAGAACGTTACATATTGATGAAGTCATGCAAGAAGTAACAGAGGCGCCGCCAGTTGCTAAATGTCTGTCCCTGATCTAGGTCCAACCTCACTTGTCCTTCCTTGCCTCCTCCCATTGCTAATATTCCTCCCAGTGCTTCACAGATGTTTCCTTATCATGCTACTGAGCGGTTATTTTTCAAGCGGCTTCTCAGAGCAGATGTTCTACAGACACGTCCTGTTTAGCCTTCTGTTGACGTTATTTCTCTTATAAAAGAAGTGTTACTGCCACATTGCCTTTCTTAAAAAAAAAGAAAAATAAACCCCAGAACTCCAAATAAAGAAACAAATCATTGGGGTTTTTAAACACCTGCTGACAATCTGATAATATTCCAAGAGAAGCCTGAATGCTGCAGTTATGACTGTATACTTCACAAGGCAGCTCTTTCAAAATGTCTCTCACTCAGAAACATCTAGTCCTTATCCAGTTGCAGGACAACTCATTTAATACTTAGCAATAAAAGTTGCATAAAAACAAAATGTTGCACAGGTGTGTTTAGACATACACTATTTCACAACTATATTTTGTTTGTTTATTTATTCTAACCCCCCCCCCCCCTAAAAAAAAAAAGGGTCCCAAAACAAACTATGCATAATTTGGTTTCATGACACCAGGTGAACCCATCCATGCTCTGTGAATCTTATCTCTGCCCCTTCCATCCAGTTCATATACCAGGGCATGTTCTTCTAGTTACTTGGTCCTAGCATCTTTCTATTCCCCTTTTTATAATGTGTTTCCTTCCCATTACTATTAAAGATATATTTACTTGCTGCAGTTCTGCTCAGGTTTTCAAAGGGTGTTTGGAAGTGCTGCACTTGCAACCTGCTAGTTCTCAGGTCAACACTTGCAAATTAGCAAGGAACAAATCATTGCAGAGAAGTATTGTTGCAGGCTGATTTTCAAAGGGAAATGTGCAGCACAGCAGTCATGTGGAAATAAAGCTACATTGGAGACACTATATGGGTGGAGAAAATAAACAAATATTATACAAGTTTGGGAACTACAACCAGTGGCCAGATTTCTCCCAATAAGTATAAGACTGGAATTGTTCCATGAATTAAAACTTGGCTTCATGGGAGCTGTGCCAGCTCAAACCAGCTGAAGAGCTAGCCCACAGCCCACAGCTTTTGGCTTTGACCAAACTGCACATCCTTTGACTACACGCCCTTGATATGGAAGCACAGCCTTGAAGAATGAGCACAAGAGCAGAAAATCTTTACCTGAGCCACCCCTGCTCCAGCTGGCCTTGCTATGCAACCAGTTCATTAAACAATACTTCAAGAGCCTGATTCATCCTCTTTTATGTCAGTGAAATTGTTGGATCCAAGCCAGCATAAAACTGGAGCCATGTAGAGCTCAATTAAGCCCAAAGCTTTTGAAAGGGTTGATCAGCTAAAGCTTTTACAGTTCCTGTTAATACTAAGCACCAAATGTGTTTGACTTGGAGAGACTTTTTTGACTTCCAGAAATTTGGGACATGAAGCTGTGGGATAGTGGCAGTGTGACAGTGACAGGTAACTCAGTGAATGGCTTTTGACACAGTCAGCCTTCTGTAGGTCTCTGACTTCTGCTCTTAAAAGGCAGCTTCACTTCTGCACTCATCTGTTTATGAAAAACAAATCTAATGTTTTCTGTTTACAGTCTCTCCCTCCTTAGCTCAACATCACTTCTTCCTCACTGTCCTACATACCACCAAAACATCTGGGGTGGTGGCCTGTGCCAGAACTCACACCAAGTTGTCCAATTAGTCAGATATCCCCAGGGATTGGACAAATGCCTTGTATCAGATGTCTCTCCATCCCACTAACAGTTCTTGCTATTTAAAAAAAAAAAAAAAATAGTGCAGTGGTTCAAAAAAATCCACCCCAAAACACAACAGTGGGATATAAGAAGTTTGGAAGCTGAGGTGAGGAAAGAAAAAAAAAAAAAAAAACACAAAAAAACCAACAACAAAAACCTTAAATATAGTTTCCTGAGTGCATGCATGTGCATGTTTACTCACACACATATACGCAATATAATATTTTTTCTAAACAAGTATGATGGCTGAAAAATATCAAGGGTGGGCATGAAGTATTACCAGAAAGCATAAGAGAAATAAAGTAGCTGACTTCATAAAGAGTGGAAAATACTTTTGATTGGGGTTCTACTAACTGTGGGAAAGCTGCTAGAGGAAAAGTGGGAAATGTTTAAGCAACTGTTGGAAAGAGTGCAGTTGAAATTCTTCCCACTTCAGCCTAAACAGGGAAAAGTGCAACATAGGCCATTGTGGTTAGGTAAGGAATGAAACGCAAAGAGTTTTACAAGCAGAAAGCTGAAAGCTTCTAAAAAAGATAAACAAATCTGGTGCAGAGGATTTGGAGGCACTGTATGTAAAAATAAGCAGAAGTAAGTTAAAGGATCAAATTAAAGGAGCAAATGGAATTACTGAATGCTAAACTACATAAATATTTCAACTGACAACAATGAGCTCTTTAGACATTCTCACATTAAAGAAAAAGGAAAATATAATAGTGGTCTCCTAAAAATGCACAAAAAATGAGAAACAGGGACAAAGGAAATGGTTTAATAATAATACAGAGGAGGAAGGGAAAAAACAAGAATTATGTTACTGTTCCTGATCCAGAGCCCAGTTCTACAGGAATTGAAATGCAACACTTTACTCTTTTATTGGCAGATATTCATCTGCACCAGGTAGACAACAAGACAGAAAAGAGAGGACAAAGCATGCCAATTTCTTCACCTTTTCTCCCAATTGTGCTTATGGAGCTGGTTCAGGTTCCTATGCCTTTAAGAGAAGACGGGAAACTCCTACAAATTTCACCTGGCCACAGTGATCCAAAAGTTGCCTTTCTGGTATTTGTGATTCACTGGGACTCACTCTGTTCTGATCACTTATAAAATTCAGCCCAACTTGATGTCAAATAGCAGGGCACTCACTATAACGCCATTACAACATGATTTAACAACTCATACTCCAGAGGAATCCCAAGGCAGCTCAGGAACACTTAGGTAACTCCCTATTTATTTTGTTTACACCTTCTGTCCTTCTAAGTATTAAGAAACTATCAAATATCAGTATAACATAACAGGCTGTGAAGAGCTATGAATGGCAGAGAGACAGTCAGTAATGCAGAATTTTTGGAGCTGGAAGACTTTCCTATTTTATATGACTCTCTTCACTCATGTGAACATTCAAAGGAAAGCATTTCTGCAGAGGATTTACAGAGGGAATGGGCTCTGAAGGTGATCGTCCCCCCTTTGTATCAATATAAGCTTGTGCTATTTGATGGAGACAGATCCTGCACTGAAGTGGATAAACCAGTTGGTTTTTCCTTCATGCTTTCTCTCCCCATCTGGCTCCACACCTGTTGTGTGTTAAGTATATTTTCAGTGAAGACAAAAACCATTTAGGATGACCTAATAGATGTATACAAAATAATGATGGAAGTGATAATGATGTATATGGTAAAACACCCTCCTATCCAAGAAGCCCAACAGCCATGAAATGTGGCAGAAGCATTCTAAACATAAACACAAATAAAATCCAGTAAGAATCTAGTTCAAAAAGATAATGAAACACCTGGAACAAATGGTGGCACTGGACAATAAAAAATTGCAGCAGTGTTCTAAGCATTTTTGTACTGTAAATAAAAATGTAAACAACTGAAAAGCAGGAATGGGATAAATATAACAAGAAAATGAAAACACTTGGGCACATCCTTGAGCAGGCTGCATATGTAATAAAAGCAACTATGAAAAAGCAGCTGTTCATTATTATTAGTTATTGTTACTTTATTCATTCTTCTGATACAAAAAGTATATGAAGCCAAAGCCGGATACTTACAGTGGAATTAAATACATTGACGCCTACAAGGTCTGCAGGAATGAGTCCTGATTTCTTTCTATGAGCTATCACTATTGAAGATGTTGGCACTGACATATTAAGCCATTCAGGAAGGATGATAACATTCCAGAAACAAGACCACTGTTGTCAAGAATATTTCCTGGTTCAAAAAACTTGCCTGACCTCTTAAAACTGATTTCCTCTATTTAAAGTTAGCTCTGAACCCCAAATCTAAAACCTTAATGGAGTGGCTCTGACCGTCGTTTTGAAACTTAGCCCCTTCTCTGAGTCTGGTTCTCAATTGCTTTATTGGAGCCACATTGATTTACACTTGCTGAGTGGGTGGTTCGCTAAAGCCAAGCTGAAAAAACACATGTACCCCATCTCCAGTATACATACATTTTGTCACAGCCTTTGAAAGGAGTGTTAAGTCCTTAATATCACTAAAAATATGGAAGTATATTTGATTTTTTTTTTCTTCAACAGCTCTACGCCCTCTCAGTTTTCCTAATTTCTGCCCTGAGGCACAGCACTCACACCTTCAGATACTGCCCAAACATGCTGGATGAGAGCCCTGTTTTCAAGCAGGACAACCCTCAGCCCCAGTTTTCCTTCCCAGTCTTCAGAAGATATTTTCACGTTGTTCTCAACAGACTGTGTCTCGGGGCAAGGAGCAACAGGGTTTCATTAGTGCTTTGCTTGGAAGACTGCTGATTACCGCCCACTGCGGATGTGGGGGCTTGGGCCGTGTTTTGGCCTGAGTGTGCTCCAGCTCTGGCCCCATGTCCAGCAGCCAAACCAGTAGAAGATGGTGATGTTTGTCACTCCCAACTGCCCTCTGCCAGCTTGGAAACCATCCACTGGGAAGCTGCATCTCATTACTGATGCTGGACAGCGCTGGGCTGCATTCGCCCACAGTGATTAATTCAGTGAATTTGGCATGCAGAGAAGAAATCTCTCAAGATTGCATTATTCCAGCAAAACACACCTGGATACCCTTAGGAAACAAATATAACAACACTAGTATTGAGAAAAAAATAATTGCTAGGAATTTTAAAAGGGGGAAATAATTTGCAGTCAGAGATTTCACGGATCAGAACCAGCTTGGTAAAACGGATCCCTTTGTAGTGTTATCAAATGTTCTGGTACCTGGAGACCTTCAAACTGCAGGTTTCCTGTTCCGCTAAAATATTAGGGTGTGACTTCACCAACCAAAGGTTTTGCTTTAATATTAAAAATGTCAATAGGTGTTTTCTATGCCATACATAGAAAAAAGTTATATTTTATGCTCCATAAAGTAGATCAAAACATACAGTTTTGACTCACAGTCCATTTCTTTTCCTTTCCCCCTTCCTCGCCCATCTTTTTGACAAGAGAAGGCAGCAGAGAATTTGAACATCACTCAGTTTTCTTGCTTTTCCCTTAATAAAACAGTAAAATTGAAAGCTTTAGTAAAGACATGCCCATCTTCATGTATCAAAAGGTGCTGGCAAAACTTGGAAATCAGGATGTTTAAAACAGTATATCTCCTACATTTTTATCAAAAAGGCTCTAATATTGAACACTTCAGTTGATTCAAAAGTATAATAATTTAATTGTGGCCCAGATTTTTGCAGCCTTTCTAAACTTGAAGTTCAGAATTACAAAGGGTCGCACAATGCAAGAACCAGCAAAAAAAGTTGCCAAACTGTACCACTTAGTATTTCAAATATTTCCCATATGGAATGGCAGTGACCAGGATATAGAGGAGTAGAAGAGAATTTCACTCCAAAATTTATCCAACAAGACTTTAGTTATTGTCTCAATTAGAGAGAATAACACACAATGATTGTGTGTACTCGAGATCCCTACTCTATATCTCTCAGTTACTCATTTGAGGACAATGCCCATTTGAGGACATTCTAATTTCAGCCTTCTGAGCTAATTGAATCAGGGTCAGAGAGACAAGTGTTTCCAGTATTTTTCTGTGGAAATGTCTCACAGCCCATTCTATTGAAAAAGAAAGATTACATTTACACCTTTAATTTCTGTATTCATTCAGTAGAGTTAAGTTCACACATGATCTCATGGAACAAAAGTAAGCAAAATGATGACGTGAGAAAGGTATTTTTTTCCATGTTCCATTGCTGTGAAATCCTATCTTCTTGAGCTCACTGCCTATAATATCAGTTTAAATGAGATAAAACAGGACATTTCATTCTCATTCTGCAGCTTTTACCTGTTCTGTAAAATCCTTTCAGTACTTCAAATTCCTTATTTATTTTTCTGAAATATTTTTTAATTCACCTGTTTCATGAGAAGACTGTGCCTTCACACCAAAGGTCTCTAGACCACTTCTCTACTCATCAACCAATTCCCAGCAACCATCTACAAAAAGGTTACAAAAAGTTCAGAACCTACAGTGGTTTTTTAAGTGAAGTACAAGGAAAATTTGCACTTACAGTCACTGTGTTATGTGTACATAATATGTGGACAAAATACACCAGAATCTGAGTTCCACCAGTCTTGCCTATACAAGATAAATGCTTGCACCATCTTATGAGCCTCAGGACTTTTTCATTCTTTGTATTTGAACAGCAAAACATGCAATATAAAAGCCACATGGTCATTAGTAACCAAAACTAAATTGAAATCCTTACAAATTCAAACCATTTGAGCAATTGTAAATCAGGATTTGCTTGTGCAAGATTACTGCAATATTTTGGGTGAGACTCTTCACCACAAAATACTGATTTTATTCATTATAATACAAGACCATGACAAAAATCTCTTACTTGATCCTGTAATTAACTTTTGCTTAGCTTAAAATGTAGGAGCCACATCTGCTTCCACAGTATTTCTAATAAATAGACACACTCATGAAAAAATTTCACCCCAAGTTCATCTTGGTCTTCTTTTTTTATTAAAAAAAAGCTTATTTTTTCTTCCTGACCTTTTTCCTAGAAAAGACAGATAGATTGTGTGCAGAGTTTATTACGAGATCGATCAAGATAATTGAGGTATAATTTTCTCAGCTATTTCTGTCATCATTTTTAAAGGCAGAGATGATTATGTTTCTCTTTCACCCATCTGGGAAAGCACACTGTGTTCTCATGTAATTTGAACGTTTCAGCAAGGATGTGAGACCATCTTTTTGGATGTAGCTAATAGCTCTGCCATTAGGCCATCCTCTCTTGAGACTTAATTTTTCCTATTAATAATTGTCAACACTATCTCTTTTTCAGAAAAAAACAACCACACCTAAGTCTTCGCTTCCTCTCTGGCACAATACCAGCCAATATGAAGTTCAAAATGATGTTCCAGTTCTGAGGCTCCTTAACAATTCCCTTGCTCCTTATGAGAATCTTCACAGACAAAATCTTTTCCACAGCACACTTTCTTCAAGAATGATAGCTGAGCAAATATATGATAAGAAGTATGTTCTTTTTATAAGGTCACTCAAAAATTAAACTCCAAGTCTCAGGAGTGACCATGCACAAATACTCTTCTCATTTATGCCAATCTTTCAGTGCCATAATTTAGGTGAATTACTTTTAATTGCATCTAACCTTTCAAAGAACAAGATCCTGTCTGTCTGCTACGTTAGTTTTCACTCAATCTTTTTTTCTTCCCCTGTTTGCCATTCCATTATTCCATTTCTGGTAACAGTGATATCAGTTAAAAGAAGAAACACTCCTGTTGTGAGACACATTTTTTGGTCTCCAATATTAGATAATTTTTCCAGTCTGGAATGATAACACACTGTTTCACTGTGATCTCTTATATTTCAATCTCCTTCAACCATCTGTATTCTACCCTGTATTTCTACAGGTATTTTCCAGCAGTCACTTCCAGTCATTAATGCTTGACTAGTTAAGACTTCAAGTCAAAGCTATTGCTTCTGTTTATCATTAAGGCAAAACCAAGACATTAAATAGGTATGCATGAGTGTGTATTACTGTGTATGTTGTTTGTATTAGTGGCTTGAACCCTGAATTTGCTATTTTTCTAGAACTGGCAGAGATAGATTGTTCTTACTGCATTTAAACCCAGTGATTTTCAACTCTGTTGGTGACATAAAAAAATCTAGGCTTCAGTGTCCACACCATAACTAAGCATCTGTTCCCACATTAAACATTCTTGTTTATATATATATATAAATATACATACATATATATATATATATACAGAATCTTTGATGTACCTTTTACACCAACCTAGTCACTGCATAAACAGAGCTGCCTGCTCTGCATTTGACTTAGAGTAATAATATTAATCAATTTATACTGTTCCATCTTACTCTTTCACAAGGTTTGTGGGGTTTTTTTCCTTTACCACCAAAAATAAGGCATCTGAGTTGAATTGTTTGGTTAAAATAGTTATGAAATTGAAGAACCAGATCAAACTAAATAGTAAGCTTTGAAAATTTGGATCTTAATGGTGGATTTGATCAAGCAGGACTTTTTCAGGACTATCAAAATCTCTTCCAATAGGAATCAAAAATTATTCACTAACTATCTGGGAAGTTCAAAGAACTTTAACATTTTACCCAAGAGTTTGCTTGCTCTGACTGGCCACAAAGTAAATATGATGGGTGGTCTGTTTAAGGCACCTGTCCAAGCCCAATCACATCACATTTCCATAGTATCAACATTTGAAAACACTATAGCTGTTGCATCAACAAAAATGCATGGGAATATCTCCAAAGCAGATGGCAACTAGCACATCACAAAAACATGCAGACTCCTGAGCCAATTTGTATAGCAAAACAGCATCTACCACAGAGCAAAGGGAAGAATAATTAGCATATTTAAACACTCAGAACTTCCCAACATCCCATGGTTTATGCAAAGGACAATGAAAAGTAATTGGACTCATGTAATACTGGCTTTCACTTGGACAGGACCTACTCACAGCAGGATTTATTCAACTGAGTAATTCCCTTTGAATCTGAAAGAATACACAATTAATTTGAAAATACTGGCTAAATTTTTCATAATGGAAAACACAGGAATCCAAATAAGGAACTTCTTAATGAGCCCATTTCATTATTTCTGAGTCAGTTCTTATAAACCAATGTGGTTCTAATGTCATCAATATATCAAATTTTATTGCAACTCACAGGTATCTAATACAGTCCACATTTCAATACAACATTTAGCAATCTGCACCCATATAACACAGAACACTTTGTGCCAGATTTTTTCATATAATGCATGCCTAGGTCTCTTTGCAATTGTTTCTGAAAACAGTGATAATGTTATGCAAACATAACCTAGAATGTTTCCCATTGTCTGAAAATCTAATTATACAATTTTCTACATAATTCTCTCTGTGTTAATTGACTCAGAATGGAGTTATCCAGAGGTGGCTGATTTTGCAGATTTCACATGTGAGAATTCATTCAGATGCATAATGGAAAATCTGCCCTACAGCAAGGCGTGCTCAGAGCAGATCCAACACCCCGTGGATAACCTTTCTACAGTTACCTGTTCATATTTTTCATACTTCAGTTCCATAGTTCCTCTGCTGCAGGAAACAAAACAAATCCTTGTTATTGCTAGCTTGATGGTGCTGGTTTGAAAAACGTAGGTACATTTCAGATATGATAGAACTGCCTCTTAATTATTTTGTGGCCACTCAGCCACCACACTCCAACCAAGAGTGTTTACAGGTCCAAACCAGGACCCAATCACATTTCTGAGTGACATAATTTTCAGTGGCCTGCTAATACTGCTATGCCCATGACATGGAATACAACAATACAAAATGAAAGCCAAATTTAGGATGTGCTTAATCTCACCTAACTTGAGACATCCAGATTTCAGGAGGATATAGTTGAGTTCATGGCCACAGCTGAAACCAAGACTCTTTACAGACCACAGAAAAGACTCACTGCCTCTACTGAGTACAGAAACAGGACAATGTTACAGACTCAGAATAAGATACATGGGTCCTTGAAGTCCAAATAAACAAAACAGTAAGGACCAGCCACAAATTTTATCCTCAGTGCACAGAAAAAACTGATTGCACAGAATTTGTTAACAGAGGTTACAGAACTACTCTTTAGTATATTTAATTTTACAAAATTGTTACAGACTCAGAATAAGATACATGGGTCCTCGAAGTCCAGCTAAACAAAACAAGCATGAAATCATCTGTAGGAAAAATGTATTGATGCATAGTGCATGTCCTTCTGCCACCTCTGGTCTATGACAAAAAAGACTCACCAGAGTGTTTTACTCTAAGGCACCATAAACATTACCTTTAAAAATTGAAGTAAAATATCGCACTTTTCATCCCACCTGAGTATTATATATGTTTTTGTGTATAAACAAGCTGCACACCGTTTTGGAAAAACTTGGTGCAGTGATACAGAAGTAATTTTAAACACAGCACACTCAATTTAAAGAAATGGGGGTTCCATTAATGCACTGTCTTAAAGTGGAATTGTATCTTTAGGACACCCTCTGATTTCCAGTCTTCCAAAAGTCTTGGTGGTTGAGCTTGTCAAACAGTCACAATATTGTATTGGAAATTTGAACAAAATATCAATTTTCCCAAATGAAATGCTCCAAATTTAGGCCAATATAAACCTGTCAGAATTAGCCCTCTCTCTATAAGTTTCACCCCAGGGTGTGGTCCTGCACAGCTGAGGAGCTGAGCTAATAAATGCTGAAAAAAACGAAAATGCTGCTTTATGGCATCATGTAAATTGGCACACAAAGTTGCTTGTACCTACGCCCCAATCTTGACAAATAACAGCCAAAATGTGGAAGCTATACAAAGTCCCACCGGTATGAAAGCAGGAAGAAAGAAACAAACAGCTCTGTCAGGGAGTTCTGTATTACACGTTTCCAGTGCTCATATAAATTTATACACTTCACCTGCTCAGGCTCAGAAAACATAAATTAACCAACATCAGTGTGAACACAATTACTTTCTATTTACATATTAAAAAAGCACCTTCTGCCATTTCCATGTTCCAGTGGCATCGCAAGACTGTGAGTCCAAAAGACTCCTTTGTTGCATTCAACTTACCTTTGGATCAACCAGAGAGTTACTCTAGACTGACAGTAATGCAACCAAAACCAGATTTTAACATTAAGAAAGCAAATGTAGATTTTGTTGTGACTGTATTAAGTCTTGCCAATACATTTATATGAGCAAAGCTCTCTTTCAGACTTCCAATTTATACTGGCAAAAGCACTCTGCATTGGCACAAGATGCTTCAGTTGGATAGACTGCATTTCTGTGGAGAAAATGAGAGAGCTTTCTAGCAGAGCTGTTATTTGAGAGTGTGGCATGTTCAATATGCTTGATTCACATACACATGAAAGCAGAATGGGGCAGGAGCACTCTGGGCATATTAGTTTATGAAATCCAGTGCAGAAACCTCACTAGAATAATCCTACTGATTTCACGAATTTCTGTTCTGAAAATCAAAATTTAAAAAATTGAATCAAAAATTTAAGAGCTTTTAAAATATCAGTTCTTGGGAGTATTTTCTTGCATCTTTGGATTTTAAGGTGCATGTTTTCACAGCTTCTTTCTTCATTTATAGTGCCTATGTCCTTTTAAGGCAACAAGAACCTGGGATTTGTCCTCAGTTATATATATGCAAGAACACTGGTCCTCAAGAGAAATACCAAAACACAACAAAATGATGAGGTGTAAGCAACTTGCCACATAAACAGATTAAACTGATGAAGGATCTTTCATTCCTCTTGGAGCCAAACCCTTCCACAGCACTTTAATCTTCTGCAGAAGATCTCCCACGCTCAAGGGAGTTCACTACCAAGGAGGAGAGCGTTTGAAATAGTCTGATACATAAGGCAGCTCTGCTAGCAACTTTCAAACCCGTGTAAAATCAGTCACACCAACAAATAAAAGGCGGACACCTCTAGTCCACAGATTGATAGAAAGTAGCTTCACTGTTTGATGAGAATACTGTTAATGTGATTTTGGTAAGCCCTGAGCATGTCTGTGAAATTCTTTGGGGAGGTCTGGTCAAGGAACATCCCACCAGGCTCCAGCAGACTGAGCTAAAGAAGACGGGCCAAGGAGCTTGCCTGGAAGGTGCCTGCAGATGCAGCAGCTGAGTGGACATCCCAATGACTCAGAAATAGCAAACCTGCTGCAAAGAACAAGCAGAAGAAACACACAGGCACCACAAACATAGCCAGTCCTGGGTTTGTTTTGGCAGCTTGCTGGCCTAGGTGCAGGCCCAGATTCCTGAAGAAGGGAACTGCCTCCTGTTGTCCCTGGGACAGAGACCTTGCTTGTTTTTAAACAAATTGGATGGCCCGCAGTAAATATCTGGCTCCTGCTAGCAAAATTATCTCACAAGAGCCTAAATACTGATTGTCTCTTCGGCCAAGAAGAACCTGATCTCTTTATTTCTTACTTGTTTACCTTGTTTTGGTAACTACAAACATTGGGTCAAGATCCCATGCTGCCAGACAATATTCATACTTGCTTTTCTCTTGTGGACTGATATGTCTTACCCAACTCCACACTACATCTTACCTATGATGCACAATATTATTGATGTAGCCCAGCCAGGGTCTTTTTTTTTTCTACTAAGGAACAGGAGAATGCAGCCCCAATACATACTTCTGACTGGACAGAAAACAACTTTTCAAAATCTACGTATTTTGAAAGTTGATCATTTGCTAAAGACTCAACTCAATGAAAGGTTCAACGAAAAGGTATGAATAGAAATACATTTTTTGCTTGGCTTGGTTTGAGTACGACTAGTTTTGCATGATAAATGGACCATTAGGTCGTGTGCCTGAATAGTAATTTCTGTGGCACATCCTACCTCTACTGTGGCAGTTGTGCAAAGAGCTCTTGACAAGAACTTTTCAGAATAAATACGCCAAGATGTAAACTGAAATCAGAAACATAAAAATATAGATTCTATATTAAACCACCTCCAAATTAGAGGACAGTTTCTTGCTTTTATCAGACCACAGTAATTGACATGAAGATCTAAAAAATAGAGGACAGACCCTTAAGCCCTGGAAAAAGGGTAGGAGAGGGAAGAAATGTACACAAGAGTCAAATTCAGCATTTAATTTTAATGCTCAATAACAAAGAAAACAAGTATAGGTTAGCTTCACTCAATTATGCCGTCTCCTGATACGGTGGTGACGATAATGCCATACTACTGAGAAAGAAAAAATGGGGGGTTGTGAAAAGTTTCAAACACCTGATATTTTTATTTCCACACTAAAATCCCTGCTTCTGTCAAAATCACCAAGATATATAATAATTACATTAATAATCATAACTATTATATAATAATACAATAAATTAGAAATCAGATGTAATCACCAGTGAAGCATTTGTGGATTAACTCACCTACTAAAAAAACCCAACAGTAATTGTACAATACCTGAAAACTATTTTTCAATCTCAAATGCAGGATCCTTAGCTCTGCATATCCAGCTGTAGCAGTGTTTCTGGATGTTATATATGTACACATGCTGAACATAAAAATTACTCTGCAACATACTGCTTTCAGCTAAAGTCAATTTTAAAGTGCAAAGCCATTTTAAATGAGAAAATGTATCAAAATGGTTTCAAGTTAATGAAAGTCTTCTGGTTTTTTTCTGAGCAGAGTCAGTATGAGAGAAAAGACGCCAGTCAGTGAGCACTTAGAGCAAGTGCCTATACTGAGGAACAAAACAAAACTCATAATTAACATTTACTTTCTTTGGAGAACTTAAATATGGCCACATATTTACATTTCCACATTTATTCAACATTTAAGTTACAATGTAATCCATTTATCTCATGAAGACCAGAAAAAAAAATTAAAAGAGAATCAATTGCAACAGAATATGCTTTTAAGGGTGTGGGATCACATTTTATTAATGCTGTGAAATGTAATAAATTCCTTTTGGAGATGTTACATGTCAGCAGTGAAAGACTTGTAAAACACCGTAAGTATTCGAACTTAAGCATGTGTTAGTTTAACAAAATTTGCAAGGTGTTTCCATATTGCCTATAATCTTCTACAGTTATTAACATACTATCAATTCATTCAGCACAGTCCTTTCAGTTAGTAAAGCTAGGTCTTAGGAGCCATGATTTCTATGGACTACGTCTCTCTGCTTCACTGGCTTTACAGCTTTGGCCCAGAAAAAGGTTATAACCCTTTTCTAGTTCTTACTCCAGGCAGGTTTCCTCCTTCCCCTCCTTTAGGTAGAAGGTAAAACTGGCAGGGAAGTGGACTCTTATACTTCTATCAACAGAAAACTCTCAGAAACAATAGAATCATCTACTGGCCAAGTCTGAGAATTCGATTCAGAACCAATTACAGTATGAAGGGGGTTTTGCTATGAAGTTGGGCTGGGGTTATAAAAATTTTATTAAATTTTGTAAATTATTAAATGTCATTTAATATTTTTAATATTCAATATAATTAATACACTTCAAAAGCAACCCAAGAAAACATTTTCCTCGGGTATAAATAACAGGTTACTACACTATATTTCTTGTCATTTGAATTGTAACACACCACTTTTCCAGTTATGTTTGTTCAGGGCTCCTACTCTCTCACAAGTTTCTATGTAGCTGATTTGTCCTTTTTAAAAAAATATTAGTCTTTCCCCTGAAGCCAACCCTGTAGTCCACTCTATTCAGGGAAAGATAAAGTTAGCTATTTCTTTGTTTTCTGACAGGAAAGAAAAAAGGATGAATCTTATGCCTGGACTGTTTCTCTTTAAAAAGAAAAATAAAAACCTAACAAAAAACCAGCACACAAAATCCTCCAAACTTTGAGTACTATTTTTGCATGGTGTGATATTTTATTCTTTGTTTTGTTCCTGGCATCGAGCTTTATTTGTTGGCACAAAGAAATCTTTTACCTCCAAGCTTGTAACTCAGAGGCAGGGAATGACAATTTATAAACTTCAAAAACACTTGATCATGGTTTCTTGCCATAACTGTGCAGGAGATTGTTTTCAAAACCACACATCACTGATATACCTTTGTTTGGTAGCTCTTCACATATAATAACTCTCAAAAAATGACATTGCTCATGAAAGAGGGTAAGACAAAATATTGCAAATAAGCATAATTAAATGAGTGATTCTGACCTATAATAATAACAACTAAATTTTCCTTTTAAGCTATCAAAATAATGGTTCAAATACCACAATTGTTTTTGTGTACTGGAAGTCAAAGGAAAAGAAAGGTGTGGCTCAGCTACTAAACACCATCAATACTGACTTGTTCATTTTGGCACTACATTGCTGAGATTTGGTATTCTTCAACTGGACAACTGGCACTATAGGAAATTTTAGATATACCTTTCATCCCTTCCCACCATGCAATTTATTAATTTCTCCAACTATCAGATTTTTCTCCTTCTCTTTACTTCTTGGCCTCACTTGCAGAATGCTTTCAGATACTCTAAAAATACAGCTGCACACATTCTAGAGAGGCAAAATAACATGCTGTTCGTTAGCCTACATTTAACCAGAGCCCTAAGATTACACGACCTAAATAAACAGGACAGCAATTTGAACAGAAATACAAGCACAGCATGCTCCTCATACTCCACACACACTGATGTTTCATCTACTTAACCCACAGGCCATTTTGAAGGTAATAACGCGCTACCTCAAGAGGCTGGGGTTTCATTACATTTTTAAGAACTAGCAGGTGCGCCCCTGTGCCTTGCCAAAACGCGCTGCGATGAACTGCAAACCTAATCCGTGCGCTGGCCGCTCACCGCGGGTCGCGCTGCACCTGGCCAGGGGAACGGCAACAGCGCGCTTTATGGCCGGCCATCCCCGTCCCACTGCCGCCGGCCTCAAAGCGCTAAAGCAGGTGGCTAATCTGCACAGCACCAGCGGAAAAAAAGAAAATAAAGTTATGATCTTGAGCGTGTATAGGTTACCTAAAAGTGCAAAAGTAAGCTCATGCTTCTTACACCCTTGCGGCAGTTCAGTAGAGACTAGCAAGAGCATCAGGATAGCTTTGCTTAGACACGGGTTAAGGTCGGACAAGTTCTCAAGTGTCTGCGGGACCTTTGCCACGGGGCTCCTTGCAGGTCCCTCACGCTCTGAAGCGGCTCGAAGGAGCCACCAGGGCCACTCGCCTCCCCTGGGCCCTCCTGCAGCCAGGCCTTGCCCTTGAAGGGCTGCTCCTGGTGAGCTGCAGCCCGGCACCTCCCCGCACACGTGTCAGGAAAGTCCACAAACGCCAGAGGTCTGTGTCCAGAAAGGAGATAGAGGAGTCCTTCAACTTTTTTCGAATGAAGGCAGAGTCCACCGAGGCACGCACCCGCGGGGTTTTCTCTCTCTCACGTGTGACTCCAAAGGGCAGACCGGTCCCTATCACGGGGCACGGCTAAATACGGCCCCTGGAGAGAGTCCGCGCTGCTTATAAACAAGCTTTGCCAAGCGAGCGCAGTGTCTGCAGCGAGAACTCCCCCAGCTCTGTGCCAGGAGACCCAGCGGTGCCTCAGCCGGGGCGCGGGGGGTGGAGACAGGGCGGCCGCAGGCCCGGAACCGGCAGGGCCGGCCCGGAGGAGGAGGAGGAGGAGAGTGCTGGCATGGCGGCGCCCGCAGCGCTGCAGCGGAGCGTGGTGTCCCCCGCGGGCAGGCACACCGCCTCCCTCATCTTCCTGCACGGCTCAGGTGCCTGCTTTCCCTCCCTTCTCTCCCCGCTGCCCCCGGGGAGCGGGTGAAGCGGGCAGGGTCGGCCGCTCCGGTGCTGCGGGAGGGGGGCGGCGGGACGGGATGGCTGCGGCGGCCGGCAGCGCTGGGGAAGGGCTTTGAGGTGAGGCTGTCCCCGCGGCTCTGCCCTCCTCCGGCCCAGAAGGGGGAGGCGGTGGGCGGCAAAGCCGTGTGCGAGGGCCCGGAGAGGCTCCCACGGGACAGCGCCGGCTCACACCAGACTGCCTTGGGAACACACGCGTTCAGATCACAGAACGTGCGCGCTCAGTTGGAAGGGACACATCAGGATGATCCCAGGCCAACTCCTGGCCCTGCACAGGACACACCGAGAGTCACACGGTGTGCCTGAGAGCATTGTCCGAAGGCTTCTTGGACTCTGCCAAGGCATGCTGCTGTGACCACTGCCCTGTTCCAGTGCCCTGCCTCCCTCTGGGTGAAGATACCCGACCTTACACTTCATTGCCGTTTCCTCGAGTCTTGTTACTCCCTAAATTGCCTCTCGGAGGGATTGCCCCATTCAGAGGATGACTCGCATTTAGAGGGGCTCTTGCTGTTTTGGAGTCGGCATGAGGGTACTGTTGGCACCCTTTAAAAGGCAGTGCTCATTTACCGGCTTCTGACTGTTCAGAAGGGCCCTGTCCGTGTCAGAGTGGCTTCATGGCCACCCGCTGCAGAGGGGAGCTACCCACATCCTGCTCTGAGGGCAGGAGGGGAGCGTGCATTTTGTTGGGTTTAATTCCTTAAAAGTTCTTTCTAATGAGCTAAATAGCAACAACAAGGTCCACATGACATTAAAAAAGAAAAGAAAAACCAGCAATCTTAGGTGTGTACTAGATCAAGGCCTTGAGAATCAATACTGCTGAGCTGCCCACGTGCATATGGCAACATGCTCAACACTTTCTCTGTCTTTTGCTTGCTTTTGCTTTTGGCTGGTGCTTCTGCTTAGTTTAACAAAGATGTGTGTCCTTACTAAATTAGTTTCATTTTTATAATCTAGTTTAATTTTGCTTTTTAAAAATTCTGTGAGTGAAAGAATGAAAGTGAAAGAGCTTAAATGTTCAGCTCTCTTGTTAAAGCTAATGCTTTAATGCTTGAGGAAATAGTTTTCTCTAATGCTGAAGGAGTAAGGGAAGATTATGGTTAGAGGTTGATTCCACATGTGGTTAAAGTACTCTACAATTTTTCCTTTTTTTAATATGATTTTTTCATAATATTTGTAATGGGTTATGGTTATGATAAATGGTTTTATTTGGTTTTTAGCAGTTCCACAGAACAGAATCTAAAACAGAACTCACCACAGTGCTGTTGCTGTGTGCTGGCCTGTAAACCTGCGTTGTAAACCTTTGTACAGCACTTTTGATGGAAAGTGGCAGTCAAATGGCATGAATCCATTTTGTCCATAATGCTTGCTGTAGACAAAGTGCAGACTATAAATGCAAAATGGTATAGAAAAATATTAGAACAATCCTGGTTCTGTACATCAGATTTAGGAGAGGTTCCATTTGGTAGCTTGGCAGGGAAGGCAAATGGACATAGCAAGTATGTAATAGCTTTTTAGGCTGAGCATTACAGCTTTGCATGTTGTAACAAGCACAGAATCATAGCCTGGAAAAGACCTTTTAGAACATCAAGTCCAACCATTTACCAAACGCTGCCAAGTCCACCACTAAACCTTGTCCTTAAGTGCCACATCTACACATCTTTTAAATACCTCCAGGGATGGTGACTCAGTGACTTTCCTGGGCAGCCTGTTCCAGTGCTTGAAAGCCCTTTTGGTGAATAAATTTTTCCTAATGTCCAGTCTACATGTTACATGGTGTTAAATTTAAACTGCACAGAAAAAACTTGGAAATACAAACTATATTTGAAAGGAAAGTTGTATTTTACTTAAGGAATGAGAATAAGATAATATAGCTGTCATCAGTCTTTTTCAGTTTGTAAACTGACTCAAAGCAGAATCACCCATCGCTTGCTTCTTTTTGTAGTGTTCAGAACATATAACACTACAATTTCAGAAAAGCCTGAAAGACTAGCATTTCAGGAGGTTTCTTGGCTTTTGTTTGATGTCACAGTCTCCTCTTTTCCTCCTTCTCTTCCAAGTTCTGTTCCTAGCAAATCAAAATACATTATCTGAGCATACAAGTGCTCACATGTTTGGGTAGCATTTGGACCATGAGAGTGCTTGACACACAGAAAGTCATAGTTAAAGTTTCTCTTACTGAGTTTTCTGTGACCTTTTCATGGACAAATTGTCTTCAATAACAGTAAACGTTTCTGCAGATCTTTGCAAAGTTTAAAGAGGTGGGAATAAATAATAGATTAATGATTTAGCCTACATCGTTAAGGAATTTGTAAAGACCTAAGTCCCAATTCTGTAATCATTCAGATAGCTGGTTGACTTACCCAAGGGTTTGTTCTGTGCAAGTATTTGCAAGGCCTAGACCTTGGCTTTCTAAATGAAAAAAAGAGCAGTGTATAGGGGAAAAAAAAGTTAGTTCACGCCTCCCTAAGATATATTGTTTATAAGTGAGGTGGCAACAGCCTTGAGGAAACTCTAGTATGTGAAGGGTGTCTGTGAAGAATCAGAGGTGTGTTTGGACTTCAGACCACAGTACTTGCATGTGCAAAGTTCTTGTGGGGGTGTGTTCTGAAGCATCCAGTTAAGGAGTCAACTTTGATTTTACTGTTTAACTGAGCACAGGGTAAGATTTGTATCAGTTTTGCAACCCTGTGTTTTGTCACATGGAGTGTTTCAGTCAGAGAACAATTAGTTCTAGTCAGCCTAATTGTGTTTACCAGGAAATAAATTGCTAGGTTTGAATCCTTCTTGCCTTCTGTTTTAATTTTGAAGATACATTAATAATTTTTGTAAATAGAACCACTGAATTTTGTTAGTGTTTAAGAGCAGATTTTCTCCATTGGGTAATTATAATATTTTTAACAAAGAGTTGGTATATTCATGTGGCATTATTCATATGAGTCCATGTAGTGTGTCAGTAAGCCTGGCTAAGGACAGTGGTATTTTTTCTTTTGGTTTGGCCATTTTATTGAAAAGAATGGGGTGAGTTCTAAAGTCAAACCAAACAACTTGAGCTGAAGTAATAGAGAATATTAGCAATTTGAGTTGATAATATGTGGGAACCTCAACTTCAAGCAAGAAGTCCTGTGGCATGAGTGGCAGTAGTGAAATTCCAGTTTGCTGAGCCCCCGTTCAATTTTTTAGGTTGAACATCCTTCTTACTGTCAACTATATTCCTTGATGGACCACTTTCCTTAGGCTTGAAGTATGTATTATACTGAGGGCTTGTGTGTGCCTGCTCTTCAGAGGGGTGGCAGTGAAGTTATGGCTGAAGATACCAGTGGTGCAAAGACAAGCTGGGGACACTGCCTGGTGTTTATATATATATTTGTTTAAAAGGAGCAAATGTTATCTCCAGAAGAATTCATCCTGTTTGTAGCACTTCAGTCTACAGGGGTTTGGGCTATAGGCTGTGCTGGTAAGACTAGGAAAAAAACAGATTGGGAGTGGATCTCAACTAGTTTTATCACTTAAGACCAAGTATGGTAAACTGTAAATAAGAGATAAGACCTTGTGTCTGCTTGGGAGATACTTAAGTCATTGGATATAGTAAAGTATTGATAAAACTTATGTTGTGGGATCTCTTAAATAGTCTTTTTCTAGGAAGTTTTGAGTCCACTGGAAAGGGGACTGAAGTTGTTCTAGAAGGTTCTTTTTTAGCATTTTAGTGTATTAACTTCATAATTTGAAATTAAGTCAATGTGAAGTATATTTGACGTTGTATAATTTTCTTGCTAAATGCACAGAATAATTCTTGTACTCTTCTATGTGATACAGGTGATACTGGCCAAGGAGCAAGAACGTGGATAAAACAAATTTTGAATCAAGACATGGCATTCCAACATATAAAAGTAATTTACCCAACAGCTCCTTCCAGGTACCGTTTAATATATTGTAACTGTAGGATTAAGTTCCTCTGTTCCAGTGCTATAAAATACAGTTCTGGATATTGGTGCAGATTGTCTTAACAATTCTTTCTTCTTTCTCATGTATATGCTTTTTGACAAAACTGAAGCTCAACTGTGCGTTTTTGTCCAGGAACTGTGATTTTAAGTGGTTAAGACTCTAAATGGTTCCCAGAAGTCACAGCCTCCAGTTGAAATTTGGGTGTTGTCCTCATAGTATATTTTCATTTCCTTCATATAAATAGAAGATGATTCTGCAATGTGTGTTGTAGTGGCATTAGAGAGTCATGATCCAGATCACAATCCCACCCATAATAACTCCCATATATTAACTATTAAAATACAGTGTTGTATTTAATGCCAGGTTTCAGTACTGAAGGTGGTCAGTCTTTTTGGCAAGTGGAATGTCAAAGATCCTCAGCTCCTGGAGAGAGGACTGGGAATTCAAAAATGCACATTACTTCTTGTTTGAATCCTGGCCCAACTGTTTCAAAGAGAATTGAGTTCAACATTTGCTGTGAGCTTAAGTCTGTGTTTAGTGGTAGGTGGAAATATAGACAAAATTTTTTTTCTGTAGGAATTTGAACGTTTATGTGGTCAAACCTAGAGGCTAAAAGTTGGACAGCTACCCCCATGCTTAGCTATCCAAAGATAGTATTAAATATAGAATATATAATTAATTACATATATTACATATATAATGTATGTAACATATATTACATATATAATACTAAATTTCAGAGGTATTTAATTTTTCTTAATACAATTTTTAGGGTGTTTGTGGCTCTAAGTTAGGAAAATATTTCCTTGAAAGGTAATGGGGTTGAGTTTCTTTCTGAATTTGTGGATAAGTGCGGATGAATGCTGAACAGAAAAGGAAATTGTGACACAGACTTTTGAGGTACAGAGGTTTCAAAGTCAGAAAAAAGATTCTTGGAGGGCATAAACAAGTATAATAGCAGATTTTGTCTGGCACGCACTGGTACATGAAAAAAAAAAAAAAAACCCTTTTCCTTGACCATGTATTTCTTATGGTCTATTTAGGCAGGAAAAGCAACTGAGAGATTGTGGTGTGAATGTACTCACTGTGTTACAGAAAAATCAAGCCTGTGAGTGGAAGCCTTTGAAGCAGTGTGTTCTGGGTTAGCAGGGAGTGAATCCCATTTTCTGTAGACAATGTGCTTGTTACTTCACTGATGGCAGGCTAAAGTGATGCTAGAGTTATCAGTGGCACATCACACGTCCTGAGGGGCTCCACTGCTCCCTTCCAGCACAGCAGATACTGGAAATGCAGGAGGAGTTGTTCCCCTGGGAAATGATTTTTCTCCCTGTGTTATGTGCAGCCAGAGCACCTCAGACCACACCTGCTGGGCCAGTGCTTCACTTTTCCATCCCACTGCACTTCTGAGGTCCAGTCCTTTTCTTATTTGTTCTCGTTTCTTTGGGTAACTACAGATGTAAATGATGTATGAATGATTAGCCAGCAAGATCTCCTGACTCAAATGAAGGAATTTGGTTTTATCTTACAATGTGGAATTTCAATACTTTGGTAAACAGATGGAAAGATACTGTTGTTATTAAAATATATGAATAAACAGTTTATTTCACTCTCTTTTTTTCTTTTTTTGAGTTGAAGTTACTCTTCTTCTTTTCTAGAGCAGGTAGAGTCATGCATGAGCTGATTCAGAAGTGGCTTTTAGCAAAACAGAAAACTTGTATATGCAAAGAGTATAAAATACCCACACTGTTTGTCTTTCACTGGCAAAGCACTCTTGTGTACAGCCCTCTGTTGCTGATAAACAGCCCTAGCTGACACAGTAAAATGAAACAGATGCTCCTAAGCACTGTTTGCCACTGTTTGCAGCAATGCTGAAATTTGTGATGATACATGTCATTGGTTGAAATTAAAATAACAAAGCATTTACAGACCTATTTCATATTGTTTTGGTGTTCAAGAACAAAAAACACTATGCTTTTTTGAAATGGTTTTATAACAGCATTCCTTTCTTTCACAGAAAATAAAAGCAAGGCCTAGAACTTCCAAACTTCAATGGCAGGCATTAAAGTAATTAAACTTGAATATATATGTTGGCTTTGTATATGTGTATATTTTTATGCATATATGTTTTGATAAGAATTCAAAATGTTTCTAGCAGCAGGGGAGGAATTCAGCATCCTTGTTAATGAGACCTGTAGCTGAGTGGTTATGGGCATGCAGATCTGCTGAGAAGACTCTGAATCCAGGTTCTTTGCTCACGTAGAGGCTGAGGAATGTGCTGGCTCAAAGTCAGGCTGCTGAGAGAGAGAGAGCCTCTGTGGGTCTCTAACCTGCCACTGCACTGTCAGTGCAAAACTTGCCTGCAGGTTCTTGTGCTGATGATGAAATGAAAGAAAAGCTTGAAGCTTGGCAACACCCTCCTAGGATTGGCTAATGTGCTCTTCTGGCAAAATACTGTTAATATGGGTGTACTTCATACTCTGAGCTCCTGTCTTTTCCAGGATAACTTTGCACATGCACATTGAATGTTCTTTCAAAGTAGTTACGCCAGTAAAAGCAGGTTTGATGATATAACTGCAAAGCTGGGGACTTTGGCAGGATAAACTGCAGGTTGGGAATACCTCCTCATATTTTTGATGGAAATTATTCTGCTGATAGATCCGTAGATAGGGTCTTATACATCCTTCACATCTGTTCAACAGAGTTTTGAAAAGCAGTGGAATTCACATTTTTCAACACAACACTGAATTTTATTTTTATTTTTTTGTGAAGGATGGATTTGGGTTATACTTAACGTTTTGTTTAGATTTTATCCCAGGTGCTGAAACATGCGTATTTTTAATTTGTAGAGCATCAGAAGTTCAGACATGTTTTGATTCAAGAGTCAATGTATTTGAAAATTATTTTGGAAAACCAGTACAGCATATAATCAGGAAGAATTCTGCACTATGTTCTTTGGCTTCAGTAGCATTGATTTCGGCAAACACTAGAGAAGATTATGGCTAAAAGCAATGGAATGTTACTGAACTACATTTTATAACACTGTACTCTATAGGTCTCTGTAGAAAGTCACACTTCTTTTTTTTAAAAGAGATTTACTTTTCTTCAATAATTTTTGTGATATTAAGAGTTTATACAGAGACCAATCACCTGATGCCCCCTCAATAATCAGTTTGCAGCATTTTGTCTCTCTTATCCCCTATCACATTGGAAAGTGCAATGAGTCTCACATTTGGTTGTTTCCTGAGCAAAAATAGCACAATGTGGATAGTGAAATTTACAGTTAAAAAAGAAAAGCTTGCAAAATTACTAAGTCAACTGCATATGGTAAAAAGCATGCTTAGATAAAAATGGAAAAAAAAAAAGTGAATTCAAAGGCTTGGTGTGATGTAGTGATAGTACTGACACCTGAGTTTGGAATATGTTTGGAAATTATTAGTTACTAGTGCATTTACCCGGGGTATACAAATGTTGTTTTACAACTTCAAAGTTTTGCACATTGCTTGGAGGTTTAGGGTTGTTTGGTTTTTTGGGTTTTTTTTTGTAATATAGTCTACTGGGATACTTAAAAATGAGTAAAGAACTTGTTTTAACTGTATCTAGCTTTCTGTCAAGATTAGTGCTTCTGCACATGGCTTAAACTTGGTAAACATAAACATAACAGAACTCTATTTTCTCTCCATTCCATCGTAATGCTAATATATGTCTTTAAAAAAAAAACCAAGCTCAAATTGGAGCCCTAGTAGCTGATGCAATCCCTAAAGCCACGTCTACACTAATAGTTTTAAAGGAAAGGGTTTCCTTTTTTCCCTTCTTATTTGGGTCAGGATGCCTACAACTTTAAATACTGTTTCAGCTGCTACAACTGTGACTTAAACATTAGGTTTCTATTGAGTTTCTAAATCAGAACTGAATACCACCTAATTTAAACTTTTTTTTTTTTTTTAATAGAAAGTGATAGTTTAAATTGGCATTGCAGGAGCTAACGTGGTAAATTTAAAACCATTTCGGCTCTGCTTGTTTTAATACATATACCTTGCCTTCTATAATTCCCTGAAAAAATCTAGGCCAAAGATTCTTTGCGTTGTCTTGCATTCCATTCTGACAGTCCTTCTCTTTTGCTAGTCAGAAAATCAACTATAAATATTACTTTGGCTATTTTATGGATCTTTTTGACATTCATTCAACAATCCTTTCTATGGGATGTGCATCTCTGTGCAGAACTTGTTGTCTGGAGCGGGGGGGACAATTTATTCTAATTTCCATTATCTTTATGTGGCTGGTAAGGACTAAAAGGCCCACTGCTCCATCTTTTCACCTAAATTCACATCTTTGCTCAGCTCATGGGTGTAAATGAGCTTCATCTCACCATAGTCCCCATCTGGCTCTATCACAAAACCACCAGACAGTTTGGCACCACTCGGCTCCACTGGCAGCCTCTGCCTATGAGAGGCCTCGGATTGGAAAAGCAGCAGGGGTACTGCAGCTCGGGCTTGAGATGGATTGGAGGGGAGCGTGCACAGTGCCTATCATACTGTTTTTGGCTCAAGCAAATGTTATTAATCCTTGACTTTTGTAAGCCCTAACCTCATTCATAAGTTTAACACAAAGGAGTCTTTTTTAAAGGTGGGAGCTTGAGGGAGAAATGGGAAACGTTTGGGTTGGTATCATGGGGTGGTTCTTTCATCTCCTTTAAGTAGAAATTCAACGTGTTCTGCATAATAATGCTTGAAGTATGCTTGGATAAACTTTGCATTTTCCTTTTATTTCTGTTCTAGAATTAGGTGAGGAAATGCTTACATCTAATGCTTACATCAGATGCTAAATAGCATGTGAGATGCACAAACACTTGTCAGAGATAACTGTAGTCATGCTTGGGGAAAACAAGTGAGAAGATGATGGAAATAATATTGGATTTCTAGTCACTTTTGCTACACTGTGCTCTTAGACGTCCTTCTTCTTGTTTTTCTTCTCTCAACCCTTTTCCAGCACAGAAGAATTGGAGACAGTGGTTTTTATGTCACCCTTCCAGCAAGCAGTTGTGGATTTCTAAGTTATGTGCCATTCTGTGCTCTTGCTTTACAGTCTTTTCAAGGATTTCTGTGCTTAGCTAGTGCCATTCATCCATCCTCAGTGTTGTTTGCCACCAGCTTGTGAAAGATGCCACTTTGAATCCCAGAGTGCCTTTCAGACCCCATAATAGAGAACTGATGCAGACTGGACGCTGGTTTGCCTCTTGCCACTTTCTTTCAGTGAATTTTTAAGGCAGCCACTATTGGTTGCTGAGGAACTGGCAATGTGTGTTAAAGGTCTTTTATGGTCTTTTCAACCATGAAATTATTGCTGTTCTCTGATTAGTACCAGTCCCTAGAATTTACACCACGCTCTCCAAAAAAAAATCCCCCAAACAACAAAACCAACCCAGCAAACCAACAGAAACAAAGAAACAGAAACAAACTTAATTTCTCCCATAAAACTGAGTTTTATGCCAGACTCTATTGCAGCTCCCTTTGTATTGAATGAATAAGATTTGTCTCAAGTAACAAAAGCTGTCAGCATAGTATTTCTTCAGGTAACAGTTCTGTACTGGCTCAATCAGCTCTCATTTCAGACAATGTGCATCCAGAACAGCTCTATCAAAAGCATTTGCATGTAGTTGAGTGAACAGACACAGCCTTTTCTGGAGAACAGCCAAAATTGCTCCTCATAGAGATGACTCTTGCCTTCCTTTTGATAATTTTTTTTTTTTAAAGTACAGTTCTAAGTTAAAGTTGCTTGAATTTTGGACACATTATATGCTCTGTTACCACACCACAAAGCTTCATTGTTAAGATATGCTGACCTTCAGTTTTAACACAAGATGTACCTTGGACTAGTTTCTGATTTATACTTATTTGACTAGCTGGATTCTCTGCTTTCCTCCCCATTTCTTTTAAAATTTGCTTTTTGCTTCAAGCAGACAATGGGAATTAAAAAGCATATTTTGGACCTAAATTTTCTATTGAAATGTAGTACTGAATTTCAGCAGTGACATTACGCTATGAGAGAATTTGGGATTAGGGAGTAATTTGCTTTCATTCGAAAAACCTGCCATCAGCTTTAAGAGAGTCAAGACTTGCTTCTGGAACCACTCAATATTTTAGACTGGAAGGGACCTTTCAAGGTCATCTAGTTTAACTCCACCCCTCACAATGAGCAGGGACGTCTTTAACTAGATAGTGTTGCTTGGAGTCCCATCCAGCCTTTCCTTGAATGTTTCCAGGAGTGGGGCATCTACCACCCCTGTGCAACACCAACACTTTTGTGTTTCGGCACCCTTATTGTAAAAACTAGTCTTCCTTATATCTTGTCTAAATCAAACCACTTTAAATTGAAAGTCATTCCCCCTTGTCCTATTGCAGCAGGTCCCACTAAATAGTGTGTTCCCATCTTTCTTATAGGCTCCTTTAAGCACTGGAAGGCTTCAATAAGGTCTCCCTGGAGCCTTATCTCCTCCAGGGTGAACAAACCCAACTCTCTCAGCCTTTCTTTATGGGGAGAGGTGAACTGATCATTTTTGTGGCCCTCCTCTGGATCTGCTCCAACAGGTCCATGTCTTTCCTGTTCTGAGGATTCCAAGACTGGATGTCGTTCTCCAGCTGGAGCCTCACCAGAACAATGTGGAACTACTGTGGTAGTGTGCCCTGTAGATTTTTTCAGAGTGGTGCACAGTCTTCTGAAAGACAACATTACAATTTGAGAGGCCCTACCTCCTAACTGAGAGGAGATGGGTTTGGGAAGCAAGAAAATTTGAGGATTTCAGTCATTTTTTATCTTTCTTTGTCTTTATTTCAATCTTAAAGCCCAACTTCACTATAAATTTCCAGTTCTGTCTGACATTTTGGGAAGTTCTGTCTGGAAGCCTGTAAGCCAGGCCAGTGGTCTGGGTTTATGTGTCTGCTAATGCAGGGTAATCATAATGCTGAGCGTGAAGGCAGTGATACAATTGTGCATCAGGAGGAAGAGTTGGGGGAAGAACATTTGCCATTTATCAATGTGCTGTCTTCTACTCTTATTTAAAGCAGCTAGAACTGCTGGCTTGTCTTCTAACTTAAAATGTTGGATGGGGACAGTGATTTATTGGGTAATGAACAAAACCACCTGTAGTTTTATGTGAATCACTATGCTAATAGCATCATTTTGGAGATGGAATTTGCCGTGGTTTGAGATCTGAATTTTAACCTTGTGTGGCATCATTGAGTTGCTCTCCACTTCTGTTAAGATAATTTCAGACTAGCTGGCACAATACTAATCATGAGTAAGAAGGTCTAGAGGATATATTCATGCTTTGGAAAGGTGGAAATAGATGGTGTTGCTTCCACATGCTTTCATCAAGTTTTCTTCATTACTACAGAACTCAGATTAGCAGAAGCTAATCTGTCTTGAGTTTGTCAAATCTGTAATATTTATTGCTTTGAAACTTTGCAGTGAAATCAACATTGAAAATTACTTCCGTCTGAGATGGAAAGGATGATAAGTACTTACAAAGATATTACAGCATGTATTTTCCTTTTAAGACATTGAAGTATTGTGTAGGATCTTCTTGAGACTGCACCCTCATGCAAGAGGTGTATTGATCTACAACACCCCCCTTACAAATAAGAGCTAGAAAGCAATCAGAAAACAGTGATTTAGAGTGATTTGGGGATGTTGGGAAGCATTTTAAAGATTCTAATTTTCCTAATGCCTGTAGTTTCTTAAATAATGTTTGATTCTAGCCATGTCTCCTTTGCTGTCCATTCTCCTAACTTTTAAATATTAAGAGAGAAATTCGTACAAATTGAACTTTTTTCCAACTGTCTCTTAAAAATGGATACAAGTTTGGAAGCTGGATCTACCCAGAGAGAGAATTCTTGATTCTTGTTTTCTTATATGGATTTGAGTCTTTTACATGCTCCAGAACAAACAAAACACACTCACGCACACCTCTTAAAACCAAAGAAAAAATGCCCACTCATCTTGGGGGACTCTATATTTTCATTTACACTTTCAACAGCACACAGTATTAGAGACACAGAGCCTTGTTGCTACTATCATTTTTAAAAGAGAATGAAGAAAGTGAGGCACAAGTGGACTAATGCTATGAGTTTTAAATAAACTTAAAAAAGCAAAAAAATTCCAAACTTAAAGCTGAATATTTGGTCTGACACTGTCCCTAACTGACCATGTTGATCTTGTTGGATGGAGTTTCCACTCCAATCTGTATAGTTTTTGCTTTTGCAGATTTCGGTCCAGCTTCTCATGTCATTGTAACATAGGGAT